>CM030364.1:205930761-206072706 GCA_017893485.1 Hemerocallis citrina
GATTCGGAGGTGCCGTTTCAGAGTCACGATAGAAAGATGGGGGTCAAGAAGCGGTACGTACGTGCGTAGGTACTTGACACATATATTATATTATATTATATTATATACAGTAGTACTATATAATTAGTTACCGTACCGTACAATATGAAATTTTTGATAAATTGAGCTAGCTAGTGCTAGCTTAGGGAAATTAAAATATTGCTGCTGAATGTTTGTTTTGATTGGTCGGATTTTATTTATTTATTTATTTTTATTTTTATTTTTATTTTTATAGGAAGACGCAGCCAAAATCGGCTTATCAGATGAGGTTGGGGTCCGGGCCGGGGGCCGAAGGGCCATTGGAAGATGGGTATAGTTGGAGGAAGTATGGGCAAAAGCAAATTCTTGGTGCTAAACATCCAAGGTTATTTTTTGTTCGCACTTTTAGCTTAATTTGAGTACTGTAAATATGTGTACTACTCACAATTAAACAATTAACAGAATGTCAGGCAGGTCAGGTTTCAAAATAAGTATAAACACCAAAACAGTAAACTTTTTATTTATTTTATTATTATTATTTTTTTATATATATATCTATTATCACGTATTATTTATCTAAAAAGGATTAATAGCATATCATATGTGTGTGTATATATATATTTTCTAACTGCTATAATTCTACTCCTAAATTCTGAAGAAATTAAAGATTGAGCATCGACCATCGTGTTTCATTCATGAAGAAACATACATATCCGGTACTTAAATTAATTTGTACAGTTGCCTAAAAATTTAACTGCTTTTGTCACTTAAAAAAAAACTCTGCTAATTTATTAGTACCTTCTTTATCTTATCCTCCCTCCCTCCCTCCCTCCAGCCAATAGTGTACTTATTTTTAACATGTGCAAATTGCAAACATGCAAATTAAACTTTTATTCGTAGCTTCATATATTAATATCCTAGCTAGCTACTAGATTCAATGGATCTGCTTAATTTGATTATTTGGCAGGAAGCCAACAACTTGCTCTACAATAACTAAAAACAAAACTTATATATGCAAGTTACACAAAACTTTATGAATTGAAGAACAACAACTAGGAAGTGGTCCCAAAAAGATGACCAATTATCATGTGCATAATTAATAATCTGATTAGTCTTTGAAATTTTCGCAGAGGTTACTATCGGTGCACATACCAGACTTCCCAGGGCTGCCCTGCAATGAAACAAGTGCAGAGGACCGACGACAACCAGTCACTTTTCCAAGTCACTTACCGTGGAACTCACACTTGCCAACCCAAGTCGACTTCCTCAGGGACTTGGGCTATACCTTTCCCTACTCTCGAAAACAACAACAACAACCAGCACCTCCTGCTCAGCTTCCAAACAAACCTAAAGGTTGAAACTGAGGATTTGGACTCGAAATTGATTCAAGAACATAGTCCTGCATTCTCATTTCCATCCACACCTATCGAAAACTGCTTCAAGAGCAACTTCAACCACAATGCATTCACTTCCCCTACCACTTCTGAGTCGAACTACTACTACTCTGCTTCGCCATGCGGTGGAATAACGGATTTCACTGAGATTGTCTCAGGGGAAACATCTAAGGCTGATGATTTGTGGATGTTGGGGGGTATGGATAGTTTGCTCAATTTGTTTGAATTTGACCCTGATTTTCCATCTGGAAGCTCAAGCTTTTTATCGTAATTAAAGAGGGTTGAGGATTGTTAGGTTGTAGGAGAGATGAGGGAAGAAGAGTACAGGGTTCTTGTTCACGTAAAACCATCCTCCTCAAAGGGTAGCATAACTATTTTTTTCTTTCTTTTTTTTTCTTTTTTTTTTTTTTTTTGTATTTTTAACCGCTTTTTATCATCAGATGTTCTAGAGATTATGTATGGGTAACTGGATTTGTTTTCATCTATGATGAATAAAAAGCTTGAGCAGAATTTGCAGTCAGAATTAAGAACGGAATATAACTTGAATTGAATTTGAACAATTAATTAAAGGCCAAGAATGAAACTTATATTGATATAAACTTACAAGATATTTGATTCATATACACTATATACCGAGTTCAAATTGCAAACAACTGTTCATTTTCTGGTACATATATAAACTGAAAGCGAATCGCAACTCTTTTGATTAGCATACAGCATACTGAAGACATGAGATGAGTTCAAGATTAGCAACAGGAATTTGAGCTCCAACTCAGAAGTTTCTACCTGCAAAATGTGCAGCGAGCAGGGATAAGGTCAACTGAACTTCAATAATTTGTTGACAATTTGACAGCAGGAATGACTCTATATATCAAAATTAATCAAAACAAAAGACGACATAGTTGAGGATGTACAATTTGAAGAATCCAAAAAGGAAAGAAAAACATATTGGCTTATAATTGCGACTTTTAGGAGTTTTATTGGGCACTAGTAGTTTTTAATTTTGAGGTTTCTTCAAAACAATTAACTGCCTGGTACAAAATAATGTTTTTATAGGCTTATCTTCCAAAGTATACGGCTTTCTAGATGTATATGATTGACATAGACAGATGAATTATATAAACGATATGATGAGTTAGCACATGTGTGGAAATATAGGAAACCAAATCTATCATATCACTCACGTATAATCGTCTACATCCCTATACCATCTTCTAATTTATGTTCTTCATGTAGCAATCAGAGCAAATGAGTACAAAATTACACAGATACTATGGTAATTAAGGAGACATCTACATGAAATAAAGTACATACACATATAACTAATAAACAGGGAAAAAACAAGAAACCTCCTAATGTTTGCATTTTTAATTCCCACTTTGTTGGCAGTGGCTTTCGTGATTAAAATTGCAAGCGTTAGGGGGTTTCTTGCTTAGGAAAAAGGGCAATTTTGTCATTTTCCAATAAACACAAAAAAGAAGTTAACAGTTAAGTTTTTCTTGATGTGAAAATAATTTTAGGGGTTTCTTGATTAACAACCCCCCACCCCCACCCAACCAAAAAAAAAAAAAGGTGCAAATAGGATTAATTGGTTACTAATGGTGGTGGGAGTAAGACATCATATAACAACATTAGAAAATTGTTTTAAAATTCACTTCAATAAAACACAAGAACTATTAGGTAGTTATCAGACAGATTTTACATCCATTGTTTCAATTTGACTGACTAGGAAATCAAACCATTACTTATAGAGACAATTTATTGATGAAAATACCCTCAAAGCTAAAGTGGTTAAACTCATTGGTTGAAATCAGCATCATCTATATAATTAAGTCATCGTGAAATATGCCCAGGCTAAAAAGTGCAAGAAAACCAACAAGCATCATCACCAAGTACTTCACTTTATGGAAAGGTTGCAAATCAATTTATAGCGATGACTGAAGCATATCGCATATGCAAGTTGT
This sequence comes from Hemerocallis citrina, assembly GCA_017893485.1. NCBI lineage: Eukaryota > Viridiplantae > Streptophyta > Magnoliopsida > Asparagales > Asphodelaceae > Hemerocallis > Hemerocallis citrina. The sequence goes on from CM030364.1 coordinate 205,934,138, forward strand.
GCAAAACGTGGAATATTCAATTATAGTGACATTACATTATAGAATTGGATGAGCAAACTAACAAACCGGAGATTATAACAGGTTTTTGGTCTTTGCCTAACACACCATCTACGGTGATGGAGGAATATTTTTAAAAAGTTCAATATCAGAAATATATCATCACTTGGATATTTGAAGGCTAATTTGAATAAATCTAACATGAACTTGCATGACTATGTGACATATAACATGAATGTTCACACAACTTCCCGGGAAGAACCTTCCATGACAGGGTCGTCTGTTATTCATGGAAGCTATATGCAACAAAACAGATGCACAGTATTTTTTCCGAAATTCGTTAAATATTCATGATAGTTTTATGCAATTTAGTTGTCACATAATTACCGATATATAGTACCTATGACGATGACTACTGCTTTTTTGTCCCCTCCTTGTTTACATCCTGGATTTTCCTCAAACCATCTCGCAATCCCAAAACCACAAGCAAATTGGTAATTGTAAGCAATGACTCAGCACAGCCATGTAGCCAATCCACATTGGCTAAAGAGGTCCCATATTGCACTTTTGCTGTCAGATAATAAGAATAAGATTGTGTTATAGCCCACTAAGACTAATAAACCCAATAAATAAACTATACTAAGTTGAGAAGTTACCATATATACCAGCAGGGACTATTGATGAGCATGATCCATGCAAGAAAAACAAAAGAAAATAGTAAGTTAATTGATTGAAGAAAAGAGGGGGGGGGGGGGGGGGGGTGGGGGGGGAAGGGCATATTGAAAAGCAACAATTTGTTTATTGTGAGCTATAAATCTGTAAGTATTTATGTATGAATGCAAATTTTGTAATAAGAAATAATGACTCATGTGTTAGGATTGTGTCTTGTATACTCGTTGTTCAGATTAAAAGAAGGTAATATGAAGCACGGAGGTCGAAGCGTCGAAGCGAGTAGAAGGAGAACAGCAGCAGCAGCAGGTGCAGGCTAGGTGTGGTCGCCGGTCTTGGTGACAGTCGACCGCACCCCCGGATCGCACCCTCGACCGCTCGTTGTATTGGGAAGTCAGAGAGTGGTACGGTCGACCGGTCTTGTTGGACGGTCGACCGCCCGCGGCGCTGATTCGTTTTTGGGTCTCGATTTGTTAGGTCGGTTCAGCCCAATCTTCAACTCCAAGTTAGATCGTGCGGCTCCTATTCAGTTACTTCTTTTTCAGATTTTATCGGACAACTGAGGATCAAGATTAGACCTAGGTTTTCTCTCTATTCTTCTATATATATTGTAAACTCCTCCAATATGAGAGAGAGTACTTCATAGATTCTTTTCTCCATTGCAAAGAGAGGCTGAGAGAGATAGTTCTTAGTGGGTGAGTTTAATTCGTTGTGTCAAGTGAATTAGTAACTCCTTGTAATCTCTTCTAGTTGAATATCAGATCTCCCAATATTTCTCCCCGGATTAAGCAAAAGCTAACCGGGATAAGTCATCATTGTTATGTTTGTGTTAGTTTGGTGGATCTACTTGCTTGCTCAATTTATTTGTCTCATCTACTTTGTCTTCCTTATTGCTCTATTAGTTCCGCTGCGACCAGAGGACGTTTGTTGACGCTCCAATCCCAACAACTGGTATCAGAGCTTCAGGTTGCCGAGTTCCTTGGTTAATATGACAGGCCACAATATTTTGAAGATAAGCAGTTTGATGGTAAGATCAATTTCAATCTTTGGAAGACTGACATGTATAATGTTCTTGTTCAAGAACGGTTGCAGTCAGCAGTAAAGAAGAAGGAAAAGCCAACTGATATAAAGGATGACGGTTGGAAAGATATTCGTGAAAGAGCCATAAGTCTAATCCGACTATCCTTGGTGGACAAGGTCAAGTGCAGATTTCTTGAAAAAACTGACGTAGCGAGTCTGTGGGAAAGACTCATAACTGACTACTCTGGTTCGTCGTTATTAGATCGGATGCATTGGAAGAGAAAGTTGTTCCGTTTATCTATGAAGGAAGGTACCGATCTCCAAGACCACATTACAAAGTTCAATAAGGTATTATCTGAACTTAAGGCGATCAACGCAGATGTGTATGAGGAAGATAAAGCTTTCAACCTGATATATTCACTGCCAGATTCGTACGAGCCTTTGATCATGACCATACTACACGGTAGATCTACCAAGGAGAGTATTTCGGTAGATGGTGTAATCAATGTATTCAAGAAAAATCAACTTAGGAAGAAGACCCATAAATCTTCATCGTCTATTCCTACAAGTTGTCTAGGAGTGGATGGTCCTTCGGAGGGAGACAAAGTGCTTTGCAAAAGGATTCGATCCGTTGCCGATATTGCAAGAAGCCAGGGTATATCAAGAAAGACTGTTAAAAATTGCAGAATCAAGAGAGTACCAAGAACGGGAGTTCAGCCGCTAATGTAGTTTGTCTTTGGTGCATTTGATTCAGGTAGTTCGTGCCTTCTGTTTTCAAATTCTTTAGAAGTAGATTCTAGTTGGTTTCTTGACTCAGGGAGTCTTCTCATATTTGCTCCGAGAGAGAGTTGTTTTCTACTTATAAGTCTACTACGGGACATTGTGTGACAACGAGAACTGGAGAGATTTGTGAAGTAGTGGGTGAGGGGACAGTTGAGTTGAAGATGCCAGGTCTACACATGTTCACTTTAAGGGATGTTTTGCATATTCCTCTGCTGAAACAGAATCTAATTTCCTTGGGAACTCTTGATGCACTGGGCTGCAAATACATAGCTCTAGGTGGAGTTCTGTTTGTTTTTCAGGATCGTCGTAAGGTAATTAGAGGTATGAGAATGGTTGGGTCAAGCCAAAACAATCTCTACAAGCTTTGGGAAATTCAAAATACTTGCACAAATATTGCTCCTTTTCCCGGTATTCCCGTAAGCTCAGCTTGTTTGCCGCAACTAGATTCATCGAGACGAGACCACGACATTCGAATATTGTCGAAAGGTGGAGAAAGCCTAAGGGTAGGTTGAGTTCGTGCGGAGTTTGGCAACTTCGTGAGTACATCTACGGAGGTGGGCCTTTGAGGGGCTGTACTGGATTTGGTGAGATTGGGTAGAGATCATTTCAACTAGAAGAAGAAGCTATTGTTTTAAGTTTTCTTTGCAAGTAGAATTTTGTTAGAGTTTGGAGATAAGTAACACATCATGTGGTGGACTCGTATGCAATCCAAGGTAGAGTTTGTTAGGATTGTGTCTTATACACTCGTTGTTCAGATTAAAAGAAGGTAATATGAAGCATGGAGGTCAACGCGTCGAAGCGAGTAGAAGAAGAACAGCAGCAGTAGCAGCAGGTGCAGGCTAGTTGCGGTCGACTGGTCTTGGTAACAGTCGACCGCACCCCTCGGCCGCACCCCCGACCGCTCGTTGTACTGGAAAGTCAGAGAGTGGTACGGGTCGACCGGTCTTATTGGACGGTCGACCGCCCACGGCGTTGATTCGTTTTTGGACCTCAATTTGTTAGGTCGGTTCAGCCCAATTTTCAACTCCAAGTTAGATCGTGCGGCTCCTATTTAGTTACTTCTTTTCCAGGTTTTATCGGACAACTGAAGATCAAGATTAGACCTAGGTTTTCTCTCTATTCTTCTATATATATTGTAAACTTCTCCAATCTGAGAGAGAGTACTTCATAGGTTCTTTTCTTCATTGCAAAGAGAGGCTCGAGAGAGAGATAGTTCTTGGTGGGTGAGTTTAATTCCTTGTGTCAAGTGAATCAGTAACTCCTTATAATCTCTTCTAGTTGAATATCAGATCTCCCTATATTTTCCCCCGGATTAAGCAAAAGCTAACCAGGATAAATTATCGTTGTTGTGTTTGTGTTAGTTTGGTAGATCTACTTGCTTGCTCAATTTATTCGCCTCGTCTACTTCGCCTTCCTCATTGCTCTATTAGTTCCGCTGTGACCAAAGGGCGTTTGTTGACGCCCCAATCCCAATATCATGCTTAAGGATACATGTAGTACTCTAGCAGAGAATCAGCAAAAGAATTCGATAACAGAGACATGATTTAAATCAAGAACCTAGATTAAGATAATAGAATGCAAATAATTAAAGAATTTTGATTCGTTTAAGAATGGAAATGTTCATGATACCGAAGAAACAAATGTTCATGATATCGAAGAAACATGCGTTAGATTACTAATTTCTCATAGATTGCCTAGCAAAAGGAATCAACAGCCTTCACTTTGCATCACTCCCAAGTCTCCAAATATACTCTTTGAGAGGATATACATAGGTCATTACACTAAGCAGCATCAATATCCACTAATGAGATTGACTAATGCATTTTGACCTAAAGATCTGACCCACCCTTTTCCCAATATATGGTGAGTTCTCATCACATTTATTTCTGTGCATAAGCAACAAGCAACATAGAAGAATCATTGAAAAACCCACCAAAATGTTCTTACTATGCTCTCATCAATCTAGCATGCACTATATAAGCAGCAATGAGGCAAACCAATCAAATGGTTTTTCACAAAAAGGCAACACAACCCGTTATGACGAAAGACAACAAATAAAAGTAAAGTAAAAAAAAAAATCTACAATAGTAATTGTGAAAGACTGTCACTGTTCTAAAACTTCGGAATAGTAGAAGGGTTGAGTAAATTACACTTATATGCTAACAGAATTGAAATGGGCATCGTACACATCTATCAAAATTGTTGCTAGGAGTGAGTAACATACTAGTGGCTCCAACAAAAGCAAGCAAGAAGTAGAACCCAACAAGGGTGAGCTTGGGTGCAGTCTTGGACTTGGTGATGTAGTACAAGAAACCCAGATAGGGGAACAGCGAAACGGCAAAAAGTTGTGACGCTATGCTCTGAGAGTTAATGGCAGGTGCCCATGGATCCACTGGGAAAAGCCCACATCTAATCCTACAACTATGGAAGCCATAGCCATTAGTTCTAGTTTTGGTTGTTGCTTTTGCGGGTTTAAGGGTTTGTGGGTATCCAAGAAAGCCATTGAATGTTGATGAAGGAAGAGAGTTTGGAGGGACGAGGATGCGGAAACAAGAGGTAGCCATTTGAGTAGAAAGATGGAAAATTTATTAGACTTATCTTCAAAATTGGATGAGGCTTGGGCTGACACCAGTAGAAAATGTCACAATTGCAACAGAAATTTTTCTTGTAGAAGAGTGAAATTTCATGGTTAGTGAACATTCGTAAGGGATTTCTTTCCATTCCCTTGTAGTTGTGCAGTTGCGAAATCTCTGGTTAATATATACATTTGCAACGGAATTATAACTATTCCTTGCGAATATTAGCTACAATAGAATATTTGCAAGAGAAGTTGTTTCTTGTTGTCTCCATCCATAAGAGAATATCTACAACAAATTTTTCTCTTGCAGATGTGTTTTAAAGGGGACTTTTCCCGTTGCTGATGAACAATTGCTACAGAAGTTCGCAAGGTAGTCATTCCCTTGTAAATGTTCCCCTATGAATGCAATTGCACGTGTTTTTTATATTGCTGATTATATTTGGATGGCTTAAACTAATTAACAAGACTAAGCAACGTATTTTTTCAATTAAGAACATATAATTATTTCACCTGTTGATGCACACAATTATATAAACAAAACACAATGTGTCAAAACACAAAAACACACATATATAAACATAACACCAAAATAAGCTTCAATATTATAGAGTATAAAACATTCTCATTACAAAATTATATATTTGTTTCGAAGTACCAAAATACCAACGGTACATTCTAGAAGGAAAGATGAGTTGTCATACTCCAAGAACTACAACAAAAGTTTTCAAAAGTACTTCTAACTCGCCGCTATTGCTTCCATATATCCCCAACTTCACATTATCAGTCATGGAAGGTCTTCTGCATGTTCCTCATTCTCCTCAGTCTTATAGTCATTGCCATTACATAAAGACTACATGAAAAAGAAACAACACAGAATTAGAAACATACATAGAGATCACAAAGTTTGTTTCCTCCAGACTGGGTAGTAATCGTTGTGTCATATCCAAGCAATAGACAAAATAGAACCAGTCTATTAGAGAAACATGCATCTATATTAAAGATGAAAAAATAGACATACCTCGTTGAGGGCATGCATGGAGGTAAGACTAAACAACACCATGTGAAGATGTCGACAATGCAAAGCCTGTTCGCAGCTTCACTTTCTCACTAACCATTGCTACAACTTCTGTAATAGTACTATGTACTGTTGTTTCTCCGAATATTTTTGGGCGATCCAAGTTAATTTTCATGTTCTACAATACAGCAAAATAAAGGATAATTATGTAAGAATATTAACATGGTATATTTTTCTCGCTGCGATAGAGCACAAATAATAGGCGACATATCTTCAAATTTAAACTTACCTCAATGGCTTCCCCTTGAAAAATATCACCATCCAAATATTTAGATGCCCAGTCATCTCCATGAGAAGATGTGCTTAAATTTTCTTCTTCATCAACCTTATAAGTTGAATTTGCAGAACCAAGATTAACTTTTCTTTCTTGATCTTCATATCTTGAATGCACTTCACCACCCAAATGCTGAACTTTCTGAAGGACAGAATAAGTAAGACTTCTTATTTGCAGTACTTAATAAAACTACACTAGCACTAACAACATAAACAAAAGAAGTAAACAAAGTTTTTACCAACGTTCAATTTTTGGCTATTGTTGGGAGAAAAGCATGATAGCCTGAACATTTTAACTGAGGGAGAAAGGCTTCAATGGTTACCTACAGAGGGCAGGTAGAACCTTAGCCACTACTAATATTAACCATAATTGAGAGAAAGACTCTGCAGTGCACGACAAAGTCTCCAAATTGAAGATGATTTTGATCGATGCAAAAAGAATGACGAGATTACCTAGCCTGTTACAGGAAAGAATGACGAGATTACCCAAAGCACTAGTCAGTTTGGTATCCAAACAAAATAATTGAATGTTAGAAGCACACATGAGAACCCTTGTTAATAAACATACACAATTAGCTAAATAAAAGGAGAGCACTTTTTCCATAGTTACTAAAGCAAAATATAGTAGAGTAAAACAAAATTCCCTTTTCTAGTAAGATAGACAAACACTAAAAGATGCATCTATTAGAAATTTAACAGTAGCTCCAGCAGGGGATAATTTGTAGTAAGTTATACATACTTGGACTAAGTAAGTTAAGAAGGACACGGTATGTGCTAACTTAACGAGTCGTAGGCTCAGAACACATTTATATATAAAGATTATTCAAATCAAGTACTTACTAAGACACACACTGTCCTTTCTCAAGTGTTTTAACATTTCGAGAATTCTTATCTGTGACAGGGATTCTCGAATGAGTAACTACAAGAATATTTTTCCATCAATTTGAAAATTATGGTGATGTAGCCAATGGGTAAAACCTCATCCAGTCTCAAGCATGTGAAACTGGGAAAAAAAAATCTCTAAAAAGAATTACTAAATCTATTCCAAGAACTATCTTGAGAACTATACAACCAAACTCTTCCAAACCAACATTACAACATTAATCGCAAAGTAAACAGAAACCATAACCAAAGAAACAACCCAAAAGAAAAAGAGACCAGTATCTCACCGTCTTTTTGTCGGGGAGGGGCTGTCCTCACTATCTTCCCTTTCCCCGTAACCTGAAACCGCTTCGCAGAAGCCTTCAAAACCAAACCAACATAGAATAACAAGACATGGGTTCTTCTCCCAATGACGCACAGATTACAAAGCATAGCTCAGAACTGTACCTTGTGTGTCTTCATCTTGTACCCTTTGTGAGCAAAGACAAGGGATACTCTAGCGATTTAGGGGGTCGTCGATTTGGCGGTGTGGGAAGGTGTTGAGCATCGGGGAGTAGCGTCAGTTTGGATTTTGAAGCAGCGGGGAGAAGAGAGAATAGCTGGGTTTTTTTTGGAGGAATGAGCTAGGGTTTCGACTAGAGGGGAAAGAGAGATCGTGAATGAGCGCCCAAGAAGAAGGGAAAAGAAATGAGATGGTGAGCAGTGAAATCCCCAAAATGCCTTTGATAACTTAGGCAGATCTCTTCATTTGAGCGGAATAGATCTCAGCCATCGAATCGAGATCTAACGGCTGAGATCTTCAGCTCAAGATAAGGAGACCAGCTCACCATCTCATAATATATATATATATATATATATATATATATATATATATATATATATATATAGAGAGAGAGAGAGAGAGAGAGAGAGAGAGAGAGAGAGAGAGAGAGAGATCTGGTTTTGGTTAAGGGGAAGAATTTATTTCTAAAAAAGCAATTTTACGTGTTTAATATTGAAGATTAAAAAATTGCTTTAGTAATGGAATATATTATGTTACAAATGTTCCCTTGCAATTGTTGCAACTGCAACAAATTAATAAAATCTCTTGCAGATGTAAAAAAACATTCACAACGAAAGAGTTTGTTGTGATTAATCCGTTGTAGATGGTTGCACTAGCAAGGAAATTTTAGTGCTGTTAAATAATTCATTGTTATTGCAATGTTTTCTACTAGTGTGAGGCTCATTAGTGTACTGGCTGATGATGCACAGGCTCTAATTTCGTATTTTGTAATATAGGTTTGGTACCACATATAGGGCCACAGCTCATGAGATTATATGTCAGTAATTCATGTGGGCTTGCAAGTACCAGAACAAGCCGTTGCCTATAAGCGACTTCTTATTTTCTCGAAGGTCATATTGGGCTATTTTCATATTGAGCTCATAGCCGCTCGAGGCGAACTCTCTAAATAGACGCTATACATAATGTGATATATATATATATTAGATTTGCCCGTGGTCATGTGCCTACGGCATATCTTCGGAAAGATACAACATATGAAAAACCTTGTAAACAGTAAAAAAATAATTATGTAGCTCAAGTTTGAATAGTAAGACAATAATTAGTTGTAAATAAAAGTACGTATTTTCATTAGTATATGTTGAAAACTAATTATAAATGGGGATGTAAAATCCAACTTTTTAGAATTTTGAAGGTGGAAATGATGAAATTTAACTGTTGAGGAGATATTTGCTGTTTTCAATATAACATGAGCAATAAAAAAAAGCATACAAAATCTGAAAATTTACAAACATGAAATCTGAAAATCAAAAATTCGTAAGTAAATAGAGAGAGAATAAGAGAGAGAGAATGAGAGAAATATGAAAAAGAGAGAAATTGAAACTTGGGGGGGGGGGGGGGGGGGGGGGAATATGTTTTTGGAGGGTGAATCTGAACCGTTGATTTTGTTTCAATTGAAGAGGAACCACCTGATAGTTTTTTTTTCTTCAAATTGTCTTGTGTTTTATTATTATTATTATTATTATTGTTATTATTATTATTATTATTATTATTATTATTATTATTATTATTATTATTATTATTATTATTATATATATATATATATATATATATATATATATATATATATAATAAAACACAAAGAAAGCTATCAAGTGGCTCTCCTTCAATCTCCCCAAAAATCAAAGGCCCAGATCTAATATCACAAAACATATTTTCCCTCCTAAAAGTTCCCCCCCAAAACTCAAATTCAAATCCCCCGCCCAAAACAACTCCTATATTTATTTAATTATTTTTATCTCTCTCTCTCTCTCTCTTACTCCCTCCCTTCCTCTTTTATTCAAAAAATTAAGAAAATAAAATTTTTAAAAGTTTTAAAAAAATTAAAAATTTAAAAAATTTATAAAAAAAAATCATATAATATGTTTTTTGCTGAACCCCAAAAGTTTATTATATAATATGTTTGCTGCTTCAATTAATTTGCTGGACCTCCAAAACTATTTTATATGATCAAACAAGGTACACCGTTCTGAAGACATGCCGTAGGCACGTGTCAACGGGCAAACCTAGTATATATATAATAAAACACAAAGAAAGCTATCAGGTGGCTCTCCGTCAATTTCCCCAAAAAGAAAGCTATCAGGTGGCTCTCCATCAATTCCCCCAAAAATAAAGGCCCAGATCTAACCTCACAAAACACATTTTTCTTCCCAAAAGTTTTCCCTCAAAACTCAAATTCAAATTCCCCCAAAACAACTCCTTTATTTATTTAATTCTCTCTCTCTCTCTCTCTCTCTCTCTCTCTCTCTCTCTTTATATATATATATATATATATATATATATATATATATATATATATATATATATATATATAAGCAACTTGCTTATTTAGTAAATAAGCAGTTGATTAAGTGACATGCATGTGATTGAAAAATTCTAAAGTGGTTCGATACTCAATGTATCACATGCATGCCACCTTACCAATTGCTCATTTATTAAATGAGCAAGTTGCTCATATCTCTTTTACTATATATATATACTTATGGAAACATGGACTTTTATACCCCAATTTATAATTATTTTTCAACATATACTAATGAAAACATGGGCTTTTATTTACAACTAATTATTGTCATACTATTCAAACTTGAGCTATATAATTGTTGATTTACTGTTTACAAGGCTTTTCATATGCTGTATCGTTCTGAAGACGTGTCGTAGGCACGTGCCCACAGGCAAATCTAATGTGTGTGTGTGTATATATATATATATATATATATATATATATATGGGGAAAGGGGTATAAGCAACTTGCTCATTTAGTAAATAAGCAATTGATGATGTGGCATGTATGTGATTGGAAAATCCTTAAAAGGTTTAGTTGTCCAATGTATCACATGCATGCCACATAATCAATTGCTCATTTACTAAATGAGCAAGTTGCTCATATCCCTTTTACCCACACCCACACACACACACACACACACACACACACACACACACACACACACACACATATATATACACACACGCGCGCGCGCGTGCGCGCACACATACTTTTCAAGGTAAACAATATATTTTATTATTATAGTAATGTATCACTTAAAGTGATTTTCTTAACAATGCCAAAATAGTGCTGTTCAAGGTAAACAAGATATATACGCACACTGTTTAAGGTAAACAAGATATTTTATTATTATAGTGTATCACTTAAAGTGATTTTCTTGACAATGCCAAAATAGTACGCACACTGTTCAAGGTAAACAAGATATTTTATTATTATAGTAATGTATCACTTAAAGTGATTTTCTCGAACAGGCGGAATCTTACTTCTTCCCTTGCGAACAAGTTGACTCCTTGGTGCTCCCACAGACCTGCACAAACGTTCGAAACATCGGGATGGATCCCGGCGACGAACCCTCCGACGCTCTTGTCAATACCGGAAAAAGTAAAGGGAAAGAGCTTGAGTGGATAAAGATTGATCACCTGTGACAATAGGAGATAGGGGGTATTTATAGTCACCGTGGGGATCTGTTTAAGGATTAGAATGAATTCCTACTTCCCGGTGTGGCTGGATAGGGGTGGTTATAATTACCTCCTCAGGATAAGGACGAGCCAGGATTTCCTCCTATTCTGTTGAACTGGTCCCTAACAGGTCGAGACCCATTCTCTGCTGAACAGATCCGTTCATGGGTTAGCAGGTCCAAGAGGAGAGACCCGGTTCCCAATTCGGATCCGTCTGTAGGTAAAATTACCATCTTACCCCTGTGACTTTAAGATTCGTGCCCACTTTGAACGGTTTCGATTTAATCCCATTTTTAGTCATATCACGAGCCACCTACTCCCAAAGACTGTGTTACAGCCTTTGGGGAGTAGTTTTGTTGTTTTAATGGCGTATATGGCTTTATCGGAGTTCTTAAAGGGTGTTCGAATCCCGTTTAAGGGGTGATGGTGCTTTTCTGAGCTAGTAATGTACCAAGGTTTGCTTTTAGGTCCTTCTAGATTTTTGATGATTTTTCCCATTTTTTAATTATTTTTCGAATTAGTTATTTAATTTTGCAAAGCAACAATCTAATCTCAAGAAGCATCAATTAATTATTCTAACAAATAATTATTTATCCAGGAGCTTCAAAATTCTTGAATTTATAATTAATTTTTAGAATTTTTAATTAAATTTTTTGAATTTTTAAATTATTTTCTCGCAATTTTAAATAATTAATTCGAATATTAATTAACATAAAAGAATTTATCACCGGATTTATGATGTGGTGCAATCTGAACCGTCCATCTTGCGTCGGCACGAAGTTCTGAACGATCAGATGGTGGGGCAGCGTTGAGCGACGTGGACGAATCTGCGGCCTTGATCGGGTCGTGATGCGAGTTTCGAAGTGATTTGACGACTCGTGTAGCTCTGCATAATTTTCTCCATATGGGCAGCTCGGAATGCCAGTCACTCGGATTGGGATTCCGAGCGACGTGACGCAATCTGGGGCGTCCATCTAGCATCAGCGCGAATATCTTGACGACTTATGTAGCGCCCCAAATCCCCATACCGGGAACCTGAGACCCTACTCCAGGAGTCAAACTTCAAAATAACCACAATCACAGAAAGTACAGAAATTTTTTTAACATTTATTATTCGGCCACGTGGCTAAATCAGGGACGTTCATTAGGTTGTGGCACGAATTTTGAGATGATCGGACGGTTCTCATAGCTTGGCAGCATTTTCTCCGTATGAGCTGCTCGGTGTGCCAGTTGCTCGGATTGGGATTCCAAGCGATGTGGCGCAATCTGGGCCGTCTGATGAAGATCAGGTGCGAATCACGAGGCAAGAGGCATGGATCACGAGAAAATGTGATTTCTGTCGACGCGATGAGATCTGAGCCGTCTGATTGAGATCAGGCGTGAATCACAAGGAGAAAGTCATTTTTCTCCAATACGCAGCTCGGAATGCAAGTTGCTCGGATTTGGGTTCCGAACGACGTGGCACGATCTGGGCCATCTGATGAAGATCAGATGCGAATCACGAGACAAAAAGGCATGGATCACGAGAAAATGTGATTTCTGTCCATGCGGCGAGATCTGAGCCGTCTGATTGAGATCAGGCGCGAATCACGAGGAGAAAGTCATTTTTCTCCAATACTCAGCTCGGAATGCAAGTTGCTCGAATTTGAGTTCCGAGCGACGTGGCACGATCTGGGCCTTCTGATGGAGATCAGGCATGAATCACGAAGCAAGAAGGCATGGATCACGAGAAAACGTGATTTCTATTGACGAGGCGAGATCTGAGCCGTCTGATTGAGATCAGGCTCGAATCACGAGGAGAAAGTCATTTTTCTCCAATATGCAGCTCAGAATGCAAGTTGCATGGATTTGGATTTCGAGCGACGTGACACGATCTAGGCCGTCTGATGAAGATCTGGCACGAATCCTGAGGCGAGAGGCGTGGATCATGAGAATTTTGGCATTTAGGCTTCTGGTGGGCTGCTGTGGAGGCCCAAAGCATTCGAAAGCCCACCGGAATCTGCCTTAACGCTATAAGTTTTCACCACCTCCCCATCTCCTCATTTCTTACTTCTCACTTTCACTTCACTTTTCACTCAAGCCATTTTTGCTCTCGAACGGTGCTGCTAGCGTTTGTGGCCAAGCGATTAACTTTCCGACGAGCTTTCCGACCGTAGACGTCACTTCAAGGTAAATTATCTTAACCTTAACTTGAAATGTCTAGAGTGTCGTCGGGGAATGAGACCTCCACCTCGGACCAAGAGATCAACCGAGCTTTAGTGGTCCCCCCGAGCAAGGGGAAGGAAGTGGCAAGGTTAGCCATCGTCGAGACTATTGTGGAGAAGGTGAGGGGGACTGGTGCACTGGGTCGACTACCGTCGACATTGTCGAGCCTCGGAATGGTTAGGAGCTACTCCGGAGACATTTTGACGAAGGCGGTGCAAGGGATATCGGTTGCCTACGAGGAGAACAGTTCGAGGGACCCTTCCGAGGTAGACGAGATCTCCTCGGTTATGACCGAGGCGGATCTTCATCGAATTAGGAAGGGGTTCCGGATCCCAAAGGAGTACACCCTGCTCCTCCCCAGTCCCGGCTTCCGAGCATGCACGGGGACGTCGCCAGACACCTGCGTCTTCCATATGACGCACTCAATGCCGGCCTTTGGCTACCCCTACCACCATTCGTAGTCGAGGTGCTACAATGGTATGGCTTGAGTCGGTGCAGTTCATACCGAACATGTGGCAGCACGTCATCACCTTCATCCTCCAGAGTCAGGCGGTGGGCGTCCAGCCTCAGCTCGTCATTCTTCACAGCCTCTACTGGATTTGCCGAATGAGCAAGATGGAGTACTGGTACTACTTGTCGTCGAGGAGGGGGGTCAAACTGGTCGAGAACGCGGACTCCATTAAGCATTGGAAGGAGAAGTATTTTTTGATCCGAGGCCCCGAGCCGTGGAGCTTTTCGACGATGTGGAAGGAGGACGTTCCGAAGTGGGCGAAGGCCGAGCCGGTGCTGACTAAGGAAGAAGAGGAGGTCATGTCGAAGATCCTCGGTCTTCTGACCCTTGTTGGGAAAGATATCACCGAGGAGGTCCTTTTCGGTGGGGGTCTCAATCCGATCGACCCTAGTATGCTCCGTCTATTTTTACTTCTTTTACCTTAGCTCATATATGTTTCTTTTTTTTATATCGCTAACTCTTTCTCTGATTTTTCTTGTTCAGAAGCTTCGGCATGGATTTCAAGGCTCTCATAGCGAAGAGGAGCGCAGCAGCGGTGAAGGTGACGGACAGCAAGAAGAGGAAGAGGACGATGACGGGGCCCCCTTCCGGCCGAGCAGCTCAGACGCCCTCGGCTCCTACTACCGTCATCGGCTTGGTCAGCGACCCCCCTCAGCTCCACAGGTCACGCTCCCCTCAGGCGCAGCCCCTAAGTCTTCGAGCAGGGTTTCTCGGCGGGAGCCGCACTGGCCCTCGAGGTGCCGCCGCTTACGGCCGAAGCGGAGGCCATCCTCACCAAGGAACACAAGAAGCTCTTTGTCCCGAACTGGAGAGTGATGAAGCTTGATGGCTTCCTCGGCGACGCGATAATGAGCATGGGGGCTGTGCACCACTTGCCGACCCTGAAGGATCGCGCTGCACTGAAGGCTGGCACGGTCGGCGACGATGCGTTGGAAATCGCTCGAGCGACGATGTCAGTAAGTGTCCTTACTCTGCCTTCTTAAATTTTGGAGTTCATGGTTGTTGGTTCTCACGTTCTTCTCCTTCTGTTTTCAGACCATCTGGCACTTCAGCCATTTTCTCGAACAGTTCGCCGAGCAAGAGAAAGAGCTGAAGGCATCGAACGACCGAGAGCGGGCGGAGCATGCCAAGGCAGTGAAGTTGTTCGAGGCCAAGCAACGGCTCTCGGCATCCCGAGCTGCCGAGGTCGGCATCCTGGAGGCTGCTCTTGCTAAGGCACTTGAGCGCACAGCGGCCGAAGCGGCGAAGGTCGAGGAGTTGGAGAAGGAGAAGGCTCGAATCGAGGAGGAGCTGGCAAAGGCCCTGAAGGCATCGGAGGAGGTGCTGAAGGAGCGGGAGGCGAAGGTGGACAAGGCGAGGAGGGCCATCCAAGACGAGGCGGAGGCCCCATATGATGACCAACATGGAGGAGGCCTACGCACGGGCCCTCAAACATGTTGCGGCTCATCTCCCCGACTTCGACAGCTCGGGGTACCACCTATACGACCTGGTAGAAGGCGAGGAGATCATTCCCCTAGCCGAGGTCGAGCCCGAAGGGGAAGGTGAAGAAGCCGAAGGCAGTGACGAGGAGGTGGCGAATCCTGAAGGGGCGCTCGTGACATTGCTGAGCGAGAGCACCTCGGAGCAGCACCTCGAGGTGGCTGCTTGACTTAGTTGCCTCTCTTTTTTTTCTTTCTTTTGTTCTCTATGTATTGCCTCGTTGCGGACTGGCCACCGCATTTGCTTTGAATGAAAAAATTTCTATTTTTTTTGTCTAAGTGTTGGAGAAGTTTTTTTTTTCTAAGTGTTGGAGAAGTTTCGAACTTAGTCTCGTTTTTCTGAGTCGTTGGGTATGAGTCATGTAAACTTAGTAGCTCCGTGCTCTGGCTCTTTTCAGATCGTCGAAGTGCTACAGGTCGTCGAAGTGCCTCGGATGGCCGAAGTGGCTCGTCTCAAGGCTGGTCTAGGGGCGACGAGATTGGGGCTCGCGAGGAACTAAGAGTGGCTTCGCGAAGTGGAGTCGGATATTCGTAAAGCGAAGTATAAGTTGAATCACCTGAGATCAACCCTAGTTCGTCGAGACATAGAGAGGAGACGATTGGAAGATTAGATTAACGAAACGACCCCCAAAGGTGATGACGTGGGGTCGTCGGTGGCTGCCAACCTTGGCTTGAAGCTTAAGCACCTTCGTCACTCTCTGTCTAAGGTGACATCGGAGAGGGACAAGCTGAAGAAGGTGAACTTCGATAAGAGCATAGAGGTTTCTCACCTTCGACGGACGATCACCAATGGCTCTCAGGGGCAGGCTCGATGCGACTGCCTCGTTTGAAGATAACCGTGAAGGATGACTCGCTTAAAGAGTGAATTGTCGAGCTAGAGGTAGAGGTCGCTCATCTTCAACCACGATCTGAGGGAAGCACTGTGAGAACTACATTTTGCACTCGGGAGGAGTATAACAGGGGGATATCGTTCCGCAAGCTCGCACTTCGCTCGTCGCCCATACATTGAGACCCTGGAGATGTGCAAAGTGGTGTGGCCGTTTTGTCGAGCAGAGCATCTATTGGGGCCACCATTAGATCGGGTGCGGACGATGCTTTTCGGCTCGCTGGCCTAGGGACGTCCGCCGAGGTAGGGCATCGGTAGTACAACATTCGTTGCCCCCATGTGTCTTTTAACCGGAGTATCCCCGCTCCTAAGAGGCGCTGAAGTAGCTTTCTATAATCTTGTAATCTTGGTTTCACAAGTTTTGTATCTCGATGTAAAGTTGAGTCGGTTGTCTTTAATTAGACTCATCTCTCTAACTTTAATGAAATAACACTTGTTTTGTGAACTTATTTGCTTTGCTAGCGTTTGTAGTTGTCAACAGTTGTAGGAGCAATTCCGAATGGTGGGACGCTTTATACTTACTCGTTTGCGAGTGGCAAAAGTTGCGTCGAACCAAGTGTTGGACTCCGAACTTGTTGTTTAAAGAATACCAACGGCTGTAGGAGCAATTCCGAATGGTGATCTGCTTCATGCTCGCTTAGAGGCAAGTAGTTGAAGCAGAGTCGAACCAAGTGTTGGACTCCAAGCGCATCATTTAGAAAGTATCAACAGCTGTAGGAGCAATTCCGAATGGTGATCCGCTTCGTACTCGCTTAGAAGAAAGTAGTTGAAGCGGAGTCGAACCAAGTGTTAGACTCCAAGCGTGTCATTTTGAAAGTATCAACAGCTGTAGGAGCAATTTCGAATGGTGATCTGCTTCGTACTCGCTTAGAAGCAAGTAGTTGAAGCGGAGTCGAACCAAGTATTGGACTCCAAGCGTGTCATTTTGAAAGTATCAATAGCTGTAGGAGCAATTCTGAATGGTGATCCACTTCGTACTCGCTTAGAAGCAAGTAGTTGAAGCAGAGTCGAACCAAGTGTTGGACTCCAAGCGTGTCATTTTAATGCAATTTTTTTTTGTAAGTAGAGTTAGACTACCAAAAAATAGAGAACTTACGAAGTAGAGTTAGACTAATCAAAAATAGAGAACTTGCGGGGAAAGATTACTTTTATTGAAAACAATTAGGCGGCCGCTTATAAGTTGCGATCCGCCTTTACACTTTGATAAAAAGAAAATACAAGTCAGGACTTTAGACATGTCTTATGGAGCGCTATTGGGGAAGTTGCTTGCAGCGGTGTTTACACAACCTCTTTGTACTTCATCAAGTGCTCCGCATTCCATGTCCTCGGTATTCTCTTGCCCCCTGGGTCTTCGAGTTGATACGTGCCCGGGCGAATAACTCTGGTGCCAACTTGCCTTTTTTGCTTTGATTGGAGATCGACAACTTTCGGAGCACAAGATCTCCCTCTTTAAGGTTAGCTGGCCATACCCTCTTGTTGTAAGACTGAGTGATCCTACGACGGTAGGTCTCTTGTAGAATTGTAGCTCTTTCGCGAACTTCGTCTATGAGGTCTAGGCAGTTGCGAAGCTGGTTCGCATTCTATGCTTCATTGTAGGCTATCAGTCGGGGTGAAGGCAGGCCCACTTCTAAGGGGATGAGAGCTTCGGAATCATATGTGAGGTTAAAGGGGGACTCCCCCGTCAGAGCTCTTTTGTTGGTGCGATAGTTCCAAAGTACGTTCGGGAGTCCCACAGCCCCTTAGTGGATTTGTCGAGCCTCTTCTTCAGGCCAGAGAGGATTTGTCGATTTGCGTTCTCCGCTTGGCCATTGGACTAAGGATAAGCTATCGAGGAGAACCGCTGCTGAATGTCGAGGTAGGTGCAGAAGTTGCGAAAGGTCGCTCCTGCGAATTGAGTCCCGTTTTCGGTTATGAGGATGCGGGGTACCCCAAACCGGCAAACGATGTTCTTCCAAAAGAACTTATGGACCTTGTGCTCGGTGATTGTCGAAAGAGGTTCAGCCTCGATCCATTTTGAGAAGTAGTCTATTGCTAAAACTAAGAATTTCAGTTGGCCCGATGCTAGAGGGAACGGTTTGAGCAAATCCATCCCCCACATTGCAAAGGGGTTGGACTTGCCAAGGAGGTGAGTTGTGCTTGGGGCCGACGGATCGGGGCAAATTTCTGGCAGAAGTCGCACTGGTGGACGTACTCCTCGGAGTCACTCAATAGCGTGGGCCAGAAGTAGTCGTAGTTCAAGAGTTTTTGGGCAAGGGACCTCACTCCCAAGTGCGCACCACACAGACCGTCATGGGCATCCTTTAGGGCATAGAGCGCTTCCTCTAGGGAGAGGCACCTTAGATAGGGTCGACCGTCAATCTGGGTGTAAGAGCATTTTTACTTGACCCCGTCAAGGAGTGTGTACTGCTCGGCTCGTATCTGATCCTCCTTGCCTCTTTCGGGTCTTTAGGAAGGACTCCGTTCCTGAGGTACTCGAGGAGGGGCTTCATCCAGTTCTTCGCAAGTGTTAGGGGGTAGGCTTCCATCGGCTCTGGGCTATCTTCATCAATACATGGTATGAGGAGGACCTCTATCAAGATAGTCCACTCTAGACTGTGGAGGGACGAGGAGGCAAGCTTAGAGAGAGCATCCGCCTGCGTGTTTTCCTCTCGAGGAACCCGTTGGAGTTGAACATCTTCGAATAAGGCTAGAAGCTCCCTAACCTTTGCCAAGTACTTGGCCATATGCTTGTCCCTTGCCTTGTATTCCCCCGACACTTGGTTAACGACCAATTGCGAATCACTGAAGACTCTGACCTGCTTGGCTCCGGCTTTGTGAGCCATGCAGAGCCCTGCTATGAGGGCCTCATACTCTGCTTCATTGTTTGATGCCGGGAAGTTTAAGCGGAGAGAGTATTGGAGGATGAAAGTGTCTGGGCTAGTCAAGATAACACCAGCCCCACTTCCATCGGCGCAAGAAAATCCATCCACATAAACGGTCCAGACCAAGGGGTCGGCAGATGACTCGCAAAGGTCGGGGATAGTGCTCTCCACAATGAATTCGGCCAGAGCTTAGGCCTTGATTGCTTTTCTTGGATGGTAGATGATGTCATGTTGGCTTAGCTTGATGGACCACTTCATCAGGCACCCGGAGGTCTCGGGCTTGTGGAGAAGTTGTTTGAGTGGCTAGTCGGTAAGGATGACCACCGAATGAGATTGGAAGTAGGGGCGGAGCTTTTGGGCCGCTATAACTAAGGCAAGAGTCATCCTCTCCAGCTTCGGATAACGGAGTTCGGCATCCCGGAGAACCTTACTCACATAATATATGGGTCTCTGCATTCTATCCTCTTCTCTTACAAGGACCGCGCTGAGGGTTTGCTCCAAAGCGGCGAGATATAGGTAGAGGACCTCTCCAGGCGTTGGCTTGCTCAAGAACGGGGGGTTAGCTAAGTATGCCTTGAGCTGGTCGAAGGACTTTTGTTGTTGTTCCCCCATTTGAAGCCCTTAGCCCCCATGAGAGCCTTGAAGAAGGGGAGGCAATTTCCCCCAAACTTAGAGAGGAACCGCCCAATTACCGCGAGGCGACCCGTAATCATCTGCACATCCTTGACGCTAGAGGGAGGAACCATTTTGAGAATGGCCTGGATCTTCTCGGAGTTGGCCTCTATGCCCCTCTAGCTGATGATAAACCCCAATAACTTACCGGATGAGACTCCGAACACACACTTGTTTGGATTCAGCCTCATATTGTGCCTTTTGAGCACCTCGAAGGCTTCTTGGAGGTTAAGGACATGTTCCTGCCCTCGGGTGCTCTTGACCAACATGTCTTCTACGTAGACTTCAATGTTTCGGCCAATCTGATCTCGGAAGACCCTGTTCACGAGGTGCTGATAAGTAGCTCCTACGTTCTTCAAGCCAAACGGCATTACCCTGTTGCAATACAGGCCCTGATCCGTCACGAACAAGGTCTTCGGGATGTTAGGAGGGAACATTCGAATCAGGTTGTACCCTGAGAAAGCATCCATGAAACTGAGGAGCTCGTGCCCGGAGGTCGCATCGATCAGGACGTCGATGCTTGGAAGGGGAAAAGGATCCTTCGGGCACGCCTTATTGAGATCGTGAAGTCGATGCATATCCTCCAGCTTCTGTTGGCTTTCTTGACCATCACCACATTGGATAGCCACTCGAGATAGTTCACCTCCTGGATGAACTGAGTGTTGAGGAGCTTTTTGACTTCTTCTTTGATCGCCTGTTGACGCTCGGGAGCGAACTTGCTATGCTTCTGCTGAACGGGCTTAGCACCCGGGGCGACGCTGAGATGGTGCATTAGGAGCTCCTCGGAGATCCCAGGTATGTCGGCCACGGTCCAGGAGAAGAGATCTCGGTTCTCCCTTATGCACTGGGAGATGTCTTCTTTGATGAAGAGGAAGAGTGCCTTGCTGACTTGGAACGTCTTGGTGGCATCTTCCTCTGAGAAGGACACTTCTTTTAGTTCTTCCACTAGTTCGGAGATGGTAGGCTACTCTCGGGAGCTCGAGGGCTTCTAGGGAGAGGATCGAGCCTCCCATTGAGGTCATATAGCACTTACGAGCCGCTTCCAGACTCTCTCTCACTTTTCCCAGGAGTAGGGAACTTCATCTTCATGTGGTAAGCCGAAGGGATGGCTTGGAGCGTGGCAAGGCCTGGTCGACCCAGGATCACGTTGTAAGCGGCCTTCACGTCCACCACCATGAAGTCTATTTGCTCCGTGCGAGTGACCGGGGCTTTGCCAGTGGTGACATCGAGAGTTATAACTCCCTCGATCGTCACTGGAACCCCATTGAACCTATGAAGGGTGTAGCCAACCGGCTTGAGCCGGTCTCTTGATAGCTGGAGGCCTTTGAATGCCTCCAAGAAGCGGATGTTGACCGAACTTCCATTGTTCACCAGCACCTGGCGAACGTCGAAGTTGGCCATTTTGAGGTTGATGATGAGGGCATCGCAGTGGGGTGTGCGGACGCTTTCCAAGTCCCTATCGGAAAACGTCACAAGGACTCCTAGGCCCTTTGGGGGAGGATGGCTCTGCAAGGAGCTGACTTCCCTAACGAAGGCTTTTCTGGAGGAGTTAGAATCTCCCCCCATTGGGCCTCTGTGTATCAGGTGTAGGATGGCCTCTACTTCGGCCTTCGGAGTCTCCGCGCGCTGCTCTATTCGCTTGTTAGTCCCCCGGGGCAGTGGAGGCGGGTCGGCTCTGTCCCTCCTTACAAATCGAGCGAGCTGCCCCCTCTGGATGAGGGCCTCGATCTCATCCTTCAGGACCCGACAATCATCAGTGTCGTGCCCGTGGTCCTGGTGGAAACAGCACCACTTGTCCCGGTTTCTCTTCTTTCCGGGGGTGTTCATCTTCTGAGGTGGCGGCAGAAGACCTTCATTCCCAATCTCCATCAGGATGGCGGAGACACTCGCATTGAGTGAGGTAAACTTCTCGAAGCAGGGGAGAGGACGCCGCTGACCCTCGTTATCCTTTTGGAGCTTCTTAGCTCCTTCTTCCTCTGCTGTCTTCTGTTTGTTCCCAGAAGACAACCCCTCCAGAGTGGGGCGATTGAGAGCCTCTTCAGGTCGGATGTACTTCTTGCTCCTAAGGAGGAGCTCGAAGAAGTCCCGATGAGGCTTCTTAGCCAAGGAAGCCCTGAGGTCAGGGTTGGTGACATTGGATTGGAAGGCAGCCAAACTATCGACTGATCCAGGGAGGCGATGGACCTAGCCTCTGCAGTGAACCTCTTGACATATCCCTCAGCCATTTGCCCTTCTTTTGGCTGAGGAAGAGCAGCGAGGTGCTCGTCTTCTCGGAGCAGTGACTGTTCACGAAATGCGTAAGGAAGAGGCCTTTGAACTGGTCGAAGGAGAAGATAGATGCCGGTGCAAGATGAGAATACCACTCCCGAGCCGGCCCTTTGAGTGTGGCCGGGAAGATCTTGCAGAGGAGGGCATCAAATGCATGATGGATCATCATGAGAGTTTTGAAACTTTCGATGTGATCTGCGGGGTCCGACTCCCTGGTGTAAGTCTCGAAGTGTGGAGGCTTGAAATTGTCTGAGATAGGGGCCTACATGATGGCATGGGAAAATGGGGGTCTGCTTGGGCGAAGGTTCCTCGCCCGTCGCTCCTCGTCTCTGTCTAGCTGGCCGAGGTGCCTCTCCATCTTGTGGAGACAGCGGTAGACCGAGTCCTCCCTTCAGTCGTACCTTGCAGAGCCCCGAGACTCATCCTCATGTTGAGGAGGGCTGGGGCTGTGACGGCGATAGCTCTGAGTAGGTGGTGGACTGATAGAACGACGGGGGTGACTCGGAGTAGGCTGTGAACTTCGGGAGCAGCGGTGGTGGCCAGGAGAAGGGCGGCGATGGCTCGGAGCCGGCCTAGGACTTAGGGAACGGTGGTGATGGCTGGGATCCGGCAGAGGACTGCAAGAGCGGCGATGAGGGCGAGGAGCTAGCTGAGGGCCGGGAGCCCTATGGCTGTTGTTGGGGGCGGCATTGAGTGCCCGGAGGACTGCCTCCTGGAATTGATGAAATTCTGCCCTCGTTACGGGGGCCTTCTGCTCGCGATTGACTGGAGCTGCAGGATGGCCAACCGGGGAGCGGCTTCGTCTTGGGCGACTTTCTCCACCTCCAGAGAGAGTTGGACTCCCTACGGTCTGATCGGGGTGGTGACCGATCCCTTGGGTGCTCCCAGCGAGGGTTTGCCTCGCGGGTCCGCCTCTCGTCTACATGGGTCCGAAGATCGGGCCCTGGCTTGTTTTGCCGATTGTTGAGCACATCCCGCAGGTCCTTCAACGTAGAAGGACTATGGAATGCCATAGAATCTGTGGAGGCATTGTGGATGGACACCCGAACCTGATGTATAGGTTGCTTGTGGCAGCTCCACCGAGAGGGCTCCCCCACTGTTGCTTGGGGCCCTATAGGCTGTAGAATAGACTGAGGGGCCTGTCGTTCGAGCTGCAGGGCCTGTTGGACGGGTGGAGGGAGATCCTCCGGAGGAGGAGGAGAAGGATGAGAAGAGGTTGTTCTACGGTTGGAGTTTACGGGCTTCCTCTTGGGAGGCATGGCTAGGAGTAACTTTGGGTGAAGGAGGAAGGTTGGGTTGCTTATCGAGTGGTTCCCATAGACGGCGCCAATCTGTTACCACTGAATCTAGTGTGGGGGCAATAGACAGAATTTGTAGGTTCGTAGGAACTCGAACAGGCAGAATCCTACTTCTTCCCTTGCGAACAAGTTGACTCCTTGGTGCTCCCGCGGACCTGCACAAACGTTCGAAACACCGGGATGGATTCTGGCGACGAACCCTCCGATGCTCTTGTCAATACCAAAAAAAGTAAAGGAAAAGAGCTTGAGTGGATAAAAATTGATCACCTGTGACAGTAGGAGGTAGGGGGTATTTATAGTCGCCGTGGGGATCTGTTTCAGGATCAGAATGAATCCCTACTTCTCGATGTGGCGGGATAGGGGTGGTTATAACCACCTCCTCAGGATAAGGACGAGCTAGGATTTCCTCCTATCCTGTTGAACTGGTTCCTAACTGGTCGAGACTCGTTCTCAGCTGAACAGATCCGTTCATGGGTTAGCGGGTCCAAGAGGAGAGACCCGGTTCCCAATTCGAACCCCTCTGTAGGTGAAATTACCATCTTGCTCCTGTGACTTTAAGATTTGTGCCTACTTTGAACGGTTCCGATTTAACCCAATTTTTAGCCATATCAATATATATATATACTGTTCAAGGCTAAAAAAGATATTTTATTATTATAATAATGTATCACTTAAAGTGATTTCTTTTTCTCATTCCTTATAGCTAACTCCCTAATTAATTGTTCATAGTCAAGCAATAGTAACCGCAAAAAAGAAAGAGTTAATTTAATTATATTTTGATTTACAAAAATAAGAGAATCGCAACAAAAAAAAACTCATAATTGCACATGTTTGGATGATGATTCCTTAGCAGCAAGCGGTAGGGAGTGATTGGGTAATGGAATCAACGGTGAGGAGCCGAGGAGGAGGAAGCATGCAACATTGCAGTGGGTCTAGGCTGTGAGTGAAGAGTCGAGTTAGAGGATTTTTTTCTTCTTTTTTTGATTAATTATCCATAAAGGTGTGAGCGGGAGAGAGAAAGAAAAAGGAAGGAGCTGATTTTTTCTACTCGGTTATGTCTTTTATAAATACTTATGTTGACATATTAAATGTGCACTGTTACAACAGTTCTTAAAAAACTAATATATATAGGTTCAAAAAAATTTAGGGTTCCTAAAAATGGCCAAAAATCGAAAGCCCAATGCGGCTAAATATGATATGGCTAAAAATAAGGGTTAAATTGGAACCGTCCAAATCATGTGCGAATCTCAAAGCTCAGGGGTAAAATGGTAATTTCACCTACAAACATGTTCGAAATGGGAACTGGGCCTTTTTCAAAAGGCCCAACAACCCACGAACGGATCCGTCTTAATTGGGTGCGGGTTCCAACCCGCAAGAAACCCAGTGCGGCTGGATAGAATTAGGGTTTATGATTTTACTTAATCAACGGCCCTGATTCCTTCTATCCATTCACTGGGAAGTAGGGATTTGATCTTATCCCGAAACTGGTCCCTAAAGCGGCTATAAATACCCCCCATCCCCCATTGTTAATAGGTAATCAATCTTTCGCCAATCAAAGCTGTTTCATAATATTTCTGATTACTGACTTGAGCATCGGAGGGTGCGTCGCCGGGATCAACCCCGGTGTTTTGCACTTTTTGCAGGTCAGCGACGGGAGATCACGCTCAAACTCCGGCGGAAAGGTGTTCAGGTTTGACTATTCGACATCCCAAGAATCAACAAATCTATCTGTTTGCCCCACACCGATTTCAGCAGCAACAGATTGGCACCGTCTGTGGGAACCAACGAATAGCAATCCACCCTCTTCCATCGGTTAAGATCCCCTCCAGCCATGCCTCCAAGAAAACTGAGATCTAGAGGATCCAACCGTAGACCCACTCCTCCTCAACCGCAACAGGAGGCTCCCCTTTAACCCATCCAATCTCAGGGACAGCTCCCTCCTCAACCCGATCAGCCGCTACAGCAGTTACAGGATCCTCTCCAAAATCTTCAACACCAGTAGGCTCCACTCGGGCCCCAGAACGCTGGTATAGGGACCTCTCGTCCTCCCCCTGAAAAGCAACCTCTTCACCACGACCATATCTCCGTACATAACCCTTCAACCGACTCCATGGCATCCCATAACACTCGGCCCTCAGAAGACCTCCGCAACGTCCTCATCAACCGGCAGAAAGAAGAAGACCTTCGCCACCATTTGGATGAAAGGCGGGCCCGTGAGGGAGTCTCCCGCTCAGAACGTCCAAATGCGCGATCTCCTCGCCGTCGCGACCACAGGAGGTCCCCTCTCCATAGGAGGCGGAGGGATTCCCCGGAGTATCGTCGAAGGAGGCCTCATTCTCCTGCTGGTCGGTAGCCCCAGAGGGACGAGAACGGACCTATCACATGTGCCGAATTCCAACAGTTCCAGGCTACAATCTTGCAGGCCCTCAACCTCCCACCAAACAACAACAATAATGCTCAGAGGGTCCCCACTCCTCCGCCAGTTCAAAGCCCTCCTCCCCGGTCCCTAAGTCCCATCATTCTCTGGGCTACCTTCGCCGTAGCTCTCGCTCCCCTTCGTACGAAGATGAGTCCAGAGGCTCACTAGGATACCATCGAAGGGATGATGCAGTCTATCGCCATCTCCACGAGATGGAGAGGCGCCTCGGTCAACTAGACAGGGAAGAGGAGCTAAGAGGGAGGACCCTCCGCCCAAGCAGACCTCCGTTCTCCCGAACCATCATGGAGGCTCCCGTTCCATCAAACTTCAAGCCACCATAGTTCGAGACATATACGGGGGAGTCAGACCCCGTGGATCACATCGAGAGTTTCAAAACTCTCATGATGATCCACCAGGCTTTCGATGCTCTACTGTTCAAGACCTTCCCAGCTACTCTCAAAGGTCCGGATCGAGAATGGTACTCCCGCCTCGCCCCATCCTCCATCTTATCTTTTGAACAATTTGAGACCCTCTTCGTCACCCACTTCATGAGCAGCCACCGAACCGAGAAGACTAGTATTTCACTACTCTTCCTCAATCAGAAGAAGGGTGAGAAACTGAGAGATTATGTCAAGCAGTTTACCACAGAAGCTAGGTCCATTGCCTCCCTCGACCAATCGGTCGCTGCAGCCGCCTTCCAGTCCAATGTCCTCAATTCGAGCCTCTATTCCTCCCTAGCCAAAAAGCCCCCACGAGACTTCTCCGACCTTCTTCTCAGAAGTGAGAAGTACATCTGGACTGAGGAAGCCGAACATCGCCCGACATTCGAGGGGCCTTCCTCAGGAAGCAAGAGAAAGGCAGCCGAAGATGAGGGAGCTAAAAAGCTTCAGAAGGACAACAGGGGTCAGTGCCGCCCGCCTCCCAGATTTGAGAAGTTTACCCCTCTCAACACCAATGTTTCAACTATTCTCATGGAGGTTGAGAAAGAAGGAGTCCTACCTCCTGCCCCGAAGATGAATACCCCCGGGAAGAAGAGGGACAAGGAGAAGTGGTGCCGATATCATTGAGACCACGGCCACGGCACCAATGACCGCCGAGCTCTGAAGAACGAAATTGAAGCCCTCATTTAGAGAGGGCAGCTGTCTAAGTTTGTAAGAAAGGACCGAATCGACCTTCCTCCACCCCCGAGGGGGGCTAACAAGCGTCCCGAGAGGCGCGATGAGACTCCCGAGTTTGAAGAGGAATGCATCTTGCACCTCATCCATGGAGGCCCAATGGGAGGAACCTCCAACTCTTCTCGAAAGGCTTTCATCAGGGAAGTCAATTCGGTGCACAGCATATCCCTTCCCAAAGGTCTCGGAGTCCCGGTTACTTTTTCGGATGAAGATCTAGAGGGTGTCCGGACCCCCCATTGTGATGCACTGGTGATTAACCTCCACATGGCTAACTTCAAAGTGGAGAGAATTTTGGTGGATAATGCCAGTTCTGTCAACATCCTCTTCCTGGCGACCTTCCGAGGACTCAAGTTATCGCGGGACAGGCTCAAGCCCACCGGCTATACGCTCCATGGGTTCACGGGAGTGCCAGTGACTATCAAAGGGGTGATAACCCTCGATGTAACTGCTGGCAAAACTCCTACTACCCGGACGGAGCCAATGGACTTCATGGTGGTCGACGTCCCAGCCGCTTACAATGTGATTCTAGGCCGACCTGGCCTGGCCGCTTTAGAAGACATCCCATCGGCTTATTATCTGAAAATGAAGTTCCCCACTAAGGCAGGTGTAGGGGAAGTAAGGGGAAGTCAGGAGATGGCCTGTAAATGCTACATGACCTCGACCGGGGGACCCATCCTTTCCCTTTAGACTCTTGAAATTTCCCTGGGGAACACCCAGCTTGTATCAGAACCGGTAGACGAGCTGGAGGAAGTGTTCTTCTCGGAGCAAGATCCGAACCACAAATTCTTCATCAGCAAAACCCTCCCCTCTGCCCTTTGTTCCGACATAGTCCAATGTATCAAGAAGAACCATGACCTCTTTGCGTGGACTGCCACCGAAATGCCAGGGATTTCCGAGGACCTCCTCGTCCACCACCTAAGTGTTGCTCCGGGGTCTAAACCGGTCCAGCAGAAGAGGTGCAAATTTGCCCCTGAGCGCCAGCAGGCCATAAAGGAAGAAGTGGACAAGCTCCTCAAAGCCCGATTCATCTAAGAGGTCAACTATCCCGAGTGGCTCTCTAATATTGTTATGGTTAAGAAGGCCAATGGAAGTTGGAGGATTTGCATCGACTTCACTGACTTGAACAAGGCATGCCCCAAGGATCATTTTCCTCTCCCCAGTATCGACACCTTGTTCGACGCTACTTCGGGCCATGAGCTACTGAGCTTCATGGATACCTTCTCCGGATACAACCAAATCAGAATGTTCTCCCTGGATATCCCGAAGACTTCCTTCGTCACAGATCAAGGTCTCTACTATTATAGGGTGATGCCCTTCGAGCTTAAAAATGCTGGTGCAACCTATCAACGCCTCGTCAACAAGGTCTTTAAGAATCAAATCGGGCGGAACATAGAGGTAAATGTTGATGATATGCTAATGAAAAGTATCCATTGGTCCGACCATGTCGCCGACCTGCAAGAAGCCTTCAATGTATTGAGGAAGCATAATATGAGGCTAAACTTGAACAAGTGTGCATTTAGGGTCTCATCTGGTAAGTTCCTGGGATTCATGGTCAGTCAAAGGGGGATCGCGGCTAACCCCAAGAAGATCAAAGCCATACTCGATATGGCTCCTCCTACAAATGTGAAAGAAGTTCAGAAGCTCACAGGACGCCTCGCAGCTATAGGGCGCTTCCTGTCCAAGTCAGGGAAGAAGTGTCTTCCTTTCTTCAAAGCCCTCAGGGGGGCTAAAGGCTTCGAATGGGGCCAGTAGTAACAAGAATCGTTCAACCAACTGAAAGCCTATTTGGTCAACCCCCTACTCCTCAGCAAGCCTACTCCCGGGGCAGCGCTCTACCTCTACCTCGCTGCCTCCGAGCAAACCCTCAGTGCTGTCCTAGTGAGGGAAGAAGAAAAAGCTCAGAAGCCTATCTATTATGTGAACAAGGTCGTTAGAGATGCTGAGCTCCGCTATCCGAGATTGGAAAAGATAACATATGGCTTGGTTATGGCAGCCAGGAAACTCCGCCCCTATTTTCAATCCCACTCAGTGGTCGTCCTTACCGACTAGCCACTTAAGCAAGTCCTGCACAAACCCGAGACCTCCGGGCATCTGATGAAGTGGTCGATTGAGCTAAGTTAACATGACATATCTTATCAGCCTCGGACTGCAATCAAGGCTCAAGCCTTAGCTGAATTTATAGTAGAAAGCACCATCCCGGAGGTGAGTCAAGCAGCCAATGGGCCGCCTATCTGGATAGTATATGTAGACGGGTCTTCTTGCACCGAAGGAAGCGAAGCCAGAGTCATTCTGGCAGGCCCAGATGACTTCGTTCTCCAATACTCCCTTCGCATCAACTTTAAAGCTTCCAACAACGAAGCTGAGTATGAAGCCCTAATAGCAGGCCTGGGAATGGCTCGCAAGGCAGGAGCACAACGTGTCCGAATATTCAGTGACTCACAGCTGGTGGTGAATCAGGTCTTAGGAGACTACAAGGCGTGAGACGACCGAATGGCCAAGTACCTAGCCAAGGTCCAAAGTCTCATGCCTTCGTTTGAAGAGGCACAGCTCCAGCAGATCCCTAGAGAAGAGAACTCCCAAGCAGATGCCCTCTCAAAATTGGCCTCCTCTTCCCTCCGAGGCCTTCAGCAGACCGTCCTAATCGAAGTACTCCTAAGACCAAGCATAGAAGAAGAAGCCCCCGACTCGATGGAGTCCCTGCCTGTCCAACTCCGGGACAACTGGATGAAGCCTTTGATAGAGTTCCTCAGGGATGGGACCCTTCCCCAAGATCCTAAAGAAGCCCGTCGAATCCAAATGAGAGCAGAGCAGTACACCCTTGTTAAAGGAGTCTTGTATAAATGCTCCTATACCCAAGTAGATGGCAGACCCTACTTGAGATGCCTCTCCCCGGAAGAAGCCTCGTATGCTTTGCAAGAACTCCACGAAGGCATAGGCAGAGCCTACTCGGGATTAAGGTCCCTCGCCAGGAAAGTTTTGAACTACGGGTACTTCTGGCCTACCCTACTTCGAGATGCCGAGCAACATGTCCAACAATGTAGCCCTTGTCAGCAGTTCTCTAACATTTGCCACCTACCCCAAGCACAACTCATATCTCTCTCGAGTCCAATTCCCTTCGCAATGTGGGGGATGAACTTGTTAGGTCCGTTCCCACCAGCTCAAGTTCCTAGTCGTGGCAATCGACTATTTCTCTAAATGGATCGAGGCCGAACCACTGGCCACTATTACTGAGAATAGAGTGCTGCATTTCTTCTGGAAAAATGTAATTTGTAGGTTCAGTGTACCTCGTGTCTAATAACAGATAACAGAACACAGTTTATAGGGGCAGCATTCC
Source organism: Hemerocallis citrina (assembly GCA_017893485.1). Lineage (NCBI taxonomy): Eukaryota > Viridiplantae > Streptophyta > Magnoliopsida > Asparagales > Asphodelaceae > Hemerocallis > Hemerocallis citrina. Next base: position 205,964,546 of record CM030364.1, read on the forward strand.
ATTCTTTATGTGAAGATCTCGACATTCAGCAATGCTTCTCCTCCGTCTCCCATCCTCAGTCCAATGGTCAAGTAGAGAACGCCAACAGGCAGATCCTATCCGGCATCAAGAAGAGACTAGATAAGTCGGCTAAAGGCTTATGGGCAGACCAACTTCCTAATGTATTGTGGAACTACCGCACTACGAAAAGGACCCTCATTGGAGAGTCACCCTTCAATCTCACCTATGGGTCTGAGGCCGTAATCCCCTTAGAAGTTGGTTTGCCGTCCCCTCGCCTAATTGCTTATAATGAAGAGCAGAACGCCAAAGAGCTCCGAATGAACTTGGACCTGATCGATGAGCTCCGCAAAAGAGCTTCAATTCGCCAGCAAAATTACCAGAGAAGAATTGAGCAGGCCTACAACAAAAGGGTCCGTCCTACAGATCTCAAGGAGGGGGACTTAGTCCTCAGAAAGTTAGCCATCTCATTCCCCAGTCAAAAGAGCAAGCTAGCCCCAAATTGGGAAGGACCATACAAGATCTCCAAGGTAGTTCGGCCCGGAGCATATCGTCTCGAAGACCTTGATGACAGAGAGATACCAAGAACTTGGAATGCCGACCATTTACTGAAGTACCAAGAAGGTGTTTGAACGCCTCTCCGAGTACCATCAAATGTCGAGCCGTTCCTATCTTTTTATTTGTATTTGCTTCTTTATTTTTCCATTGTAATAACAGCTTGCAACTTAGAAGCGGCCGATTAGCAGTTATCAATAAAGAACTTCATTCGCCTGATAATTCTCTCATTATTTTATCTCTTTGTTTAAGACCTTTAATTACGCTTACTCAAACGACGTATTCGGAGTCCAAAACTTGGTTCGATTCTGCTTCGTAAGCTCGCTCTTAAGCGAGCTAGAAGTAGTTTGCCATTCGGAACTGCTCCCACAATCGTTGAAATTTACTCGAACGACGTGTTCAGAGTCCAAAACTTGGTTTGATTCTGCTTCACAAGCTCGCGCTTAAGCGAGCTAGAAGTGGTTTGCCATTCGGAATTGCTCCCATAACCGTTGAAATTTACTCGAACAACGTGTTCGGAGTCTAAAACTTGGTTTGATTCCGCTTCGCAAGCTCGCTTTTAAGTGAGCTAGAAGTGGTTCGCCATTCGGAACTCCTCCCACAACCATTGAAATTTACTCGAATGACATGTTCGGAGTCCAAAACTTGGTTCGATTCCGCTTCGCAAGCTCGCTCTTAAGCGAGCTAGAAGTGGTTAGCCATTCAGAACTGCTCCCACAACTGTTGAAATTTACTCAAACGACATGTTCGGAGTCCAAAACTTGGTTCGATTCCGCTTCGCAAGGTCGCTCTTAAGCGAGCTAGAAGTGGTTCGCCATTCGAAATTGCTCCCACAACCGTTGAAATTTACTCGAACGACATGTTTGGAGTCCAAAACTTGGTTCGATTCTGCTTTGCAAGCTTGCTCTTAAGCGAGCTAGAAGTGGTTCGCCATTCGGAATTGCTCCCACAACCGTTGAAACTTACTCGAGCGACGTGTTCAGAGTCTAAAACTTGGTTCGATTCGCTTCCCAAGCTCGCTCTTAAGCGAGCTAGAAGTAGTTTGCCATTTGGAATTGCTCCCACAACTGTTGAAACTTACTCGAATGACGTGTTCGGAGTCCGAAACTTGGTTCGATTCTGCTTCGTGAGCTCGCTCTTAAGCGAGCTAGAAGTAGTTTGCCATTCGGAACTGCTCCCACAATCGTTGAAATTTACTCGAACGACGTGTTCAGAGTCCAAAACTTGGTTTGATTCTGCTTCACAAGCTCGCGCTTAAGCGAGCTAGAAGTGGTTTGCCATTCGGAATTGCTCCCATAACCGTTGAAATTTACTCGAACAACGTGTTCGGAGTCTAAAACTTGGTTTGATTCCGCTTCGCAAGCTCGCTTTTAAGTGAGCTAGAAGTGGTTCGCCATTCGGAACCCCTCCCACAACCATTGAAATTTACTCGAATGACATGTTCGGAGTCCAAAACTTGGTTCAATTCCGCTTCGCAAGCTCGCTCTTAAGCGAGCTAGAAGTGGTTAGCCATTCAGAACTGCTCCCACAACTGTTGAAATTTACTCAAACGACATGTTCGGAGTCCAAAACTTGGTTCGATTCCGCTTCGCAAGCTCGCTCTTAAGCGAGCTAGAAGTGGTTCGCCATTCGAAATTGCTCCCACAACCGTTGAAATTTACTCGAACGACATGTTTGGAGTCCAAAACTTGGTTCGATTCTGCTTTGCAAGCTCGCTCTTAAACGAACTAGAAGTGGTTCGCCATTCGGAATTGCTCCCACAACCGTTGAAACTTACTCGAGCGACGTGTTCAGAGTCCAAAACTTGGTTCGATTCGCTTCCCAAGCTCGCTCTTAAGCGAGCTAGAAGTGGTTTGCCATTCGGAATTGCTCCCAAAACTGTTGAAACTTACTCGAATGACGTGTTCGGAGTCCGAAACTTAGTTCGATTCCGCTTCACAAGCTCGCTCTTAAGCAAGCTAGAAGTGGTTCGCCGTTCGGAAGTGCTCCTACAACCATAGCTGACTAACAAAACACACAAGTCCAAAAGAAGAAACAAGCTTCTCTTCTATAAAGTTTGGGGAACAAACCAAATTACAAGACTTGTACTTTTCTCTACAATGAATGAGTTAAAAAAACAAAATTACAAGACCGACCCCTCGTACTTAGACATGGTGCAAAACTTGGAAAAACAAAAAACTACTTCAACACCTCCTAGGCGCAGGGATGTTCCAGTTTAAAGATACCCGGGGATGGCGGCGCCTAACCTCGGAGCTCGTCCCTAGACCGGCAAACTGAGATGTATCATCTGCACTGCTTCTTACAGTCGCACCAACGGACGCTCCACTCGACGAAACAGCCACCCCACTTTGGGCGTCACCTGGACTTCGCCGATCAACGGGTGAGCGAGTCGTAAGATCGAAAAACAAAATCCCTCGCTTGCTCTCTTCATGGATACATGAAGTGCTTCTGACGTTGATCCGTCTCAATTGGGGCTTGAGGCGAGCAACCCCCGCCTCTAGCTCGACTATTTGTTGCTTCAGAGAGTCATCCTTCACGAATATCTTGAAGCGAGGGAGCATAGCGGAGCCTGTGGCACCAGAACTGTCGGCAATAATTCGGTGGAGCTGAGTAACCTCGATACTCTTGTCGACCGTAACCCTCTTCAGCTCGTCGACCTCCGCCGTCAACTCGTCGCGCTCCGCCGTCAATTTCCCTATCGCTGCTGTTAGTTCTTCTCTCCCCGCCAAAAGCTCGCCTTCTACTATCAACAAGTGGTGAATTTCAGCTAATAGTTCGTCTCTCTCCGTTGTCATCTTCGACAAGGAGTGGCGGAGACACCTAAGCCTCAGGCCTAGACTAAAGGTTGTTGACGAGCCATCATCATCGCCCTCGGGGGTCATCTCAGCAAGCCTCCCTTCCAGTCTTCGAATCTCAATGTCTCGGCGGCCTACAAATAGTTGCAGATGATTTCGTTCACTTTCGGCTCTGTGTAGCCCCAACTCAACTTCATAAAGGCGCTCTCGGCACCGAGTGAGGCACAACTTCGTCGCCCCCAGGCTGACCTCGGAACGTAACTCCTCTGCCGCATGAGTTGCTTCGACAAGCTGTGTCACCTCAACGAGCTAAAAAAATTAGCGAATTTAAAAAAATTAGCGAATTTGGCTAACACAAAGACGACTTCTGAACAAGGCGACGTGCACGCAGCAGAATTTCAAAAAAAAAATTTGTGAACACGCAGCCGAAGCTTCAGGCAGCACGACGCGAACACTTAGCCAAGTTTCAAGAAAATTTTTGTAAATTCATTTCCAAAGATTCACACACACTTAGTCGAACTAAAAAAGATGGGTTTTTATTCATTTCAAAAAAGTGCGGTGGCCAGTCCGTAATTAGGCGATACATCAAAAAGTACAAAACAAAGAAGAAAAAAGAAGCAGAAGAAGTCAGGGGGCGACCTCTTTCCCAGGGCGACGGGATTGCACGGGGTCAGATTCCCCCGAAGGCGTGACCATCGCTAGCAGAGTCACCTCAGACTCCTGGCATTCACCGACGATCTCGACCTCGGCATCATCTTCATCATCCCCTACTTCCCCCTCGGACTCGTCATCGAAGCCGTCGACGTGGTCGGGGAAGAGTCGCCATTCGGAGCAGTCAACCTCGGGGTACCGCTCCGATACTTGCTCAATGGCGCGAGCATATGCCTTCGCCATATTGGCCACGAGAAAGCCCTGCGCTTTCTCCATCGTTGCAGCTTCGGCCTCCTTCGCCACCGCAACCTTGGAAGCTTCCACAACCTCGGCCTGCTGCTTGGCCGACTCCTCCCTCTGCCGAAGCAGACCGCCCTCGAGCTTCGTGACGAGGCCTTCGAGGTATTCCAGCCTCGTCGTCTTCCCCTCGGCCTCGACCTTCAACTTTTTCAGCTCGAGCACAGTCGACCTCCTTCTTGAGGTCCTTCTCGAGCTCCGTCATCTTCTCCATAAGATGACCGAAGTGGACGGTTATCTACAGCCGAACAAAAAAAAAGTTAGGGAAACAAATATGCAAGCTATCTACAAGAAAGAAATCGATACTCACCGATACCGCCGAGCGAGCGATCTCGAAGGCATCGTCGCCCACACTGCCGGCATCCATGGCAGCCTGATCCTTCGGTGTCACCAAGTATTTCACCGCTTGCATGCTCGACGTTGAGTCACCGAGGAAGCCATCAAGTTTCCGAACCTGCCAGTCCAGAATGAATATCTTCTTGTGCTCCTCAGTGAGGAACACCTCGGCGTCCGCCGTCAACGGGGGCACCTCCATTCCGAAGGCAGCGGCCATTGGGAACTTGCCAACCTCGGCCAATGCCGGGGTCGCTGCTGGCACCCTCATCGGGGTTATAGTTGCCGAAGCCTCCGCCTCCTGAACGGCGGCATCAACGGTCTTCGGCTTCTGCACGGTCACCTTTGTGGGGACCCTCTTGCGCTTCCGAGGCGTCTTACTTTCGAGGGCCACCCTCTACGCCATAATTGCATCGTAATCCATAGTCTTTGCAACGAAAGAAAAGTTTGGTTAAAACAAGTTATGACGAAATAAAAAAAAAAACAACAAACAGATAAAGCCGCATACTAGGATCTACGTGACAGAGCCCTCCCCTGAAGAGCGTGTCCTCCATCAGATCCCTCCAATCAAACTTTGGCCGATCAAGGAGAATCTAAACCATCCCCTCTTCATTGGGGTAGAGCACCGGCGACTCCCTTACTCTCTTCGTCACCTCTTCCACCCAATCCGAGGGTATGGGCCACGGTTCGCGACTCCGAACTATGAAATACTTGTCTCGCCAGTGCTTTATCGAGTCGGGGTAGCTGACGAGCTAAACACCATACCTCGGAGCCAAGTAGAATCTGAACTCGGACTTGTGCTGCTGATGAAGCTGATAAATTGTCTGGAGCACCCTCAAGTCCGGCTTGATCCCGACTGCCTGACAGTGGAGCGCGAACCCGTTGATGACCCTCCACGCATTCGGCATTAGTTGGATGGGGCTGACCCCGAACCACCTAAGCATTTGAACGGCGAACGGGTGGAGAGGAAGATGCGCCCCGGCAATGAAGGCGTCGACCGGCCAGAAATACATGTTTACTGGCATAGGCAAGTTGGCCCTCACCCCAGGACCCGGCAGCATCAACTCGTACTCCTCCGAGATATGAAAACACACCCGGATCTCTGCCTGGTCTGCCTCGTTAAGAATGGAGACTGTGTCGTCTGCTTCCGAGGTCTCTCTTGCTGTGTTCTCCTCGAAGCTCTGCCCCTGGTCATATACTATACACTCGGTGTGCTCCTCTGGAAGCTCTCGAACCCTATGGAGCCCCGTCAACACGCCTAGCAGTCTGCCGAACTCCCCCATACGCTTCGGATCTTCCACTATGGTGTCTCGACCATCAACTCTCTTGCCCTTGTCGATGCGAGGTTCTCTGACTCGGAGATGGCGCTTCGCCAGCAGAAGGGGAGGGCTCTGAGATAGGGGAAAAAGACATTTTTTACTTAAAATAAACTAAGTATAATTTACCTTGAAGTGACACGCTCGGTCGGAAAGTTCACCAGAGTACTGTCGACGATCGCCGGAATCTCTCTCTCTAGTGAAAATAATCGCCTGAGTGAAAATTCGGAGAAGTAAAAAATGAGGGGGGGGGTGAGACTTATAGAGGTGGACACACAAAATGAGGATGTTGGGCTTCAAAAGACCTATAGTCAGGCCCATTTACACAAAACGCCAAAAAGTTGTACCGTCGCATTAATGACTAATGGTCAAAATCGTCAGAAGATCAACGGTCAAAAGGCCAGCTGTCATCTGCAAGCTGTCAGACTCACTTTGGACTTCAGCACACCTTACCGAGCGCTCTTGGCACTGACGCCCAAACGTGAGAAAAACTCTCGCTTTGGACTTCGGCACGCCTTGCCCAGCGTTCTTGGTACCGACGCCCAAACGTGAGAAAAAACTCTTGCTTTGGACTTCGGCACGCCTTGCCGAGCGTTCTTGGCACCGATGTCCAAACATGGAAAAAACTTTCGCTTTGGACTTCGGCACGCCTTGCCGAGCGCTCTTGGCACTGACGCCCAAACGTGAGAAAAAACTCTCGCTTTGGACTTTGGCACGCCTTGCCGAGCGTTCTTGGCACCGACACCCAAACATGAGAAAAAACTCTCACTTTGGACTTCGGCATGCCTTGCCGAGCGTTCTTGGCACCGATGCCCAAACGTGAGAAAAAACTCTCGCTTTGGACTTCGGCACGCCTTGCCGAGCGTTCTTGGCACTGATGCCCAAATGTGAGAAAAAACTCTCGCTTTGGACTTCGGCACGCCTTGCCGAGCGTTCTTGGCACCGACACCCAAACATGAAAAAAACTCTCGCTTTGGACTTTGGCACGCCTTGCTAAGCATTCTTGGCGCCGATGCCCAAACGTGAGAAAAAACTCTCGCTTTGGACTTCGGCACGCCTTGCCGAGCGTTCTTGGCACCGACGTCCAAACGAGAGAAAAAACTCTCGCTTTGGATTTCGGCATGCCTTGCCGAGCGCTCTCGGCACCGATGCCCAAACGTGAAAAATTCTCGCTTTTGGACTTCGGCATGCCTTGCCGAGCGCTCTTGGCACCGACGCTCAAACATGGAAAGAAAACTCACTCCGGACTTCGGCAAAGACTCGCCGAACCCCCTGTTTCGACACGTGTAGCCACGCCAAGGTATCTCTACACCTCGACAGGGACCCCGAACCCCCCTAGACTTCGGCCTCCTTCTTAACACGTGATTGGTGGGGGTCGGCAACGTCACCGAAGAAACTTGCCACCGAATGAAGGAAAATACACCTTTAAGCAACCACAGGCATTAGATCTCCCCAAAATTCGTGCCCAATGCTGATGGAGAGCCCAGATCGTGCCAAGTCATAAAGGGAATCAAAAATCTATTTTTTATTCTATTTAATTCGAATTGTTTATTTAAAAATTGCGGGAAAATGGTTAAAAATTCAGGAAAATTGATCAAGAATTCTAAAAAATAATTATAAATTCGGGAAAATATTTTTGAGCCCCTGGGTGAATAATTGTTGCTTAGAATAATTAATCAGCGCTCCCGAAAAATAGAATACAGCTCTGCAAAATTGAATAAATGGTCCGAAAAATAACTAAAAAATCAAGAAAAATCCCCTAAGGTCTGAAAGAGCTCAAGAACAACCTTGAGCACGCAACCCACTCCGAAAATCACCACAATACCTCATATGAAGATTCGACACCCCTCATTCGGACTTCGATACAACTCCACAAGCCATTAAAACAGTAAAATTACTCCTCAAAGACTGATCACACTCAGTCTTTGGGAGTGGGGGGCTCGTGATATGGCTAAAAATAAGGGTTAAATTGGAACCATCCAAATCAGGTGCGAATCTCAAAGCTCAGGGGTAAAATGGTAATTTCACCGACAAACGGGTTCGAAATGGGAACTGGGCTTTTTTTGAAAGGCCCAACAACCCACGAACGGATCCGTCTTAACTGGGTGTGAGTTCCAACCTGCAAGAAACTCAGCCCGGCTGGATAGAATTAGGGTTTATGATTTTACTTAATCAACAGCCCTGATTCCTTCTAATCATTCACTGGGAAGTAGGGATTTGATCTTATCCCGAAACTGGTCCCTAAAGCGGCTATAAATACCCCCCCATCCCCCACTGTTAATAGGTAATCAATTTTTTGCCAATCAAAGCTCTTTCATAATCTTTCTGATTACTGACTTGAGCATCGGAGGGTGCGTCGTCAGGATCAACCCCGGTGTTTCGCACTTTTTACAGGTCAGCGGCGGGAGATCACATTCAAACTCCGGCGGAAAGGTGTTTAAGTTTGACTATTCGACATCCCAAGAATTCACAAATCTATCTGTTTGCCCCCACACCGATTTCAGCGACAACAAAATATATAGTTTAACCAATAATACTATTGTAGTCCATTTATAATCAATTACTTTTTGTATAGTCCAACGATTTACATAGACTAGTAATCTGCACGTGCATGTACATTCTAATTAAAAAAAATTTATATAGTAAATAATAAGATGTAATCTGGCCTCGAACATGAAACCTCCCTTTACTCATCACATACTCTTTACAAATTATCCCCAGTGGTATAAACTTTTATTTTATATGAGTGACACTTTTGTAAATAATTGTATCGTAAATAAATTTGAACTTTGAAGTTATTATGGTAACTAACAAACTGTTGAGTAAATGAATGGTTAATTTAACTCCCACTTAAAAATGAATGGTTAAGATTAGATGATTGAATGTCTACAAATGACAACCCTAAATTTTCCATTATAATATTAGAGATAATAAAAGTGAAATAACTTCCACTTGGAGACTCCAACATAATATAGAAGAAGCAAAGAAAATAATAGTCTAGGAAGACAAAGAAACACCGAAAAAAAACAGATCACTAAAACTTCCTCAATTTCGGAAAGCTGAATCTAGAAAATGTCTTATATAGGAAATCATTTTATATATAAATATCTATTTTCTTTCTACTATATTAATGGGAGAGTTACAGTTTATAATCAAACATATCCTAACTTTGTAACCAAATAAATCTTTGCATCACCCGTACTTAACTAATATAAATGAGGTCTAAGGTTCGAAGCCATACTACGTCGCATTTACAAAATATATATTTATTAAAACGTGCATCGCACGTGTAAATAACTAGTAACTATTATAATAGAAGAGTTGAGGTTTGTAACCAAACAAACCCGTGCACTACACCTCCAAACTAAATCCAACAAATATACACGTGCGCCACACGTGTAGCCCAAATCAAGATATTCAAATTCATCTTCCACACGCCTCCCTATCTATTCCTCTCACTCACTGTTCATCTTCTTCTCTCTTGCATCGCCGACCCTCTCTCGTCCTGTCGTTTCTTTCGACCCCACCACGCCTCCCCACTGTGCCGCTGCCCCCCCCTCTTTCTCTCTCATCTCAACCACTCACTTCCCTTTCTCTCTCTAGGGTTTTGCCATGGTTTCCGATCATGGACCCTCCAATCTCAAACCAAGCGCCACATTTCTATTAAAATCAGCTTTGGAAAAAACCATATTTTTTTATTCCTCATTCTTCTACTGTCTACCTCTATATATATACATTATTTCTTGGAGAAGGGGTACAAATGATTGATAAGGAAGAGAGAGATTTGAGGAAATTTGTTCCCTATAAATTGGGAAAGAGAATATATAGCTCATACAAATTATATTTTAACATTTTAACACTCCTCCTCAAGTTGGTGCATAGATATTGAATATGCCCAACTTGTCCACAAATTTCAAGAAGAGTTGATTCGAAACTGCTTTGGTAAGAATATCTGCGATTTAGTCTTCTGACTTCACCTTAGACATCTCAATAATTTTCTCGTCTAATTTTTCCTTGATGAATAACCTATCCACCTCTACATGCTTCGTCTTATCATGCTAGACTGGATTAGCTGCAATATCACACGCTGCTTGACTGTCACAATACACCTTAATAGGCTCATTCGGGCCACAACCCAAATCTTGTAACAAAAGTTTAAGCCATAAAACTTTAGTTATACTTAGTGCTACTCCTCGATACTCAGCCTCTGCACTAGAGCGTGCAACAATATTTTGCTTTTTACTTCTCCATGTAACCAGATTTCTTCCGACAAAGGTAAAGTATCATGAAGTGGAGCGCCTATTATCAACAGATCCTGCCCAATAGGCATCAGTATATGCCTCAACCCTTAAGTGACCATATTTTGCAAACAAAACCCCTTTTCCTGGAGCAAACTTTATATGTATTAAGATTCTCATTACGGCATCCATGTGTTGTTCATGAGGTGCATGCGTAAACTGACTCACCACACTTAAGGAATATGACAAATCTGGTCACGTATGTGCAAGATACATTAGTCGTCCTACCAATCACTGATATCTCTCCTTATCACACGGCACTTGATTAGGGTCATTCCATAGTTTCAGTTATTCTTCTAACAGTGTATCAATAGGCTAACAAATAGACATTCTTGTTTCCTTCAACAAATCAAGTGCATACTTTCTTTGAGACAGAAATATACCCTTTCTAGAGCGAGAAACTTCGATACCAAGGAAATATCTCAAAGAGCCAAGATCCTTCATTTCAACTCTTGTGACAAGTAGCTCTTTAATGTCGTTTTCTCCTTAGGATCATTTCCAGTTATTATCATATCATCCACATATATAATGAGAGCAGTAATCATACATTCTCTTCTTTTCAGGAATAGGGTATGATATGAATTACTCTGACAATATCTGAAAGTCCTCACTGATTTTGTAAACCTCCCAAACAAGCTCTTGACGACTGTTTGAGACCATATAGTGCCTTCCTCAACTGACACACTTTATTACTGTGTTGGACTGGTCTATTTAATCCTGGTGGTAGATCCATATAAATCTCTTCTATCAATTTCCCATGCAGAAAGGCATTCTTCACATCAAATTGCTTCAAAGACCAGTCAAGGTTTACAGGAAGTGACAATAGAACTCAAACAGTGTTGAACTTTGCCACATGTGCAAATGTTTCGTCATAATCAATTCCATGAGTTTGAGTGTACCATTTGACAACCAACCTTGCCTTGTATTGCTCTATCAAACCATCAGACTTATACTTCACCGTATAAATTCATCTGCATTCTACTGGCTTATTTCATGCTGGTTGTTCGACTACCTCCTAAATCTCATTCTTCTTCAAGGACTTCATCTCCTCATCCATAGCTGCTTTCCACCTTTGATCGGCTAAGGCTTCCTACACACTGTTAGGAATATATACATCAGATAATTGATTCACAAATGACTTATTTGATTCTGACAATCAGTGAGTGGACAAATAAGGACTCATGAGATACTTGACATTACTAGTGGGATCGGGCCCATAAGTAGGTTTTGGGATACCTCTAGTGGTATTATTCGGGAGTTCCTTTCTTGGAGCTTTGGACAACGATGACAATTGGTTTTGGGTTCTGACGGTGCTGGTATGGATCCTAACGGCTAATCTTCATGAAGGTTCGACAATGATTACGGTTCCTCGTGGAGGTCTTCTCTCTCAACCAAATCTTCTTCCCCCTCAAACAAATCTTCTTCCAACTCAACCAGATCTTCATTCGATTCCTCGTTACTACTTACATCCAGATTTTCACTTCTTGTATCCAACTGGTCATTCTGAATGGTAACCACTTCATTTGTAATATCCCGGACGGATATTACCGTATATAAATTATTATTTTATTATTATTTTATTATTATTCCAAAATTAGAATATTTTGATGATTTTCACCCGGTTTATTCATAGACATTATCTGTACCCAGATATCGGTCAGTATACATCCGTATTGTATCAAATTGGTACCGTGACCTTCCGAACTAATAATAGAATTTATTTTATTATTATTTCCGAGATTAAATTATTTTATACGGATTATGCAAAGATTTTCAGTATACAGACATATATGCGCACATACGTGTAGTATGTCGATTAGTACGTTATACAAATTATGTGTTGTGTATTTTTGGGATAACACTTGTTTTGTTATGACAAAACCTATTAGATTGTTAGGGTTTATAAGTGTTTAACCTAGGTTAAGTATTCATGAGAAGGTTAAGAAAACCCTTCTAGAAACCCTCACATAACACCTCCCCCACATAACACCATACCCTCACCATACCTCCACCTCATCCCTACCTCCCCTAGGAGTATGGCCGGTCCCCATTTCATGGGAGGGCTTTTGTGCACTTTTGTATGTGCACATTTGCACTATCCACCCTTCTCTCCACCTATAAATACCCCCTCCTTCTCCACCTTATCTCATTTTAGAAAGATCAAAAAGAAAGAAAGAAAGGAAAGGAAAAGAAAGAGAGAACCTCATACTAATTTGAGAGTTTTTCCATTGTAGGTATTCCATAAAGATTCTAAAAGCTAGGGGAAGGAGAAGTTTTAGCTAGCAAGTTCTTCCAACAAAGAGAACTAGGTGGGGGTTTCTCCTTGTTTGTTTGTTTGTTTGTTTGTTTGTATTGTTGTTTGACTTCTTCTTCTTACCCTCCTTGTTTTGTTTGGTTCTTTTGGGAATGGTTTGTTGTAACGGTATTGTTGTATGTATATTTGTAAATGGTAATAACCACGTAAAAAAGAAAAGAAACAAATGGTAGTGTTAAATACACATAAAGATTAAATCTTTATAGTTGTAGTTGTTGTTTGTGTTTGTTATTGGACTAAAATGACATAAGGCATATGAACTTGCACATACAACCGATTGGGAGTTGTAGGACTTGTAGGACTTGAATATGAACTATACATAAAGTATATGAACATTTTATACAATCATTTTTGGTTGTAGGACTTGTATTGGACTTTGACTAAAAAGATAAGCATATTGTTGGTTGAACCAAATGAAGGTTCTTACTTTACTTTTATTATTGTTATTTTTCTTTCATAATCTTAAGTAAAAAGAACATAAATTAGATGTTAGTTCTATTTATGAAAAAGAAATTAATTTAAATCACTAGTTGTAGAATGAATAAAAAGATCTTTTTTCTAATCACTAGTTGTAAAAGGATTAAAAAGATCTCTTTTATGTCCACTAGTAATAATAAGAAATATGTGCTAATAAAGAATAGTTGACATTTAAGTAGTAGTAGTATGTTGTTAAAATAAAGTAGTAGTAGTATAAAGTAGTAGTAGTATGTTGTTAAAATAAAGTAGTAGTGGTATGTTGTTAAAATAAAGAAGTAGTAGTAAGTGTTAAAAGAAGTAGTTGTAGATGTTTTATGTCCATAAAGTAGTAGTAGTAGTAGATAGTTGTATGTTATGTTCTTGGTTAAAATAAAGTAGTAGTAGTAGTAGATAGTTGTAGATGTTTATTTTATGTTCATAAAGTGAATACCATGCTAAGATTGGATTAGATTAATTTATTTATGCTTAGAATGTTGTAGGATTCATTCTAAAATTTCCTATCATGTTTAGGAAGGTTATTCATGCTTAGAATGTTGTAGGATTCATTCTAAAATTTCCTATCATGTTTAGGAAGGTTATTTATGCTTGGAATGTTGTACGATTCATTCTAAAATTTCCTATCATGTTTAAGGATGATATTCATGCTTAGAATGTTGTAGGATTTATTCTAAAAATACCTAGCATGTTTAATGATGCTTAGAATGTTGTAGGATTCATTCTAAAATTTCCTATCATGTTTAGGAAGGTTATTTATGCTTGGAATATTGTAGGATTAATTCTAAAATTGCCCACCATGTGTAGGAATGATATACATGTTGTAGGATTCCTGCCAAAATCGTCTATCATGTTTAAGAATGATATACATGCTTAGAATGTTGTAGGATCCATGATAAAATTACTTACCATGTTTAGGGATGATATATACCATGCTAAGTCTTTCTACATGCTTAGAATGTTGTAGGATCCATGATAAAATTACTTACCATGTTTAGGGATGATATGTACCATGATAAGTCTTTCTACATGCTAAGAATATTGTAGGATCCATGATAAAATTACTTACCATGTTTAGGGATGATATGTACCATGCTAAGTCTTTCTACATGCTTAGAATGTTGTAGGATCCATGATAAAATTACTTACCATGTTAAAAGTGTGTATATATATATATATACTTAGGGATGTTGTATGTTCATACTAGTAGTTATTCATGCTTAAGAAGATTCATGCTTAGATGATTGTAAGAAAGTAGTATACCATGCTAGTTTCATTTATCTATGCTTAGATAATTGTAGGAAGGTGGTATATCATGCTAGATTAAATTATCCATACTCACATGCTTATAGGTAAATTGTATACCATGCTAGATTAATGGTAGAAAAGTTGTATACCATGTTAGTTTAATTGTAGGAAGGTAGTATACCATGCTAGATCAAATAAATATTCATGCTTACATGATATCTATGCTTAGATAAGTATATGTTCATGCTATGTTAGTAGGTGATCATGCTTAATCGTTATTCATGCTAAGTTAGTAGATGTCATGCTAATTATTGTTATGTTAAGTTAGTAGATGACCATACTAATGATTGTTTATGTTAAGTTAATGGTATCCATGCTAATGATACTCATGCTTAAAATATAGTAGATACTCATGCTTAAATTAAGGGAACTATCCATGGTTAGTTGTAGCGAATTTTTATGTTATGTTCTACCCATGCTAGAATTGTTGTAGAAATTCATGCTACGTTGTAGGTTGATACTTAACTAGTATACATGACTAGAGTGTTACTAAAATGTACACCATGCTATATGTTAATGTGAAAGTAGCATACCATGTCTAAGAATGAGGCATACCATGCTAAAGTTAAATACATGCTTAGAATATCGTAGGAGTGGTGTTAGAATACCTACCATGCTTTGGAATGTTGCATGTCCATACTAGTTATATATCCATGCTTGGGTTGTGATGACTAGTCATGATAAGTAGTAAGCACTTACGCTCAAGTTATAACCTATGCTTGACCGTAGTGGACTCCATGTCTAGATCATAGTAATTTTTATGCTAAGATTGATATAAGCACATGCTTAATCATATTCGTACTTAGGAGAATTGTGGTGAGTAGTTATGAGAAGATGCTTGCAATTGTATGCCATGCTTAAGGCGCTATAGGTTGAAATAATAAGGGTGGGGAAGACCACTAGTAATGGTTAGTTTGATAAAGGCTGTTATGTCGTCTTCAGTTCTTCATTGGTAGAATACCAACCATAGGCTATTAGTAGATTCTTCTATTGCTTCTAATAATAGGAGATCAAGTTTACTAGTAAGCACGGTTGGTTGCTTCTAGGTTGATTGCCTGTATGGTTGTTTGCATATGGTCGTGCTCATACGTGGCTCGACTGGCCCGTATGTAGCTGTGGGTCTCATACGTAGTCTATTTGGCTCGTATGTAGGTTGTTGTCTCGTACGCCGCTCGATCGGCCCGTGCATAGCTGTTGCTCTCATACGCGGCTTATTTGGCTGGTATGTACGTTGTTGTCTCCTACGAGGCCCGCCTGGCTCGTAGGTATTGGCTCGTATATGGTTGTTACTCGTGTATAGCTTGTTAGCTAGTACACAGTTCGTTGTGCTCGTCTAGGGTGATATTACCACCCTAAGGGCTATCGACCATCAAGACATATGTTTTCTTACCCTAAGGAACTGTGGAGGAGTCACTCCTTGTGTACCGTCGAATCTTAACCAGGGTAGGTTGATCGAGGACCGGAGTATAGACGGAATCCAAGTCTAGGGTAGCGGCATGCATGTATATTCGCACGGCCGAAGTCTTGGATCGATGAGCCACGAACCAGATCCTGAGGGGTTCTGGTGAGTCTAGGTCGAGCAGCCTAGTAGAGTTGTCTTGCGAAGCCTAATTTAAGGCCTAGCATGTTATGTTTATAATATTATCATCCCTAGGATCGTCGAGTCAGGGACATCATTAGGGTAGTGACTTATAAAGGTCATTCTGCTCAGCCCCTTGCCGAAGAGAGAGAGTTGGTTGTAGGGGGCACCTTACGACCAACTTGTCCCTTGAGGGAGGCCTTAGGCGGTGATATTGGGTTGTATCTTCCCATCAAAGGGATACGTACGGTGGTGTCTCACAAGTTGAGAGCACGGGTTGCGTATCTCGCGCTGTTCATTCCTGAAATACCATGGCTGGGGTGCCACAGGATGCATGGTGCAGTCCTGCGCTTGCGAGATCCCAGAGGGTGCCACAGGGTAGGCTTCGCGCTACCCTACGCTTGCGAGACCCTATGGTTATGATTTTGGATTTTGGAATGAGGCCCGATACACTGGGATCGTCGGTGAGGTCCGGCATGCCGGGTAGTAGTGGGAAACGGAGACACCATAAGCAGACTGCATAGGGGGACTTGATCCCTTCTGCAACCTCACAGAGTCATGGAGTATTGTTAGGAACAGGTTGTGTACAATTAGAATTCGTAACGCGGGTTCGAATCCCTATATATGGATAAACGGCTTGAGATGGGTTCGCATGTAGTATGGGCTGCATGTTGCTTCGGAGGCTTGCTGACGTTAGAATAGGGAGCATCCTAGTTCTATTTAAATATCGTATTAGAGTCTAGTCCTAGCACTCACGAACACTTAAACTACACCAACACCATTGCTATATTTTGTATGTTGTTTGGGAGATTCGCTGCTATATGATCAGCCTTTAAGCGTCAGTGAATACTGACGTCCTCACTTCCATAGGTACTGGATCGCCGAAGTACAAAGGCGAGATTCAGGAGGACTCAAGGCAAGGAAAGCAAGGAGTCAGTGTTATGTTTAGTCCCGCTGCAGTATATGTATTGATTTTCTATTAGTTGAGAAGTACTCAAGTGAGAGTCACCAAGTGTTGTTCTTCATTCCTTGTACTCTGATGTAAATTGTTGAAGGTTGTAATACTTGGGATTGTAAAGGCATTATTGTAACTCTGTTGTAATGTATTGCAGTTGTATAATGTTCAGACTTGTAATACATTGAGTGTTGAATAAAAAGTTTTAAATTCTCCTGTTGTTCTGTGTATTGTGACTAATTGAAGAAAAGGTCTTGGCTCGTGTCTCGGTTTTCCCAGTATTGGAAATCGGGGCGGTACATCATATACACAAGAATCTGAACTTCACTTCGGTACTCCCCCTGAGGTTCAACCTTAGAGAAAAAATACATCTCATCTTCATGGAATACAACATCCATAGTCATAAACATCATTTGACTTGGTGGGTGATAACAACGATACCCTTTCTTAGTTATTGCATGTCCCACAAAAACACATCGCACAGCTCGAGGAGTTAACTTAGTTCGCTCGTTTTGATGAAGATGCACAAATGCGACACACCCAAACACACGAGGTGGCAAGTTGATTACTGTTGGTGCATTCACAGCTTCAGTTAATGCCTAAAATGGCATGATGAACTTTAGAATACTAGAGGGAAGTTAGTTGATTAGGTATGCAGCAAAAGCAAGGGCTTCTCCCCAATACATGAGTAGCATATTGCCATGAATAAGGGAAGCACTGACCACCTTGAGAAAGTGTCTATTTTTTTTCTTTCTACAACCTCATTTGGTTGAGGTGTATACGAGCATGTAGTCTTGTGAACAATCCCGTGTTCCACCAAATATTGTTGCAAATCTGAACTCAGGTACTCGCCGCCATTATCACTCCTAAGAACTTGAATCTGTGCTTTATACTACGTCATAACCCACTTGTGAAGTTTCTGAAATAAACCACTAACTTCACTTTTAGACTTCACCAAACAAATCCAAGTAATACGAGTACAGTCATCAATGAATGTCACCACCATTTTGCTCCTCCAAAAGTAGCATTTTTGGATGGACCATCAGAATGAATAATCATAAATGGGAGAGATCGCTTACTTAGATTTGGAGGAAAAGAGACACGTGACTTTTTGCGAGTTCACATACATCACACCGAAAGGTAGACAAATCCAACTTTGAAAATAAGCTTGGAAATAATTTATTGAAATAACCAAAAGCAACATGCCCTAGACGTCGATGTCAAAGCCAAATCTCCGATTTCTTCTTCTCACCCTCAGATCCTTCCATAGATAAAGCTTGAGTCAACGTGCTTGAACTTTCAGAATCCAAATCCAGGTAATAGAGATTCTCGTGTCTAATCCCATAAGCAATCGTCTTGCGAGTCCGAATATCCTTAAACTCACAATGGGAGGGCCAAAAAATTACAATACAATGTAAGGCAGTAGCTACTTGAGCAACAGATAATAGGTTAAAATTCAAGAAGGGCACAACTTACACAGTCTCTAAGGTTAGGTTTTTTGTGAGAGATATGGAACCCTCGCCAATAACGGTGTAACAACCCGAAAAATAGCATATGGCTATTTTGCATTGAAATGTGTGCGCGATTGAGAATTTTGCGCGATTATGTATTTGCTGATAATAATTATTTTGATTGAGAAATATAAGATATATTGTCTACTTTATTTTATTATTATTTTCGAAATGAAATTATTTTATACGGATTATCTACGAAGTAGTTTTAATGTATTTTGTATTGTTTGGATTATTAAAGTAGAGAGTTGGGTTTTATTTGAAATGTATTAAAGCTAGGGAGCTTATACGAAACATTCCCTTAGATATTTATCTATCTATTATTGTTTATTTCCCTTTTTACAAAAACCCCCCTTTTCCCTTCTCCTTCCTTCTCCTTCTTCTTCCCTCTTCCGTTTGCTTCCCAGACCGAAGGAGAAGAACCCACCCCCCCCCCTCGGCCTCCTCTCCTTTTTCCTTCCTTTCCGTTCACTCCCAACCAAGAGGAACCCCACCCCCTCCATCTTCTTCCTTCCTCTTCCCTTCTTCTTCTTCTTCCCGTTCGTTCCCCATCCTGAACCCAAAGAAGCCCCGACCTTCTCTCCCTTCCTCCCTCTCCCGTCCACGCCAGCGATTGAAACGAACCCCGACCGTCCATTCCCTTCTTCCTTCTTCTTCTCCTTCCCTTCCCCTTCCATTCCGAACCCAAAAGACCCAAAAGAACCATCGGTCGATGCTTTCCCCCACCTCAATTCCATACCATTTCTTCGTTATTTCCAAATTAAATTAAGGAGTAGACTATGTGAGGGATTCTCTACGTCGTAGTAGCATCGGATTTTCGAATGGATTCGAGAAGGTAAAACCCTAACTATTTTATTGTATAAAATTTAGTTGGGTTAATTTTTATTGAGTAGAAATATTAGGATAGAGAGATTTAGAGATGTTGGAAATGGTAGATGTGAGAAATTAGCGGATTTTTAGAGAGATTGCAAGTTGGTTGTAAAATAGGGTTTTGGGTTTGTAAAAGAGAATTATAGGGATATGAATTAATTCTCGGATAGTAATAGAAATTGTAGTTGAGCTACTAGAATATTTTGGGGGCGATTTTAGTAATTGTTTGGAAATAGGAATCTCGTCGGCATTAGTTTATTACGTGCATCGCACATGTATATCCCAAGCGTTCAAACATAAACGCTTGTGTGACATTTGGGATGGTGTTATTAGCTTTTATAATTGCTTTGGATGATTTGAGTTTTAATTGCTTGAAATTGATGATAGGATATATTACGACCGTGGATGCGAGGTGGCATGGCGCTTTGGATCTTCGCAAAATAAGTGAGTGTAATTTATTTGCGTATTTCTGTGATTATAGAAATATGTGAGTTTAATTTATTTATATATATATTTTTGTGTTTTAAGAAATATAGTGAGTTAAATTATTACGTATTTTTGTGGGTTAAGAAATTATGCGAGTTAGTTTAATTATATATATTCTGTGGGTTAATGAATATGTGAGTGTTAAATTCATTTATGTATTTTGCAGTTGAGGAATATGTGAGTATGATGTATCTACATATATTTTATGTTGTGGCTAAATTTCATGGCTTTTCGATATATTTCGTAGAAGTTATGTTAAAGATTGATTTGAGGGAAAATACGGATTTTTATGGGCCCGAAAACAGGTTTTGTGATATTTGGTGAAATTAACTATTTTGAGTATATAAAACCTATATAATGGACTAGTTATGTATATGGGGATGAGTTATATCTATATGATGATATCAAAATATGGTGAGTATGGTTTATATACGTATTTGATGCTTTAAAGAAGTCTGGATAAATTGAATCTTGAATTGTGTGGGGATTCTCTACTTCTAAATTAGTTGTTTGCTCTCCTTATTTGTTATGTATATGAAGAAAGAACCATCTTTAGGGTTACTACCTGTGTAGGTGAAGAAAAGAACCCATCTTTTGGGTATGAGTTGTTGTAGGTTGAGAAAGAATCCATTTTGAGGGTTGAGTAAATTGTGGATGCTAAAAGAACCCATCTTTGGGTATGAGTTGTTGTAGGTTGAGAAAGAACCCATTTTGAGGGTTGAGTAAATTGTGGAGGCTAAAAGAACCCAACTTGAGGATATGTTAGTTGTAGTATGATAAAGAAACAATCCTTGATGTTGTCAGTTGTAGGATGTTAAAAGATCACACCTTTATGTTGATTACTTGTTGTAGGTTGAGAAAGAACCCATTCCTAGGGCTATATTATTCGTGTATGCTAAAAAGAGCCCATCCTAGTTGTTAGTAGTAGTGAGTAAAAAGAACCCATCCTATGGATTCGGATTGTTGTAGAAAAAGAACCCACACGTGTGATATAGTAAGAATCCATACTTGAGTTGTTGTAGAAAGAAGCCCATGGTTAAGTTGTAGTAGAACATTATACTGGAGTTGTGTGAAGAACCCATTCATGCCTATGTGACATTCCAGTAACCTATCATGTTGAGTCGATTTTAGAAAGAACTCATGTTGAATTGATTATAGTAGGTATGCCATGATGAGTTGATTTTAGAAGAAACCCATGCTAAGTTGATTATAGTAGATTCTTCGGTTACTTCTAATTATAGAAGATCAAGTTTGCTAGTAAGCACAGTTGGTTGCTTCTAGGTTTGATTCTGTATGGTTGTTTGTATGTGGTTTCGCGCGTACGTGGCTCGACTGGCCCGTATGTAGCTGTAGGTCTCATACGCAGCCTATTTGGCTCGTATGTATGTTGTTGTCTCATACGCGGCTCGTCTGGCCCGTATGTAGATGTTGGTCTCATACAGAGCTTATTTGGCTCGTATGCATGTTGTCGTCTCATACGCGGCTCGACTGGCCCGTATGTAGCTGTTGGTCCCATACGTAGCTGTTTAGCTCGTATGTGTTTTTGGTTACTCGTATGTGGCTTCTTAGCTAATACGCAGTTGTTGTGCTCGTCTAGGGTGATATAATTACCCTAGGGGTCATCGACCATCAAGACCACATCCTACCCCCTTAGAGTAAATGGATAGATCTCACCTCGGGCATCGACGGATCTTAACTAATGTAGGTTGACCGTGGGCCGAGAGTGTTGGTAGAATCCGAGTTAGGGGTAGGGATGAGTGAGAGTGATCTCGTTACTCGAGTCTTGGATCGAGGGACCACGAGTTGGACCATGATAATCTAAGTTGGAAATTATGTAAGATTGTATAGGAGTAAGTAACACCATTAGGGTGGTGACTTATAAAATCATTACTTAACCTTTTTGCCAGAAAGAAGGGGAGTTGGTAGTAGGGTGCACCATACGACCAAACCTTTCTTTGGGGCCGATCTTAGGTGGTGTTATTGGGTTGCGCCTTCCTGTCAAAGGGATACGTACGGTGCCGTCTCACAAGTTGGGAGCACGGGTTGCGTATCTCGCGCTGTTAATTCCTGAAGTACCGTGGCTTGGGGTGCCACAGGATGCATGGGCAGTCCTGCGCTTGCGAGACCCCAGGGGTGCCACAGGGTAGGCTTTGCGCTACCCTGCGCTTGTGAGACCCTATAATTTGGATTTTGAAATGACGCCCGATACATTGGGTTCGTCTAGTTTTGAGTGAGGTCCGGTTAGCAGGGTAGCAGTGGCGAACATAGACACCACTGGCGGACTGCATTAGTGGGACATGACCACGTCTGCAACCTCATCAGTCACATGTAGGTGTCAGGAACAGGTTGTGTACAATTAGAAGTTCATAACGCGGGTTCAAATCCCTATATATGGAGAAACGGCTTGAGAAGGGTCGCATGTAGTATGGGCTACATGTTGACTTCGGAGACTTGCTGACATTAGAATAGGAGCATCCTAGTTCTAGTTAAATATCACATTAGAGTTAAGTCATAACATACACTGGCACATAAATTATATGTACACGTGCCTTTTTCATTCAAGTTGAATTGCGAGTGTGATAGTTGAAGTAAATCAATAACCAAGTTATGGGTTTGGGACGTGATGTGATATCACCCAAGTTCGGCTTGGGGTGCGGTGATTATTGCCCAAGCTATCGGTCTTGGGGTGTATTAGGTTATTGCCTAACCGTGTTGGCGATGTGGAGTATATTGTGAAGAAATTCATGTAAATGGTAATGTGCAATGAGATGTTAAATTGGACATGAATGAATGTGGTAGTATGCGAATGAATGCATATGTCTATGATGTGATACGTGGTATAATGCAATAGGATCAATATTTGTATTATGAGAGGGGTTATTCAAATGATTACTATAGATAAGTCTGTTGTGAGTGGGTATGGATATGCATACAGGTGATGGCTCAGAGAGTATTGGATGTGAATTCCCATTTATGAGGTTACATGTTTAGATGTCAAGTAAGATTTGTTGATCTTGACATTTGTGAGTTCGTTATGTTTTTACTTGTAAAGTTTAATTAATTTATTTATTTAATAAATTATACTCACACCAGAAATGGCTAACCCCTTAGTGTTTGGGGGTTAGGGAGCCCCTGGACTACCCTAGGTCCCTACTGTTACAGGTCTTCAGCAGTGCAGAGGTGAGGTATAGGTACAGGTTTCTGTGGAGTGGAGCTCCAGTTATAATTCGTTGTTATGATTTAATTGTAAATAGTAGTAAAGATTTATGCTTTAAATTGTATTTTTGATGTATAAGTATGTGGATGATGATGAAAAGTATAGTGTGAGGCGGCAGGATATGGTTTTGACCCGTAACCATTTTGTGTGGAGTGTCGGGCGCTGTGGTAAGCTTTTATAAGTTATTTTCTAAAAACTTACTACGTTTTCAAAAGGATTTATGGTTTTTAATTGATAATTGTTACACCGTTATGAGTTTGGCCCCCAGAGCATATATATATATTGCCTGTGTGATGATGCTCATTTTGGCCTGGGGAGCCCGTAATATTATTGCCTGTGATGTAAGGTACGGAATTTAGAGCAAAATTCTGTAAGCTTTTTCTGTTTTGGGGCAGAAATTACAGGGGAGACTCTGTCCAATTTTTTCTTGAAACATAACTATTTTAGTTTATGTTTAAAGTGATATAGAAATTGGAAGAATTGAGTTTGGAGTCAAAAAGGAAAAAAGGGCAGGCGCTACAGTTGGTATTACAAACTGATAATTGTAATTACTGCGTGGTAACTCTGTGTTGAATAAAAAGTTTTAAATTTCCAGTATTTTTGTGTATCGTGACTAATTGAAGGAAAGATCTTGGCATGTGTCACGGTTTCTCAGTTACGTGGGAATCGGGGCGCTACAAACGGTGGCAAGATCTCCATTAGCAGTGGACACTTTGAATTTGGTGGATGGTTGTGAGAAGAAGAAATTGAAGATTTGGCTATAACATCGACATCATATGATCGGTAGTACCCGAATCAATTATCCATGCATTATTCATAACGGAGGCAGAAATATTAAAACCTTACCATCATTACCTATAGTCGTAACTAATGTAGAGGACACAGCGCCAGTGGATCGATTGCAGTTCTTCTTCCAAGTATCCCTGCTATGATCTTAGTTCTCCGAGTAGCCGATAATCTCATAACAGCGAGCTTTCATGTGACTGATCTTGTCACAATGAGTACACTTCCTCAACTCATAAGCAGTTTGGTTGAAGCCTCCAGATGAGCGTGTAACACTCTTAGTGTTCGAAGATTCATCAGTTTGTCCCATGGTGTTGTTGCGACAGGTTAGATGAATATTTGGTTGACAAATGGCGGATCACGGGTAGGTCGGTGGTCGGCATATAATTGCAGCAGATCAAGAGAACATATCTATGCCCAAACACCAAACAACAAGATAGCACACAGCAAATCGCGAATCGGATCCAATTTAGGAACAACTTTGTGGGTTGGGTATGGGTTCTAAATGAAAACAGACCCAATAAAAAAAGAGAAGGGGAAGAAGTGTTTTCTTCGGTTTGTAGTCATCTACGACAGCAACGACTGTCGACGACGGCATGTTGTCGACGACGATGAAGGGCAGCGGCGATGGGCGGCAATGATGTACGGCGATAATGGACGGTGGTGGTGTTCGGCGGGTTGCTAGGGGTTTCAAATTTTAGAGTCAACGGGAAGAAAAAATAGTTTTTTGCCGTAATAGGCCACTTTTTGAAAATATTTGCAATTATGTGCCAGTTTCAAAACTATTAGTGCTCGTGGGCTACTTTGTGTCATGTCAGCAGCGGTCGCTATTCTCATTAGCGACCTCTTCATTTTGAAAGTCGCTAATGGGAATAGTGGCCTCTGTTTTAAAATGTTTGGAAT
Organism: Hemerocallis citrina; assembly: GCA_017893485.1. Lineage (NCBI taxonomy): Eukaryota > Viridiplantae > Streptophyta > Magnoliopsida > Asparagales > Asphodelaceae > Hemerocallis > Hemerocallis citrina. Next base: position 205,989,185 of record CM030364.1, read on the forward strand.
TTTTTTGTTTGTTATCGTTATTCCCACTAGCGACCTTAATATATATGAGTGACTGAGACACTCAGCATTTCTAGAAAGTTTTTGCTTTCTTTAGGAAAAAAAATTTAAAACTGTGGTCGCTATTGGGAATAGCGGCCTTAGTATATATGAGGCCGCTAATGGGATTAGCGACCTTTAATGAACTGTATTCTAATACTTAGCAAAATCTAGAGAGCTTTTGCATTCTGAAACAATAAAAATCAATTTATTTTTGAAACTGAGGTTGCTATTCTGAATAGCGACCTTAGTTGTACAAAGGTCGCTATTCGGAATAGAGGCCTTTATTGTACTAAGGTCGCTATTCCGAATAGAGGCCTTAGTTGTGTGACTATTTTGCAAATTTTATAAAGAACATGGAGATTGTGTTTCCTACTGAGGTCGCTATTGCGAATAACGACCTAAGTATACTGAGGTCGCTATTCCCAATAGCGACCTCAATTTTAAATTTTCTTTACCCAAAAGAGCAAAAGCTCTCTAGAAATTACTAAGTGTCTCAATACATTTATTTGAGATCATTAATCCCATCAGCGACTTCATATATACTAAGGTCGCTAGTGGGAATAGCGACAGCAAACAAAAAATTCAAAAAAACTTAAAACATAGGCGCTATTCTCATTAGCAACTTTCAAAATGAATAGGTCGCTAATGAGAATAGCGGTCGCTGCTAACGTGGCACAAAGTAGCCTACGAGTGTTAATAGTTTCGAAAATGACCCATAATCGCAAATATTTTCAAAAAGTGGCCTATGACGGCAAAATTTCAAGAAAAAATAGGTGGAGTCGGGTGTTGGTTTTGATCGATGGGTTTCAATCGTTGGAGTCGGAGTTGGAGTCAGAGTCTTTGACGTCGAGGGTTAGGCTTCGGATCAGCAATCTTCAAAGTCGATAGAAGATTACAGTCGACGGTCATGGTGGGAGCGGGTTCGGATCTAGATCCAAGTTTGGGGAAGATAGAGATGACGGTTCTTCTTCAAGTGGTATCGGTTTTGGATCTGGATCCGAATTTGGGGAAGACATAGAATGGCGCCTCCTTCTTCTTATTCACTTAGCCTAGATCTTTTTGGGCTCTAATACCATATTAAAATCAGCTTTGAGAAAATTCATAATTTCTTATTCCTCATTCTTCTACTGTCTACCTCTATATATATACATTATTTTTTAGAGAAGGGGTACAATTGATTGAGAAGATTAAGGAAGGGAGAGATTTGAGAAAATATGTTCACTATAAATTGGGAAACAGAATATACAGCTCATCCAAAGATATATTTAACATTTTAACAATTTCCACCCACCAATCCTGATTCAGTACTCTCTCGCACCCCCTTCTTATCTCAATTCCGAAAAAAATCCGTTTTTTAGGGTTTTTTATTGTTGCAGATCTTTACTTGGGGTTTGAAGATGGCGATGCCGGCGGAGAAGAGGATTTAAGGGCAGCGACGGAGTTCGCTTGCTCGTATTGCTGCGAGGATTTCGATATTGTTGGGTTGTGTTGCTATATTAATGAGGAGCATCCGGTTGAAGCTAAAAAGGAGGGGGGGGGGTTATGGTTAATTTTGTTGAGAAGTAGTGTAAAGTGTAGTTTTTTTTTGTTATTGTTGTAAAGTATTGTAGTTTGCATTATATTTTTTGGTTTGTGGGTTTTGATTGGGTGAGTGATTATGTGTGTGTTCTTTTGTTGCATGATAGCAAGTTCTTGAAGTTCTTGGGGTTTATGTGGAACCCGCTTTCGTTGGTTATGGAGGCAGCAACAATTATGGCCACTGCATTTGCAAAAGGAACGTTGAGAATTTTGTTGTTTCATTGTCAGTTTTTTCTCTGTTGTTGAAAAGTTTTTATGGTGTTTTTAGATGATGCAAAGTCATAATCACATAGTTCCATTTAGTGTGGAAAGAGAAGGCAAACAGAGTGTCAACTACTTTGTTGAGAATGGTGAACTTCTTCATTGAATTTTTGTACTCCTTTAGTATTTTAATGTATAACTAAAAAGTATCCAGCACAAAAATGTAAACTTAGCTAAAGAAAATAAATCTTCTTGCTTTAAGGATAGAATTTTTATTTATTTATTTATTTATTGGGTGTTCTGTAGTCACATAAGGCTATTTAGTCTGGAAAACAAAGCAGAAAAGATGGTAAACTACTTTGTTGAGTATAGTCAAGTTCTTCATTAAATTTTCCATAGGTACCGTATGCAAAAAGATAGGTACATCAAAATTCTGCATTGATATTTTCGTTAGTCTCAAACTTCACTAGGAACTATATACTCGGGACTATTGTGACTTAATTGCTAACAAATTTTTGAGATGACTAACTATTTTGGCAAGTAAATGTTTTACCTTTTTTTTCTTACGCACAATTCATTTAATTTAATGACTACATTTTTTGTAAGTGTGCATTGCATTCAATGTGCATTATTATAGTATAAATAAATTGAGAAATATACTAGATTTGTATTTTACACTTATCTATCCAGAAACTGCTGTGACACAATCTATAACTATCCATTTATTTCGTGTTTCATGTAATAGTATTTCTGGTAATCTTACTCATATCATGCATCTTATTTTCTTTTGGGCCACAGCTGCTGCTACAGGAGCAAGAGGGAGGATTGCTAAAGTCTTCCAGGTGAAGGATTTCGATGATGAAGAGGTCGAGTTTGGACCGACACTGGACTAAGGGGTAGGCTCCCACTGAGACTCACAGGATACATGATACTTTGGAAAGCCAACTGACTGCAGCTAGCTCTATTTTGTACTTTGGTCTATTGTATCTTGGGTTGTAATTTTGCTCTTTTGGTTGGACCCACCCTCTAGGGTATTGTTGGGGGATTATGTTCTACTTTCTACACTATAACTTTTTTGTATTTCTCCCCCGGTACGCTAGGTTGTTTTATTAACTTCTTATTAATGAAACAGGGTGGCGTTATTCCACCTTTTTCCTCAAAAAAAAAAACTACCATTTATTTCTAAAGATACATATTGAAAATTGTGTCACATAAGTTTTTTTTACTTGCTAGAAATGTGTCATATGAAGTTAGTAGAGTGAAGTTTGCGTACTAAACTTGTGCTCACAGCATTTTTCTACAAGCGAATAAAAATTTCAGTTCACCTATCCCATTTCATTAATTATACTAGCTATTTGCACGCGTGCAATGCACGCCCTAATATTTAAAGGTGTGTAGGATTTTGAGGAAGGGGCAGGTCACCGAAGAGATTGCATGCAGAGTTGACATTTTGATATTTGCACAATTTTGGTTTCCACAGGCATGCACATATTAGTTTAGACAGTAACTTTTCTGTATTGTTTACTTTTTAAATTTTGATCAACTTAGTATACATGCATCGTTCTTCCTAGACATTGAAGCCAACAGGAACTATTAATGGTAACAAATTAATAGTTTCCTCCTACCAATGTAATTGCATGCAAATTTATTCATCAGCAAAGTAATTGCATGCAAATTTATTCATTTTGATATTTGCGTGCATATGTTTATTTTTTTCATAATACATGCAAATTACATTTTTGACCTCCGATATTAGCCCTATATTTTTTTAGCCTTTTATGTTTATGGGGGCATGATAGTAAAAAGCTGCCAAAATGGAGCTTTGCTTAATAATAGTATAGATAATGTTTTCACCATAATCGTCCTCATGACCATTTCCTCCGTAGAGAACAAATTAGTTTTTTTTAGGTTGACTTTTCATCTTAAATTGATCGATTCCTTGGCAAATTAACCATCCTCCTCATGACTATTTCCTTCACAAATTTTTTGCACGACTATTAATGTATATATAAGAGCATCAGTATTTATTGACTTTTTACCCAAATTTTGTAAAATTTGAGAAAAAAAGCATCGCAGTCGTTGGCCAAATACCTAAAATTTGGGTTCAAGAGCTACAGTGGTCGGCTATATTTGGAAGGAGAAATGACAATTGCCAAAATATAGCAAACGAAAGATCATCTTTCATCCGTTGAAAAAAAAAAAGTTCTCGTCTCTTCTAAATCTATATGATACGGTTTATTTTTGGGGGGTGTGGATGCACCAGTTGTGATTCTTCTCGATTTGTTTTGGTGGATGATGCCTTGGTGCGGACGGTGGCACCGACCCTCAGCTAGGGAAAATGGTTCGGGAGTAGATGTGAGTGAGGCAGAGATTGGAGGCTCAGCTCGGATCTGGAGGCTCGGATCCGGAGTCTCGTGTACCTGCACATGGTCTAGAAACACCGGGGTTGGTCCCGGTGGCAGACCCTTCGACGATCTAGTCAGCTACTGAAAGAGAGTAACAGTAACTATGGTTTGAGAGGGAAAAGATGGATTACCTTGAGAAGGGGTAGAGGGTCTGGTATTTATAGGAGAAGCAAACCGGGTCTGGACCCATTTGGCGCCGGGTCTGGACCCGGTTGCCCGTAGGCCTGACGTGGCAGAAGCCCAAGCGGTATAGGGCTGACGTGGCATGGGCCCAGGGTGGTTTAGGGCTGATGTGGCAGATCCGGATGATCCGGCGGTGCACGCTCTTTGAGGGGATCCTGTGGCCCAGGAGGGGCCACGTCATCTGACCCATATCAGGAGCCCCCAACTCCTAGAGGGCTGGGTGACCCAGCCGTGTAGGAGTGGTCCTTTGCCTCTGTAGGAAGAGCAGGGTGGTGTGTATGGTGAGGAATAGGGTCTGTATCGTCTAGAAGAGGCTAGGGGTAGGGTGAAGGGATCCCCTATTAGAGTCGTGCGGAGTGCTGGGCGTAGAAGAGTCGGAGCTCAGTTTGCCGAGCATCGAGGATCGGTGGATGAGCCCCTAGTTTGTTGGAAAAGCGAGGGGGCATCGAGATCTGTTGAGTAGGGGCTCGCTTAGCCAAGCGTAGCGGGTTGGTGGATGAGCCCCTCACTTGTTGGAAAAGCAAGGGAATGTCAAGATCTGTCGAGTAGGGGCTCGCTTAGTCGAGCATCGAGGGTCGGTGGATGAGCCCCTCACTTGTTGGAAAAGCAAGGGGACGTCGAGATCTGTCAAGTAGGAGCTCGCTTGTCGATCATCGAGGGTCGGTAGACGAGCCCCTCCCTTGTTGGAAAAGCAAGGGGTCGTCGAGATCTGTTGAGTAGGGACTCGCTTAGCCGAGCATCAAGGATCGGTGGACGAGCCCCTCACTTGTTGGAAAAGCAAGGGGACGTCGAGATCTGCCGAGTAAGGGGTCTTTTTGCCGAGCGTCGAGGGTCGGTAGACGAGCCCCTCACTTGTTTGGAAAGAGGAGGATTTTGGGGCTCGCGGTGCCATCCGAGCTCCGAGCTTCCTGTTGAATAGAGAAGGATTTTGGGGCTCACTGTGCCATCCGAGCTCCGAGCCTCCTGTTGAATAGAGGAGGATTTTGGGGCCCGCGGTGCCATCCGAGCTCCAAGCCTCCGGTGAAATAGAGGAGGATTTTGGGGCTCACGGTGCCATCTGAGCTCCGAGCCTCCTGTTGAATAGAGAAGGATTTTGGGGCTCGTGGTGCCATCCGAGATCCAAGCCTCCTGTTGAATAGAGGAGGATTTTGGAGCTCGCGGTGCCATCCGAGATTCGAGCTTCCTGTTGAATAGAGGAGGATTTTGGGGCTCGCGGTGCCATTCGAGCTCTGAGCCTCCTGTTGAACAGAGGGGGATTTTGGGGCTCGCAGTGCCATCCGAGCTCCGAGCCCCCAAAACTTGTGGGAGCTTCAGAGTGGTTTGTCACCGGTGGGACGGTACATTGGTAATGGTGGCCGAATGGAATCTAATGATTTCATTTCATTTAATGCTTGGGGTATAGAAGCTTCTGTGGCTCGCGGTGACATCCGAGCTTCGAGCCTCCTGTTGAATAGAGGAAGATTTTGGGGCTCGCGGTTCCATCTGAGGTCCGAGCCTCCTGTGAAATAGAGGAGGACTTTGGGGCTTGCGGTGCCATTCGAGCTCCGAGCCTCCTGTGAAATAGAGAGCACTTTGGGGCTCGCGATGCCATTCGAGCTCCGAGCCTCCTGTGAAGATAGAGGAGGACTTTGGGGCTCGCGGTGCCATCCGAGCTCCGAGCCTTCGGTGAAATAGAGGAGGATTTTGAGGCTCGCGGTACCATCCGAGCTCCGAGCCTCATGTGAAAATAGGGGAGGACTTTAGGGCTCGTGGTGCTATCCGAGCTCCGAGCCTCCTGTGAAATAGAGGAGGACTTTAGAGCTCATGGTGTTATTCGAGCATCGAGCCTCCCGACTTGTTGGAAAATCCTGGGGGCATTGGGATAATTTTTTGTTGATTGCTGACGTCATGTGCGCAAGAATCGAAGTGACTTTAGATCTTAGCGGTCGTTGGATCTTGATGATTAAGATCCAATGGCCAGATCTTTTCGCGAAATCGATGGGTCTCTTTCTCCATTATAAATACCCCCCTTTCCACTTTTCTTTCTTTCATTTCGTTTCTTTTATTTTCCACCTTTCAAGGACAGGGTTTCTTACTTGCTGTCGGCAACCTTTTTCCGGTCATCTACCCGTAAGTGCGATACTTCAGGTTAGTATTTCTGACTCGTAATGTCGCGCTCCCAGTCCGGCTCCGAGGTAAGCTTGTCAGGCCATTCCGAGAAGGAAGCTGAGTCTCCAGAGACGTCTTGGTCCTTGGGAAACTATGGGATAAAAGAGGAGGTTCTGACAGACCCAGGGTCGGATGGTGGGGATGATGTGGTCTTCGTCGTGTGGCCCTTGAGATCCCGTAAGCCGGGGAAGGAGCCTGTGGATGAGGGCGAGGAGGAGGAGGAAGAGGAGGATGACGACGAAGAGCATGACTCCGAGGGAGAGGAAGATGTTGAGGATGAGGAGGGTGACGAGGAGGAGCAGGATAATGAGGAGGAGCAGGACCCCGAGGGGGAGGGCGCTGTTGAGGACGAGAAAGACCCCGAGGGGAATCAGGGGGAGCCCGATCGGGGAGCCGGGGAGGGTGCTGCTCGATGAGGTGCGGGGGAAGGCACCGCAGGTTTGGCAGCCGAGGGTGTGGATGATCTCCCCCCTCTGCCACCTCTGTCGACACCGTCTCCTGAGAGGAAGGCTCGTCCTCGTAGGAAGAACAGAAAGTTGAGCCTTCCGAATAGCCCCCTCCCTCAGACAAATATGCTCCTCGACCAAGGTTCGAGTTTGCCCCGATCACCTTCAAAAATCCGGGGTCGACTAGGATGTACCCTGAAGATGTTAAGGATCTCGACCCTCTTCCCTCAGTGCCGAGTGACGCGAGTAGGGTGAAGATCAGGATGGATGGTATTCAATGCGCCTTGAAGGCGGACTATCTGCACATCTTGAGGGCGGCCTACTTCATTCCCAAGGAGTTCGAGCTTCTGATTCCGAGCCCCGGCATTCGCCCAACTACTGCTCTCGCGTCGGGGTACTGTTTTTTCCCCGAGGATGCTTTTATCTCGGGGCTCAGGCTGCCGCTGCACCCCTTCATTAAGAGGGTCTTGAATTGGGCGAAGCTAAGCCCGATGCAGTACGGCCCTAACTTTTGGAAGCACCTGGTCTGCTTCATTTTGAAGTGTCAAGAGAAGGGGGTCAAGTCGAGGCTGACGTACTTCCGCACCATTTTGGGGATTAGCTCGTTGGGCGATACGGAGGAGATTTTCTACTTCTTGCCCATGCCTCATAAAAAGGTGATGCACGACCATCCAGACTCCATCAAAGGGTGGAAAGAGAAGTATGTTATAGTCCGGAGCGAGAAGACTTAGGGGATTCCCACCGCTTGGAACTTTTTCAAGCCGAACCATAAGCCTCCGAAGCGCAGCGAGCTGACGGAGAAAGAGTGGGTGAAGGTGGAGAAGATCATCAGGGGGCATAGTATAGGGTGGCCTCGAGTGACGGAGATGCATCTGTCCCGAGCCGGACTGAGCCCAGCCGACCCTAGTATGTTTCTGTTCTGAATTTTTGTATCTTTCTGCCTTCGTGTTAATGTTAGCCTCTCTTCTTCTATTTTTGTAGAGATGACGGCCAAGCAGCTCGACGACAGGTGGGCCTTGTTGGAGGTTGCCACCCAAAGGAGAGCGGAGAGAGAGAAGAAGGCAAAGCAGGATGCGACGACGGCTGCTCAGGGCATGGGGTCCAGCAAGGGACCGACCTCGGAGGTCGTGGAGCCATCCCCGAAGAGGTCCAAGAAGCACCACCACACGCCGAGGGCATCTAGAGAGGCAGGGGGAAGCTCGGGCAGTAAGAAAACCTCCGAGGTTCCGGAGCAGAGGCTTCCCCCAACTCGGCCCATAGCCGCACAAATGGTGGGACAACAGGGACTTCGGCCGCATGCTCCTGATTAGTCAGTTGTCGCAGGGGACTCCCTGTTTGAAGGTCCCATGTCCATTGAGGTGGTCAGGAACATCGCCACCAAGTGAGACCGCATGGCGCTGGCAATGCAGACGTCTGAGATGGCCTTTATGTGGTGGTCCCAGGCACAAATCTCGGTGAGTGTTTGTGACCTTGTATTGAGTTTAGATTCTAGGATTTTTCTAACCTTTCCTTCCTCAGACAGGCGATGCTTCACGGGCAGCACTTTCAGAAGTGCTTGGAGAAGGAGATCTTCATCGAGAGGAGGAACGCAGAGAAGTATCTCCGCGAATTAAACAAGACGACAGACGAGCTAAAGGAGGCTCAGAGCATGGAGGCCGTCCACGAGGCCCAGCTGGTCTCAATGGTCGAGCACCATAAGGCGGACGTGGAGCACCTCAATGAGAAGGCCTGGGTGGAGGCGGAGAAGGCGAAAAAGGCCATGGTGGAGGTGGAGATCACGATGGCGAATGCTCTGATCCTGGCGCAGGACGAGGCCTATGACAGGGCCAAGGAGCATTTTCGGCTGATCAATCCGGACAAGAGGGTGACCACCTCTACTACAACTGGCAGCCGGAGCATCCGCTGACACCCGGTGGCGAGGAGATGGGGGGCGACCCGGTTGACGAAGAGGTGCCACCCCCCCCCCCCCCCTCTCAAGCATAGTTTAGGTTTTTCTTTTTTGCTTTTGTATATGCTTTGCACGGACTGGCCATCGCATTTTGTAGCATAATTTTTGAAACTAATGAAAGATAAATTTTGGCCGATGCTCCATAACTTGCTTTTTTAGTCTTTTTTGTGACTTGTTGTTTCTCTCATCTTTTTGATAGGCGCACGAGGTCTTGGGTGCCGACCCTATTTCCGTCGAGGCCTTCTGGGTCAAAGCGGGTCCGGAGGCCATGGAGGCGGCTCTGGCTCGCCAACGAAAACAAGCTCGGGACCGAGCGGCCGCTGTGAATTATTTCTTGAACAAGTCTAGGGAGCTCATCTTGGAGGTCGCTCGTCTAAAGAAATCCATAGCCGACCGGGACTGGTGGGTAATCGAGACGAACTGGTCGATCTCAGATACCTCGAGTGGGCGGTCGGCTTCGGAGTCTTTCCTTCGTAAGGCTATAGTTGAGAAAGAGTTGGAGATCTACAGGTTGAAGCTGATGCTAAGCGCCGGTTTGAACGAGGGGGCGAGCAATTCGGTATTAGGACCATCTCCGATCTTTATATTGGAGAGGGCCCAGCCTGATGATGCGGGAAGCTCGGTAGCGGGGGAGCCTTCCCCGGTCAGGCAGGCCGAGCATGAGAGGGAACCCGAAGGAAGCGCTGAATTTGAGTTTGTATATTTTCATTCTATTTGTGCCGCTGTTACCAGCGCACGATGAGTAATAATAAAAAGAACTCCCGACTTCTTAAACCTTGACAATTTCATTGAGTAAGAATTGTTGCCGGGCTCGACCTTGCAGGGGGGTCGCTGCCGAGGTGGAAGACAACGCGGTTACTTTGAGAAGGCAGCACATGAGCAGCGGCATTTCGCCTCTCGATAATCATTAATGGTGACGTTACACCTTCCGATATGCATTAAGGGCGACGTTTCACCTTCCATCGTTTGGGATTTCCAGACGCAATAACTGTGCTTCTCAGGGGGCTATATAACCCCCCTCCGCTCCTTGTTGGTGGTCAGGAATTGAGATTGGCTGATCTGCCATTTGATTTGGGTGCCTGCCGAAGGCGGGCGCCCCAAAATTAGAACTTTGGTCTGAGGGCTCCAGATTGGTGGTGCACCAATCACCCTCGAACAGTTCAGGGTTTTAGCCTTGAGGGTCGTAAGACCCCGGGTTGTTCGTTGGTGAGTGGTGGGCAGATCAATTGATTCAGAGGCTCGAGGATCGGAGAGAGCCTTAATCGGTGGCTCCCCTGCCGCCCTCGAACAATTCGGGGTTTTGGCTTTTGAAAACTACAAACCCCGAGTTGATCGCGGGTGAGAGGAGGGTCAAACAACGACTCGAAGCTCGGGGTGTTTGCTGAAGGCGGGCGCCCTAAACCTTGATAAAAATTTTGCTGAAGTGGTCATGGCGGAAGGTCGCCGCCGAGCGTATCGGTCGAATGGCTTTAAAGAAAGCCACGGCCTTACTCGGGGTTGACGACGAGCCCCCACACTTGTTCTTGGGAAGACGGTATGGGTGTAGCTAGCGGTTGCCACCGTGCACATAGGTTGGTGGGCTTGAAGAAGCCCAAACCATGCTAGGGGCAGATGCCGAGCTCCCACACCGAGGAGAAAGCCGGTAATGGGCATAGATGAACGTAGTCGCCGAGCGTATCGGTCGAGTGGCTTTGAAAAAAGCCACGGCCTTGCTCGGAGTTGACGACGAGCCCCGACACTTGTTCTCAGGAAGACGGTACAGGTATAGCTGGCGATTGTTGCCGTGCACATAGGTTGATGGGTTTGAAGAAGTCCAAATCATGCTAGGGGCAGATGCCGAGCCCCCACATCGAGGAGAAAGCCGGTAATGGGCGTAGCTGAACGTAGTCACCGAGCATATCGGTCCAGTGGCTTTGAAGAAAGCCACGGCCTTGCTCGAGGTCGACGACGAGCCCCCACACTTGTTCTCAGGAAGACGGTATGGGTGTAGCTGGCGGTTGCCACTGTGTGCATAGGTTTATGGGCTTGAAGAAGCCCAAACCATGCTAGGGCAGATGCCAAGCCCCCACACCGGGGAGAAAGCCAGTAATGGGTATAGCTGAACGTAGTCACCGAGCGTATCGGTTGAGTGGCTTTGAAAAAAGCCACGGCCTTGCTCGGGGTCGATGACGAGCCCCCAAACTTGTTCTCAGGAAGACGGTACAGGTGTAGCTGGCGGTTGCCACCGTGCGCATAGGTTGATGGGCTTGAAGAAGCCCAAACTATGCTAGGGGCAGATGCCGAGCCCCTACACCGGGGAGAAAGCTGGCAATGGGCGTAGCTGAACGTAGTTGCCGAGCGTATCGGTCGAGTGGCTTTGAAGAAAGCCACGGCCTTGCTTGGGGTCGACGACGAGCCTCCACACTTGTTTTCAGGAAGACGGTACGGGTGTAACTGGCAATTGCCACCGTGCGCATAGGTTGATGGGCTTGAAGAAGCCCAAACCATGCCAGGGGAAGATGCTGAGCCCCCACACCGGGGAGAAAGCTGGTAATGGGCGTAGCTGAACGTAGTCGCCGAGCATATCGGTCGAGTGGCTTTGAAGAAAGCCACAGTCTTGCTCGGGGATGACGACGAGCCCCCACATTTGTTCTCAGGAAGACGATACAGGTGGTGTAGCTAGCGGTTGCCGCCGTGCACATAGGTTGATGGGATTGAAGAATTCCAAACCATGCTTGGGGCAGATGCCGAGCCCCCATACCGGGGAGAAAGCCGGTAATGGGCGTAGTTGAACGTAGTCGCCGAGTATATCGATCGAGTGGCTTTGAAGAAAGCCATGGCCTTGCTCGGAGTCGACGACGAGCCCCCATAGTTGTTCTCAGGAAGACGATATAGGTGTAGCTGGCGGTTGCCGCCGTGTGCATAGGTTGATGGGCTTGAAGAAGCCCAAACCAAGCTAGGGGCAGATGCCGAGCCCCCACACCGGGGAGAAAGCCGGTAATAGGCGTAGCTGAACGTAGTCGCCGAGCGTATCGGTCGAGTGGCTTTGAAGAAAGCCACGGCCTTGCTCGGGGTCGACGACGAGTCCCCACACTTGTTCTCAGGAAGGCAATACGGGTGTAGTCGAGCGCCGAGCCGTAAGCCTATAAGGGAAGCTTTTCAGGCTCGCGGTGCTATCCGAGTGCCGAGCCGTAAGCTTGTAAGGGAAGCTTTTTAGGCTTGCGGTGCTATCCGAGGGCCGAGCCGTAAGTTTGTAAGGAAATCTTTTCGGGTTCGCGGTGCTATCCGAGTGCCGAGCCGGAAGCTTGTAAGGGAAGCTTTTCACGCTCGCGGTGTTATCCGAGCACCGAGCCACAAGCTTGTAAGGAAAGCTTTTCAGGCTCGTGGTGCTATCCTTGCATCGAGCTGCAAGCTTATAAGGGAATCTTTTCAGGCTCGCGGTACTATCCGAGCGTCGAGCCGCAAGTGTAAGGGAAGCTTTTCAGGCTCGCGGTGCTATCCGAGCGCCGAGCCGCAAGCTTGTAAGGGAAGCTTTTCAGGCTCGCGGTGCTGTCCGAGCGCCGAGCTGCAAGCTTGTAAAGGAAGCTTTTCAGGCTCACGGTGCTATCCGAGCGCCGAGACATAAGCTTGTAAGGGAAGCTTTTCAGGCTCGCGGTGCTATCCGAGCGCCAAGCCGTAAGCTTGTAAGGGAAGCTTTTCAGGCTCGTGTTACTATCCGAGCATCGAGCCCGAAACATGTTTTTAATGAGAACCAATACGAAGCCAAAACTTGTTTTAAGAAAGCTAGCATAATTACAACATATTTGATCATTACAAAAAACAAGGCATGACGTGCCGATTACACTCCTCAAAATTTACATGGGCTGTAGAGGCTAACCTTCCCCTTCTAGGAATTTGATGAGGTGCTCTGCGTTTCAGGGCCTCTTGACTACCTTGCCCTCTGGATTGGTTAGGCGGTACGTCCCTGGGTGCACCACCCCCGATACCTTGTATGGACCCTCCCAGTTTGGAATCAGTTTTCTCTTTTGGCCGGGGTTGGATACCGCCAGCTTCCGGAGGACGAGATCTCCGAGCTTGATGTCGGTGGGATGCACCTTTTTGTTGTAGAACCTTTCGATCCTCTGTTGGTAGATGGGCGGACTTCTCCTTGACCTCGTCTATGAGGTCCAAGTCGGCTCGTAGCTGTGTAGAGTTGCTTGCTTCATCGAAGGCCCTGATCCGGGGTGAAGTGATCCCGATCTGTAGGGAAATGATGGCCTCCGTGCCGTACGTTAGATTGAATGGCGACACTCCCGTGGGGATCCTCTTTGTGGTTCGGTGGGCCCAGAGAACGCTCGGAAGCTCATCGACCCATAACTCCTTGGAAGAGTTATCGAGTCGCTTTTTAAGACTGTCAAGAATTTGGTGGTTCACGTTCTCGGCCTGACCATTTGACTGCGGGTGGCATACTGAAGAAAAACACTGATGGATCCAGAGATCTTCGTAGAACCTTTGGAAATGTTTACCTGCGAACTGAGTCCCATTGTCAGTAATGAGCACCTGTGGGATCCTGAACCGACAGACGATGTGGCTAACGGCTCGGCCTCGATCCACTTTGTGAAGTAATCGATTGCCACTATGAGAAACTTTTATTGGCCCGTTGCCTTTAGAAATGGGCCTACCAGATCCATCCCCCACATTGCAAAGGGGGTCGGACTGGCCATGGAACGGAGGTTTGCTTACGCAGCCCTTTTGACGGGGAAGAATCGTTGACAGGGGCCACACTTCTTCACAAGGGCGATGGCGTCTTGCAACATCATGGGCCAGTAGTACCCGTGGTTCAAAGCCTTTCGCACGAGCGAGCGGCTTCCCATATGGCACCCGCCGATTCCCTCATGTAGCTCCTTGAGAGCGTACTTTGCTTCATGGGGGATTAGGGAGCAGAGGTAGGATCTTCTGTCTATTGTTGTGTATGACCTTTTGAAGAGGGTCGCGTTGATCACGGCGAACCTTTCTGAACGGACCCTGACCTGCCTCACTTCGGCTCGGTCTTCGGGGAGCTCTCCCTTGATTAGAAATTTCTTGATAAGAGTGGTCCAGTTGGCAGAAAGAGCTCCGTCTTCAATGCAGAGAGTCTCGGGGAAGTCTGTACTCAGCTTTAGGAGAACTTCGATCAGGACGGTGCGATCGAGGCCTTCGAAGGAAGAGGAAGCCAACTTCGACAGAGCGTCGGCCTGAGAATTCTGCTCCCTGGGGATCCTTAAGACCGCCGACTCATCAAAGGATGTCAATAGCCGTTGGACCACGGCCAGGTACTTGATCATCCGATCGTCACGGGCCTCATACTCTTCGGTGATCTGGTTGACCACGAGCTGAGAGTCACTGAAGGCCCTGATCTGTCTGGCATCGGCCTGATGCGCCAGGGTTAGCCTGGCGATCATGGCCTTGTACTCAGCCTCGTTGTTAGAGGCCGAAAAATTGAGGCGGAGGCAATATTGAAGGAGAAAACCATCGGGACCCCGCAGAATGATGCCCGCACCACTCCCCGCTTCGCAGGGGAAACCATCGACGTAAACTTCCCACGTCTGGTCGGTTTCCTTACTTTCGGGTTGCTCGGAGATGGTGCATTCTGTGATGAACTCGGCGAGGGCCTGCCCTTTGATGGTCGTCCTTGGCTGATAGCCGATGTCGTATTGACTGAGCTCGATCGACCATTTGACTAGTCATCCAGAGCTCTCGGGCTTATAGAGCACGGCCTTCAGAGGCTGGTCCGTGAGCACCTGGACTGAATGTGCCTAAAAATAGGGACGGAGCTTCCGTGCGGCCATTACCAAGGCGTACGCTATCTTCTCCATCCTGGAGTATCTGGTCTCGGCAGAGAGCAGAACCTTGCTCACATAGTACAGAGGCTTTTGGACTCCTTCCTCTTCTCGAACAAGGACGGCACTGAGCATGCTATCCGAAGCCAAAAGGTAAAGCCAGAGGAGCTCACCTGGTTCGAGCTTACTGAGGAGAGGAGGGTTGGCGAGGTACTCCTTCAATTGAGCAAATGCCTCTTGCTGTTGAGTACCCCACTCGAATCCTCCGGTTGCGCACAGTGCCTTGAAGAATGGGAGGGACTTCTCTCCTGACTTGGAGAGGAAACGACCGATGGCTGCCAGTCTTCCCATTAGCCTCTGGACTTCTTTGATGTTTCTGGGAGGGGCCATGTCTATTATGGCCTGGATTGTTTCGGGGTTTGCCTCGATACCGCGCTGGCTGACGATGAACCCGAGGAATTTTTTGGTGGAGACGCCGAATACACATTTTGCCGAATTGAGTCTCATGTTGTGGGTCTGAAGGACCCCAAAGGCCTCTTCCAGGTCGGCGACGTGATCCTGTCCCCGCTGGCTCTTGACGAGCATGTCGTCGATGTACACCTCCATGTTACGCCCAATTTGATCCTTGAAGACTCGGTTAACGAGCCTCTGATAAGTAGCACCGGCGTTCTTCAGCCCAAAGGGCATAATCCGGTAGCAGTAAAGACCTTGGTCCGTGATGAAAGACGTCTTGGCAATATCGGGAGGGAACATTCGGATCTGGTTATAGCCCGAGAAGGCGTCCATGAAAGAAAGGAGCTCGTGACCCGATGTAGCATCGATCAGAGCGTTGATGCTGGGGAGAGGGAACGAATCTTTGGGGCACGCCTTGTTGAGGTCTGTAAAGTCTATACAGATCCTCCAGCTCCCGCTCGCCTTTTTGACCATCACGACGTTCTCCAGCCACTCAGCGTAGCTAACCTCCTGTATGAAACGGGCGGACAAAAGCTTGTCCACCTCCGCTTTCACCCCATGTTGCCTCTCCGGGGCGAACTTACGTCGCTTCTAGACGATCGGCTTCGAGCCGGGGATCACACTGAGTTTGTGCATTATGAGGTCCTCAGAGATACCAGGCATATCGGAGGGCTTCCAGGCGAAGAGGTCGACATTGCGACGAATGCAGTCGATCAGAGTAGATTTGAGGTTGGGAGCGAGGGAGCAGCTCACTCGGAAACACCTTGACGCGTCCCCTGTCTCGAACGAGACATCTTCTAATTCGTCTACCGGCTCTGGTTCTGGCTGGGTTCTCTCGGGCTGTAGCTCGACGGCATCCAGGGGGAATACGCCACCCTCGGTCACCGTCATATAGCACGAACATACCGCTTCTTGGTTCCCTCGGACAACCCCGACACCGGTCTTGGTAGGGAATTTCAGCTTTTGGTGGTAAGCCAAGGAAACCGCCTGGAAGGAGTAGAGCCCGGGACGGCCGAGGATGGCATTGTAGGCTGCCTTGACGTTTACAACCATGAAGTCCATCGACTCGGTTTGCCTGTGGGGGGTCGTACCGGCTGTGACATCTAAGGTGACGATCCCCTCTATTGGCACTGGGATGCTGGAGAATCCGTGCAATGTGTACCCGACTAGCTTTAGCTTATCCCGGGAGAGCTTCAAGTTCTCGAATTCCTCCAAGAAGAGGATGTTTACTGAGCTACCGTTGTCCATGAGGATGCGACGGGCCTCAAAGTTCGCCATGCCGAGGTTGATGACGAGCGCATCGCAGTGCGGGAACTGAACTCCCTCCAGGTCTTTCCCAGAGAAGAAGACCGGGAGTTGCTGGACCTAGGAGGAGAGGGGGCCCTGGACGGTGTTGACCCCTCGGACGAACGCCTTGCGAGAAGTATTGGACTCCCTTCCCATGGGCCCTCCATGGACACAATGCAAGATAGCTTGACCCTCAGGTTCTTCAGGCTCGAGGTCCCGCTTGGGACGCTGTCTGGGTGCTCGAGGAGGAGGGGAAGGCCTCCTATTCCTCGTGTCCCTCTGTTCATAAGCGTCTTCGCGTTTGAACTCCCAGAGGTACCCTCGTTGGATGAGGGCCTCGATCTCGTCCTTCAGGGCGCGGCAATGGTCAGTGTCGTGCCTGTTGTCCCGGTGGAAGCAGCAGTAGAACCGCTGATCCCTCTTCTTGTTGTTGGTGGTCGGTCGGGGAGGGAATTGCACAAGGTCCCGGTCTTCAATTACTAAGAGGATAGTTGGTACGTTCTGCGTCAATGGAGTGTACCTCTCGAAGCGGGGAACCGGAGGGACCCTTTTTGTGATGCCCCCGTCCCTTGGGACCTTCTTCGTTGGCTCTGCCTCATCGGCCTTGCATTTCCCCTTTCCGGGAATTTCTTTGGAGTCCTCTGGATTCAGGACCTCTTCAGCCCGGATGTATTTTTCGACCCGATTAAGGAGGTCGGGGAAATCTATCGGAGGCTTCTTTGCCAGGAAGGCCTTCAGCTGACCGTGCCGGACGTTGTGCCGGAATGCTGCCGAAGCGCCCCCTGGATCGAGGGAGGAGACCGACCTTGCCTCAGTTGTGAACCTGCGGACAAATAACCGGAGCGACTCCCCTTCCTTCTGCCAGAGGCCCAGTAGGGATGCACTCATCCTTTTGGCCTTTCGGCTAGTCACGAAGTGGACGAGGAAGTTGCCCTCCAGTTGGTCGAAAGAGTAGATGGAGCCGGGGGTAAGCTTGGAGAACCATTCCCGAGCCGGACCCCGGAGGGTGGTGGGGAAGGCGCGGCATAAGAGGGGATCCGAAGCGCTGTGAATCATCATGAGGGTCTTGAAGCCCTCCATGTGATCAGCAGGATCACCCTCACCGTCATAGGTCTCGAATTGAGGTGGGCGGAAATTCTGGGGTATTTCCGCCTGCAGGATGTCGGTGGAGAAAGGAGGTCGGGTGGGCCTGTGGCCCTGGGCCGGCCTCGGCCGCCGTCACCGAAGTTGTCGAGGCAGTCCTCCATTTCTTGGAGGCATTTCAAAACGTCATAGTGATACTCCGGCGGGACTGTCGGGCCACGGGACGCGCTGGCCTCGACATCCGAACGCGAGTGAGAGTTGCGGACCGTCTCATCGACGGGGGTCCCACGGATAGCCTCCATGATTTCTTTTCGGAAGTCCTGGAACTCCTGGTGGGTGACCGGAGCTCGCTCAGCCCGGTTTTGGTGGGTCAGCGGCCGCCGACCGACGCGGCTGAGTGCCAACCCCCACCCTTGTGATGGAGGTCTGGGATGGTTCGGGGCCGAGTTGGAAGTGGCCCCTCCCCTAGTCCGGCTTGCCTGGCAACTCTGGATGACCCCTCGTAGGTCGGGTAGGACCGAACGGGAGGCACCCGATTGGTGTCCGTGGCTGATCCCCAGATTGTTGGATCCATGAGTGTCGGAGGGGATGTCCTGAGGAGGGGCATCCTGGCGACGCGCGGAGGTGACGGCTCTTCTGGACTTGGAAGCCATGTGAGCTCGGGTTGACGGGGTACCATTGATAGCTGAGCTTGGGCCGGCATCTGCACTAATGGGTTCCACAGACAGTGCCAACCTGATGCGGTTTGTTTTTGGGGGGTGTGGATGCACCAGGTGTGAGTTCTTCTCGATTTGTTTTGGTGGAGGAAGCCTTGGTGCGGACGGTGGCACCGACCCTCAGCCAGGGGGAACGGTTCGGCAGTAGACGTGAGTGAGGCGAAGATTGGAGGCTCAGATCCAGAGTCTCGTGTACCTGCACACGGTCTAGGAACACCGGGGTTGGTCCCGATGGCAGACCCTCCGACGATCTAGTCAGCTACTGAAAGAGAGTAACAGTAACTAGGGTTTGAGAGGGAAAAGATGGATTCCCTTGAGAAGGGGTAGAGGGTCTGGTATTTATAGGAGAAGCAAACCGGGTCTGGACCCGTTTGGGGCTGAGTCTGGACCCGGTTGTCAGTGGCCTGACGTGGCAGAAGCCCAAGCGGTATAGGGCTGACGTGGCGTGGGCCCAGGGTGGTTTAGGGCTGATGTGGCGGAGAACTGGGTGGTTTTCAAGCTGACATGGTAGACCCGGATGATCCGGCAGTGCACGCTCTTTGAGGGGATCCTGTGGCCCAGGAGGGGCCACGTCATCTGACCCATATCACTATAGATTTTTAATCTGTTGGACGGGAAATCATTTTCCATCCGATTAATTTTTTATAAAAAAAATTAATCGGACGGGAAATCATTTCCCGTGATTTCCCGTCTTATCAATTTTTTTTAAAAAAATCATTTTCCGTCCGATCAAATTTCGGACGGAAAATCATTTCCCGTCCGTGGCTATTTATTAAAAAAATTAAAAAAATTCGGCGGGCAGGAAATGATTTCCTGTCCGTTCATTTTTTTTATTAAAAAAATAGTAAAATGAGTAGGGACGGGAGATGAAGCCCCGACCTAGTTCTTAAAATTTGGATTGAAAACATTCTATAGAATACACCATATATTTATTTCTATAGGTAAAAACTAGATTTTAATTGAAATTAATTATAAATTAAGATTTATTTAAGCTTTAATAAGAATTAATTAGAATTAATTTAACATAATTTAGGAATTAATTATGATTTAATTTTTTTTTATTTTTTTAAAAATACAACGGACGGGGAAATGATTCCCCCGTCTGGGTTTTTTTTTTTTAATAAAATAAAAATTAACGGACGGGAAATCATTCCTCGTCCATTCATTTTTTTAAATTAAAATCTAAAATTTGGGTTCAAACGACTATAGCTCAAACTTCTTCTTTTTTATTTCTATATGCCAAATACCCAAAATTTGGGTCGGAACGACTACGGATGCTCTAACCTAACAAAGTGGAAGAAAAGTACATGAAACCGATTAATGAACAATTACAAGAACAGTGTAAACAATACGAAGGATGAAAGTTCGTCCCTAACGAATCTTGACAGTTCCCACAGCACGCCTGTTCGTCTTACATACTCCGTTCATACACTGGCCAGTCCCTCATGATCGTTGATTTTCTGTAAGTACATTTTCATCATTGCTAATTACCAATATGAACGCTGATTGTGGCCATCACCCTCGTCTTTCATCAAGAAAAATACCATAAGTACTTTACATAGTATACATATATATATATATATATAGAGAGAGAGAGAGAGAGAAATCTTCGGTTGCACACTACTTTGGTGAGCACTCCGTGAGCACTCACGAACTAGAGACCCTATGAAAAATCCGAACCGCTCATATCGTTCTATATGCCTTAGATAGCCTAACAATAAAAAATCAAGTAATTTGAAGTTCATTTCCCCATGATTTACATCATCACAAAATTGTATGGCTGAAAATTCTAACAGCTTGATGGATGGGCAAATGAACTTCAAATTAATTGATTTTTTATTGTTAGGCTATCTAAGGCATATAGAACAATATGAGCAGTTCGGATTTTTCATAGGGTCTCTAGTTCGTGAGTGTTCACGGAGTGCTCACCAAAAGTAGTGTGCAACCGAAGGGGACTCAAACTAGAAAGCAAAATAGAAAATAGTCATAGTTGCATTCACACTTCATCCTCTTGATGAATTATGATTTGAAATCTTAATTCTTTCTATAATAGGGTTGCAAACTTGCGAATCAAGGACTATTGATTGCATTAGTTGGACGTAGTCACATTTGGGATATTGCTCAGCGTGATTGGGTTTTTCCCGGTTTTCTTCTCCTTGCCAGCTAAGATATGCATTTCCATGTATTAGTTTGCAAGGTGAAGAACACCTGGAAGTATCTTTTGATGCACGACTGCGACTGTCTCCAACCAATGCAACTTGTACCTCTTGCTCATTATCCTGCCCACGAATGCCACTAATGTAATTGCTGTTTGCTCTCCCCAAATTCTCATGTCTTCCCCTACACAGCACCTCGCCCCTTTCATCTATACCCATAGGTAAGATGCTCAAGTTGGACTCTTCAAATTTCATGAGAAGTTTGTTTGTCCATTAGTTTCAAGGTTTCATGTGGTAGTATACAAATTATAAAGATTTTCACAGTAAGGCATAGCCGACATTAAAAAGAGATAAGCGCCTAAAACTTTTCATAGAACAGGAAAAGTATTAGGTACCTCGGAGAAGTAGCTCATGGTAGTGATGAAGGTCGCTGGCATCTTTCTAAACCCTCATTAGCCCAAGAGAACCAAATGTCGCAACCTTTGCAGGTACTGCAAGCAAGTGCCTATAAGCTACTAGATACATTCTCCGCATTACCATAATAGTGCTAGATGTATACTGCAACATTGACAGTACTTAGTCTAGGAGGATAAAGAGAAGACCAAGCAAAAAACTTCATCAATTCTGCATACCGGTTCTATGATTCAATAACTCGAGCTGTCATCAAACACTCCACGGCATATAATTTAATGCATACCTATCTTACAAACAGCTCAGTTTTGTGATTAAGAGTACACCCCCAGAAACACTACTCAATGAAACTAGATATCAATTACACAATCATCATCCACACCTAAGTTCATCAAAGAGGTATTACACAATCCATGTATGTTGCTAAAATTTCTAATCAACTACAAGTTACATGGGCTTCAATTTGAGCAGCAAATGATTCTGTTTTGAAAGGATTCACTCTAGAAACATTTAGTATAGAGATCACAGGAATGAAGTCAAATGCCGAGTGATATTTCTTAGTGAGCTCCTCCATTGCATTCAAGAGCAGCCTGCTCATGCCAGATGCCATTTAAGTCAGACTGCCATAACTTGACCGTGCCATCGCCTCCAGTAGATGCTAAGGTCATACCACTCATGTCCCACTCTAAATGCCATACCTACACCAATTCGAGAGACAGATGACATTATAAAAATCACAAGCTTCAGCTATAGAAAATCACAACAATTACCTAGAACATGCACGAACTATATGTGATTTTCAATTCAATGTTCTTGCTATCAATTACTGGATGCCCCTTTCTTCTTGACATTGAACGTAATGATTATTGTGCACGCACTGGAATTGATACATGCTTTAAATTTTAAAAACAAATTAGTTGTTATTCATCACCTTCACTTTTAATAAAACATTAGCATATTACAAATAACTCAGATATTTTGGTTTAATTGAAGTAACCACGTATTTTTTAATCCGATAAATATGAGTTACAAGTAATGGATATAATGGAAGGAGGATCGTTTAGAGATATCTAAAAGTATATAGTTGGTGAGTAAAGTGGTACAATAGCAAGTCCCAAGATAAAAGAACAAGAACTACATACTGAGTTTATAGTATTTGACCATGAAGAGTAAAATGCACATGATAAACTCCAGTGTTCCCGAACGAAAAATTAACACATGCTTCTTTTAGTTATCATAATGTTAATAGTAGTTCATGAGATAAAAAAAACACTAACAACAATGTTACTGCCTAATAAATGCAAAAACAAAAAAATGAACTACTAATCATCCAGCAAAGACAAATGATGAATCACTAATAATTTTAGTAATGACTATGGAAACTACCAAATATGACTAATATGAGCACAGAGAATTTAGAAAAGGAAAACAGGTTCCAACAACATTCTTTTGTAGGTAAACATAAGTACATAACTAAGAGTTATGCCCTAGGCTAGGACTATTAAAACTGCTCTCACATGGATTATAAGGAAAGCAAATAGGAAACACTGCCCAAAAAGATCTTTTACAATGGAGAAACAATTTTTGGAATATGAATCTATTACCTCGCCGTCATGACCTGAAAGCAGTGCAACCTTATTTGTAGGGAGTCTTCCATCAGAATCCGGGGTCAGCCCTACGTGCCATATTGCGATTCCCTTGCAAGTTGCAACAGCTATCACTTCATAAGGCCTACAAGTATTTCATATTGCACACTTACAAATTGACAAATAGTAAATGATTTAAACATGAAGCAACTATGGAAATTTTGAATTAAAAAAAAAACAATATATTGAAAATCATGTTATAACATATTAATAATCCATGTGAATCATATAAAAATATCTCACAAGATTATAAAGATATCAGCAGGGAGCTCAAACTGAATTCACCTGCCTATATTAGGAGCCCAAGCAACAGAATATACCAAGTCACCACTATCATCAGGTAAAGATAGTTCTGCAACTGGGACCCATCTCTGGTGAGACTCTTCAAACTCCCAAATCTGAACAAAGTTTTAATCGGTGAAATGTATCTTCTGACAAATTTACACCATTAGGACATATTAAAATTATACACAGCACAAAGTTTTAATAATATATTATCTTTAGTTGACCTGAAGAACCTATAGATCTAACAATCCCTAACCTTCAGCAGCTACAGGAGAGAGAAAATTTGATAGAATTGTTAGAATATAAGTGCAATTTTCCTCAACCCTTCTACAACTTCGAAGTTTTAGTTTAGTGGCAGGACTTTCACGTGGTATCAGAGCAACCCAAGTTCGAATCCCACAAGCTACGCAACATAAATGCGGATTCAAAAAAAAAAAAAAAATACTGCTGCATATTGTCCAGGTCCCGGCTCACAATTCGTTTGGCATTTATCTCGTTTCTTTGGCCCATAAAAAAATGGGCTCTCGACCGGAGGGGGCATGGTGGAACATAAGTGCAGTTTCCCTCAACTCTTCTACAAATTCGAAGTTTTAACTTAGTGGCAGGGACTTTCACAAGAATAAAATCAAAGACACCCAATTCGAACAAACAAAGGATACTAAATTGGAAGGTCCCTTCATCAATTTGGAATTTAGAATCTAACATATGGTTTAAATAAATTGTGTAACTAGATAACAGTAAAAAATGAGTGCTGTGTTAGTATAAACGAGAAAAAATTCACTAGAATCTACAAGATCGGAGAATTGATGTTTACCGCAAATCACTGTCTGTGCGATGATGAATACAACGACCAATTACCAAACCACTATCCAATAATATATTACGTCTTTTTCTTTAACAGGTGGGGCATAAACTTTTAACCTCTTGCTCACTATTTAAGAGGCTTACGACAAGACTATAGTGGCACTCGTGTCATAATATATTATGTTGATTGGCACAAACCTTTGCAGAATTAAACTGAGATAGATCTGAATTATAACCCAAGATAAAACTTGACTGTTGGCTTTCACCTCTCCCTGGATTCCATGCAATGCATGCAGAGACACAAGTTGGTTTCCCAAATCTGGAAACTGAATCAATCACATTCTGGAACTCTGCCTGTAAAAATTATTGTAGGAGTAAATATTCAAGGGGGAAAAAAAGAAAAAGAAAGAAAAAAATACGAAGAAAAAAAAAAGAAAAAAACTATAGTTGTTAAATACAGCCATAGTTAGGAAAGCAAATGACAGAACTCTGTTTCTACTCAGAGTTCTTGGTCAACATTTGAACAAAATTAGCAAAATGTAGACTATTTTTAAAGAGATTCACCAAACAATAGTCAGTTAACTCATTAGACAACACTTTGAGCAGGGCAGTAAATCAACACCTCTACTAAGGAAGCATAACTTAAGTGGCAGAAAACTATACAGGTTCATATCATACAAGTTGTATAACTCAAATTTATTCCATAATAAACACAGAAATAACTAAACCTGAAGCTGCCACTTATTCAAATCCAATGGATCCAAGAGTTCATAGACCTTCACATAGCCATCTGAATATGCAGCAACCTAAAAAAGATGGGCTATTAAATTAATCTATCACTAGACTGGAGCATAAACATCAAACATGTATCAAATAATGAGGGTAACTGAATGAAATATAAGAATTCGTAAAAGCATACGATACATAATTTAATCTTCTGAGCATATAAAATTTACTAGCTAACATAGTGATTGGTATTTTCCAAAAGTAGTTCCCTATTTCAATTTTTCAAGTTCAAAAGGGATGTTCAAAGTGAATGCAACGTGAAATAAATTGTTATAGAATGGAGCTCACCAATTTTAAACTTCTCGCAAATACCCCAAATTGGAGATCAATCACTCCTGAACTGGCACTCTCAAAGACTTTACATTGCCTCCACATGAGAGGTTGAGTATCTGAAAAAACATATAAAATGAACAGATGGACACATATAATAGATACACAATTAATTTAAAGTGGAAATATTCAATCAAATTATAGAGCACGATATATGACCAACTGACAATAGTTAGAAGAGCTACCAGTGCAAAATTATCCATCGATGCAGACCCATATTCCATATATACACAGAATAAAAATATATCATAGAAAGAATTTCACATTCAAATTATCTATGAAGTAAAAATTAATAGAACCAAAAGTAGGCAACCCAACTTATTGTTGTTTTGGTAATAGTATGTTTCTTCATTGTGTCCTCAATAACAGAACTAACGCAACTATGACACATTACAGAGAAAAGAAAAGAATGAAAAGATGAAGGAAAAGAAGTTTCAAGAAAACGCCTTTGGAAAAGGACAGAAGGCTATTACATATGTGGATGTGCTTCTATTTAATAACCTACACTGCAAGTGTTAGTTGCAGAAGTCATAAATACGATTGGTTAAAATTACCAAATTACTTGGGACCTAGGAAGCACCGATTCGGGTGTAGAGATGCGGGTGCGGGGGATGCGGGTGCGGGGATGCGGCATTTTCAAAAAACAGTGAGATGCAGGTACGGCTGCGATTCGGCTAATATTGAAATAATTATTTTATATATTATATATTTATATTTATATTTATATTTTTGTATAAAAAACCAAAATCATTGTCAATAATCATTCAGTAACCAAGATATTCAAAAGGATAGTATAGCACAATATAGTCATAAAACATAGTCCTAAAATATTACCCTATTATAACCATCAATTCATAATCTCTCTTACTCAATAAATTTCAGCTATTCATCAATTTTTCTTCCTTCTATTTTTTTTTTCAGGAATACTAGTGCATACTCGATTGGAAGAAGAGGTGAAAGCATCAAGCATCAAGCACCAGGCACCAAGCAAAATTCATCAAGCATCAAAGTCAAGCATTCATCATCAAGCATCAAAGTTATAAAAAAACAAGCAAACATCAAATGTATCAGCAAGCATTAAAAAAAACAGCAAGCATCAAAAACAGCAAGCAATCACTATCAAAAACAGCAAGCAATCACTGTAACTTAAATAAGTGACTTGAGAATTTCAATGAAAAAGCAAATTATGTTTTACTCTAACAAGACACATCTCTGATTTTTAACTGAGATTACCTGTAGTTGAGTTTAATTCCCTCTAAAAAGTTAGTATATACAGAAAACCTCAGCTTTATTATATCCACCTTCCAAAACTTATAGACAAGGAAGCATGCATATTTCATTTTGCACTCAAATATATCTACTCTAGCCAATTCACGAAGAAGAAAAAAAAACAAAAAAACATCGAGAATCAAAGTCATACCTTGGGTTTGTTATGAGAGAGGAAGAGGTGACGGTGGGTGACGGCAGGGAGAGGACGAGGCGACGGCGGAGGAAGAGATGACAACGGAGAGAGGAGGCGGCGATGGCGAAGAGAGGAGCCGACGGCGGAGGAATCAGAAGAGGCGACGGGGGAGGAAGAGAAGCCAACGGAGAGAGAGGAAATGGTGCGGCGTAGGAAGAGGCGACGGTGGGTCAGGTTAGATTGGGGATTTGGATTTTAATCGGGATTGCATTTGGGGATTTAGGGTTCGTTGAGAGAGAGAGAGAGTGGGGGAGAGAAACGTTTGAGAGAGAGAGAGAGATAGAAAGGAGAAAGTGGGATTTAGGGTTGATTTTATTATAGTAAAGCACAACCCGCACCCGATTTTAATTTTTAATATAAAATAATGGGACACGCATCCCGTACGTGTCCCGCCGCACCCGAGTCCGATACGAGTCGGACTTGAGTACGAGCGCCTCTGTGAAGAGTCTGTGCTTCCTAGCTTGGGACACAAAATGCACATGGAACTAAAAAGAAAAAAGAGCTCTTTCAACATGATCGGTGCCTTGGTGGGACAAAAGGAGAACAATTGGCAACCAGACTAATGACCTAGACAGTTAAAAATAGGTTTTTGGAACTAATCGGTCTAGGAGCGATTAGTAATTAATCGGTTAATCGAAAAATAATTGGGAATTAAATCGGAATAATCGTGTATATATATATACATATATATATATATATATATATATATATAGAGAGAGAGAGAGAGAGAGAGAGAGAGAGAGAGAGAGCGCAAAGCTCCATTGCAAACCACTGAAGCCGTTGTTAGAAACAATGCCTTCGTTTATTTTGAACCTAAGTCGTTGTTCCGAACAACGACTTAGGTTATATTCGGAACAACGACTTATGTATATAATCTAAGCCGTTGTTTGGGAACGACTTTAGTGATTTGCTTACCCGTTTGTAATAGAGCATTGCTCATATATATATATATATATATATATATATATATATATATATATATATAGTCCCCTTCCAACTCCGCCATTGTCTGTTCCAAGCCAAGAATCCGGCCACAAACCGGGTAAAGAAGAGGGTTGCGTTAGGCAGTTGACAGCCAGAATAAAATTTTGTCAAATCTTATGAACATGAATCCTAATAATATACGTGCAAATGCTAGGACATTCTCTAGAAGCGATGCGTTGTGCCTGCCTCCGGGTGCTTCGAAAAATGTGCAAGGGGTGTCGCACCGGCACTCGGATGCGGTGAAAAATGGACAAGGATTCCTGCACCAATTTGGACGTGTGTGGGTAAAGAAGCTAGTCCAGAAAAATAGGCTTAGGTTAGTGACTTGTAATAGAAGCATAGAACTAGTAGATTCCATGATTAGAAAAAATATTAATATAGCTTGTTTACAAGAAACAAAGTGGGTAGGGTAGAAAGCTAAAGAGATAGATGGTTTTAAATTATATTATACTGGTAAAATTAGAAATAAAAATGGAGTAAGAATTTTAGTAGATAAAAAATTCAAAAGAGATGTAGTAGGTGTTAATAGGAAAGGAGAGAGAATAATACAAATTAAGCTTGTATTAGGGGGAAACATAATTAATATCATTAGTGTTTATGCACTCCAAGTAGGATTAGATGCACACGCTAAAAATAAATTTTGGGAAGATATGCATGAGATAATTCAAGGAGTACCCTTAGGTGAGAAACTATTTATAGAAGGAGATTTCAATGGACATGTAGGAGAAGATAACATGGGATATGAGATGGTGCATGGAGGACATGGATTTGAAAATAACAACGATGGTGGAGAGGCTCTATTAGATTTTGTGGCTTCGTATGATCTAATACTAGCAAATACTTATTTTAGGATGAGGGAGAAACATTTGATAACCTTTAAAAGTGAGGCAAATAGGAGTCAGATTAATTTTTTCATCACTAGAAAGGTCGATTGCTTGACAAGTAAAGATTGTAAAGTTATACCGGAAAGTGTTTAACCTCACTACATAGATTAATGGTATTAGATGTGAAGATTGGAAAACACATATGTGCAAGGAAGGAGACTAGGAACCCAAGAAGTAGGTGGTGGAACTTTGAAGGGAGATAAACTAGAAGTTTTTAAAGATAAAGTCCTTAAAGGAGCATCATAAAATTGGGAAGGAGAGACAAATATGATGCGGACTAAAATGGCTACGTACATAAGAGAAATTTCAAAGGAGGTACTTGGAGAGTCTAAAGGTAGAGGGTTGCTAAATAAAGATTCATGATGGTGGCAAGAACTCTAAATATTGTGAGAGAAAAAAGATCAACCTTCAAAATGTGGCAAA
This sequence comes from Hemerocallis citrina, assembly GCA_017893485.1. Taxonomy (NCBI): domain Eukaryota; kingdom Viridiplantae; phylum Streptophyta; class Magnoliopsida; order Asparagales; family Asphodelaceae; genus Hemerocallis; species Hemerocallis citrina. Next base: position 206,017,620 of record CM030364.1, read on the forward strand.
AGAGTAGAAATGAAGATGATTTAGAGAGATATAAGACCGTTAGAAAAGAAGTTAAAAAAGCGATAAGAGATGCAAAAGAAAAAGCTTATGATGATTTATACATAAAATTAGAAACAAAAGAAGAAGAAAATAATATTTATAAGCTTGCTAAACAAAGGGGTAGAAAAACAAAAGACCTGAATACAATTAGGTGTATTAAGAGCGAGGATTCAAGAGTCCTAGTAAAATTTGAGGAAATTAAGGAAAGATGGCGAAATTACTTTGAGAAGTTATTAAATGAAAAGGTTGTGGACAACTTAATTTTAGAGGACACGAGGGAGAGTCAAGAGCATATATTTTTCCGTAGAATTAGGTCCTCGGAGGTTCGAAATGCTTTAGGATGAATGAAAACAGGAAAAGCTTTAGGGCCGGATAATATACCCATTGAAGTTTGGAAGTGTCTTGGGGATGTAGGAGTGAGTTAGCTAACAAAATTATTTAATAAAATTTTGAGGACTAAGAAGATACCCGATGAATGGAAAAAGAGTATTTTAGTACCTATATATAAATATAAAGGAGATATATAAAGTTGCTCAAACTACCGAGAAATTTAATTAATGAGTCATACGATGAAAATTTGGGATGGAGTGACCGAACATAGACTGAGACTAAAAACTACAGTGTGAGAATCAGTTTGGGTTTATGTCGGGGAGGTCAACAATGGAAGCAATTTATGTACTGAGGAGATTTATGAAAAAATATAGGGAGAATAAGAAAGATCTACATATAGTTTTTATAGATCTAGAAAAAGCATATGATAAAATCCTTAGAGACATAGTATGGTGGGTGTTAAATAATAAAAGAGTAATTATTCAGTATATTGAGGTAATTAAGGATATGTATGAAGGGGCAACAACCACAATTAGAACAACCACAAGAAAGAACAGCAATTTTCCTATTACAATAAGTTTACACCAAGGTTCGGCTTTAAGCCCTGCCTCTTTACTTTGGTTATGGATGAATTGACGCGAGGAATACAAGATGAGGTGTCTTGGTGTATGCTTTTTGCCAATGACATCGTCTTAGTTGACGAGACTAGAGCAGGAGTCAATACTAAATTAGAATTGTGGAGAGAAACTTTGGAAGTTAGAGACTTTAAAATAAGCAGAACTAAAACAGAGTATATGGAGTATAATTTTAGTGGTATTTGGAACACAACTGAGGAAGTAGTGAAGTTTGATGGCCAAGAGATACCTAAGAGAGACTGTTTCCGATATTTAGGCTCGATTATACAAAGAGATTAGGAGATTTGTGAAGATGTTACACATAGGATCCAAGCAGGATGGCTTAAGTGGAGAAGTATCAGTGGTGTTTTGTGTGACAAACGTATACTTTTGAAGTTAAAGGAAAAATTTTATAGGACAGCTGTTAGACCAGCAATGATGTATGGAGCAGAGTGTTGGGTAACAAAGAAACAACATGCCCAAAAAATAAGTGTAGCAGAGATGAGAATGCTAAGATGGATGTGTGGTAAAACAAGAAAGAATAGAATTAGAAACGAGCATATACGAGACATGTTAAAGGTAGCTCCCATCCAAGATAAGTTAAAAGAAAATCGCATCAGGTGGTTTGGACATGTCACACGTAGACCTAGTAGTGCCCCTATTAGAAAAAGTGATTTGATAAGTATTGAGGGTAGAGTTAGGGGTAGAGGAAGACCTAAACTAACTTGGATAAAAACGGTGGAAAAAGATATGATAGCTTGTGACCTCACAGAAGATATTGCACTAAACCGAGCAGAATGGAAAACCAGAATTCATGTAGCCGACCCCAACTAGTTGGGAAAAAGACTTTGTGTTGTTGTTGTTGTTGTTGTTGTTGTTGTCCCCTTTCGTTGTGCACTCCCGTCCGTATGCACTTTGCCTTCGTATCAATGATCTGAACCATTCACATTGATTACACATCTAAATTAGTTTATATATGTAAAATCACGTCGTTTGAAATTCATTTGCTCATGCATTGAAGTGTTACAAAATTGTATGGCTGAATATCATTTTTTTATAATCATATGTTGGATTGGCAAATGAATTTCAAATGATTATATTTTACATACTTAGACTAATTTAAATGTATAGATCGATGTGAACAGTTCAGATTCTCGATACGAAGGCCCGAAAGCCAAGTGCACACGGAGGAGAAGGCACAACGAAAGGTTCATCTATATATATATATATATATATATATATAATAAAACACAAAGAAAGCTATCAAGTGGCTCTCCTTCAATCCCCCCAAAATCAAAGGCCCAGATCTAATCTCACAAAACACATTTTCCCTCCAAAAGTTTCCCTCCAAAACTCAAATTCAAATTCCCCAAAACAACTCCTTAATTTATTTAATTATTTCTCTCTCCCTCTCTCAAATCCCCCCTTAAAACAACTCCTTTATTTATTTAATTATCTCTCTCTGTCTCTTCTTTCTCTCTCTCTCTCTCTCTCTCTCTCTATATATATATATATATACTTATGGAAACATGGACTTTTATTTACAACTAATTATTGTCATACTATTCAAACTTGAGCTACATAATTGTTCATTTACTGTTTACAAGTCTTTTCATATGGTGTATCGTTCCGAAGACGTACCGTAGGCACGTGCCTACGGGCAAATCTAGTATATATATAATTTAAAACTGATCTATTCTCATTATGTAGCAACCCTAAACCCCTAACATAAAACTAATATGAGATTATCAAATAAAAACATATAGTTATAGAGAAAAAGATGAGAGTACTTGGTTTAAGCTGAGTTTGAATTCTGGATGTGGGTCGGATTGGGTTTGTTGGTCGGTTTCAGCAAACAAAAAATAATCGGGAAGGAGCAGCACGAGCAGCAAGAGGAGTTGCAACATAGGCATGTCGGGTCAAATTTGTGATGGCACAGGGGGAGCGACAGCGGGTCAGGTTTAGGTTTGTTCGAGGAAGAAAAGAATCAATTTGAGTTTGAGTTTGAGTTTGGGTTTGCGCGAGGAAGAAGAGAGCGGCGGCAGGTCGGGTTCAGGTTTGGGTTTGGGTTTACGTGAGGAAGAACAGAGCAGTGACGGATCGGGTTTAAGATTGTGCGAATACCAGAAGGAGTTTGGATTGGAGTTTGGACCGGATTGAGCCCAAATAATGTAAACGAGCATACAAATTAAAGGAGAAAATTTAATCGGTTAATCGGCCGATTAACCACTAATTGGTCGATTATACCTAATTAAATTGCTAACTATTGAAATATTGAAAATCGCTAAAAAATAATCGTTTAGCCTCCGATTAGCGATTAATCGGGCAATTAATTAGATTTTAACTGCTTAGCTAATTACCTGATTAATGGGAAGAGCATCACCTTGCAAGATTATTAGTCATGTTCATTGAATCCATTCATGACCATCTTTCATCTTCTATGTCTGCCTTGTTGAGAAAAACAAGGATTTGTTCTAAATGTATGTCATTAAGAAGGAAGACCACTTCACTGCTCGTTGACTTCCACACTTGTTGGCTATGCCGACCTCAAGAAATCTAGGCAGGGTTTGATTTACCATTCCTGTTAGGATAGTGATTCCTATTCCATCCCTAATTGCTCGTGTTTCTCTCTACAAGAACAGTGTGTTTCCAAATGCAATGTAGGAGAGCAGAGATGTCATAATTGGGGTTTTCAATAACGTGGCCTTGGATTATTTATTTATTTATTTATTTATTTATTTATTTATTTATTTATTTCTCTCTCTCTACATATTGAAAAAGTAGGTATGACCAAACGACATCATCCAATATAGAACCTATAACAAAAAATACTCCTACAAGAGATAGGACAAAGTGGAGCTATAAGTTATGATTTTAAACAAAATTTTACTTTATTAAGAGAATAAGTAATAATATAGCATCCGATTTTCTATCATTATTATAAAAATATATCAATTTCTAGAAAGAGGGTTTTAAAACATGATTAAAACACAAACCTTCTTCAACTTCCTCCCACAAGGACAATGTACCATCAACACAGATGCATGCAATAGCGTCACCGAACTCTGGAGGAGCCCAAACAACATTTGTAACACTATCACTATGTGCCTGCAGTAAATATGATGGAGAGTCAAATCTATAACACATATTCATGATGCCAAAAAAAAGGACATAATTGACTGAACTGTTGAAATCCATTTGTTTCATTAAATGAATACTAATACTTCTCATGTCAAGCAAAAGCACCAGATCAACAAACTAAGTACAGGTGGTATCATATCAGTTGAGACCAAGAGTTCATTTGGGCTTCCAATTAAAATGTGATTTGCCTACCCAATACACAATGGAATTTTACTTTCCCAAGCTCCAAAATCACATGCTTAAATAATAAAATTAAAGATAATGAATTGTCAGTCTGCTTTCCGAATTCTTTTTCCCTATTAGCGAACATAAACTTTTATCCCTGGCACTTAATTAGACATTTATACCCAATGTTCCATTAGTATGACCTACTCTCCCCTCTCCTTTCAATCTCCTCCAACAATCAACCAACCCATGAATTAGGGTTCATAAATTACCAAGATTAATCGACTCAATCATCAGAACACTTTTAAACTAGATAATCATAAAAGGGCTTAACAAACAGACTAATTAAACAATACCCAGTACACCAACAATCAAAATTAATGTACCAAACGGCCAAATACCCACATAATCACAACAGGGTTTAACAACAATATTAAACAAACAATACCCATTGATTATACAACCCAAAAAATGGATGAAAATCCAAAAGACATCACCAACCTTCCATTTAAAAGAAGGAGAGAACGAAGAAATGGAAGATGGGTCGACCAAATCTTGAATGGAGATGGTTCCATCGTTGAAACCCACAGCCATTCTCTGACCGCAGTAGTTCCAGCTGCAGCATCGCGCGCCATTCTCCAGCGTCGCCACCTCCCTCTCCATTTTTCTGTTCAGTTTCAAAGAGCCTCCTTTTTATTTTATTTTTTATTTTTTTTATTTTTGGTTTGGTCTAAAGCTAGGGCTTTATTTCTAGTCCATTTTCTCAATTTTTTTAGGCCTGTTTGGTTTTGTTTATTGGGTTGGGCTTTTTAGTGCAGACAAATTTGAATAGAAGTCTGACTGGAAATATGTTACCTTAATATTTTTTCAATCTCTTGAAGAAAATGTGGAGTATGGCTATTCAATTGTTATCTTGGTGTTGACTGTCCATTTGGTCAATAAAGCTCTCATGCCATTTTTTTCAAATGAGTTTTTACTAGTGATGATGGTAAAATTCGCAGCAGATCAGAGTCGTAAGATTCCTGTACAAATCTCAAAACATTTACAGGTAGATTAGCCATCACATACCTCTTTTACTGGTCTGGGCCCACTCCAAGACATGACTTCTCCCAAACCCATAAAAAGTGACAGACTAGGCCCACTAGGAGAGACACCCAGCTCATGCATACTAGGAGCTCTTATCCCCTAACAACGATATCCTATCTCTTGAGGGGGGGAGACATGAAAGAGATAAGGTAGTTACATCGATCCAACAGACACAAATCAATCTCTTGAAATATCTCTCAGGCCTATAACCCCTCCCCCTTTACAGTCAGAAGGTAATCAACAATTTGCCAGTTTTCACTCTCTTACTCTCTCTTTCTTTCTGATTCTGACTTGAGTGTTGGAGGGTCTGTCGCCGGGGCCACCCCCTGGTGTTTCAGGCTTTTTGCAGGTCCATCGGCCGCATCAATAACTGTCACATGCAGATCACGATAGCCAGTCAACGATCCAGATTCATTCTCATGAGCTCTAACCGTCTTTAACGGCCAGGGTCACAGGTTTGACTTTTAGTAGTTTCCTTCAATTATTAACTCACTATTTGTTTGCTCCCACACCGAAATAAGCAGCAACAAATTGACGTTGTCTGTGGGAAATACTACACAAGTCGAGCTTGTCTCCATGCCACCAAGACTAAGAGGTAAAGGGACGGCCTCCAGCCTTCGCACTACCTCTCTTCGTCAACCAGCTCCTCCTATGGATGATCAAATTCCTTGTCAGTAGTTACCCCGGCAGCCTAATCCACTCCATCCAACGGAGAGGCACCGGGGGGCTCCCAGCATGAACAACATCCTCAGTATGATCGCATCTCAGTCCATATTGCCTCAACTAATTCAATGGCCTCGCGAGGCCCACGGGGGTCTAGAGATCTCCGCTAGATCATCAATAATAAGCAATCAGAAGCCGACCTGCGAATGAGGTTGAACGAGAGGCGCGCCCGATCTGAGGCCTCCCGTTCGAGACATCAAGCAAACCAGGAAACTCATCCTTCTAGACAAAGATCAAGGAAATCCTCCTCTCACAGGGGGCGTCCAGCAATGGGAAACCTGACGCATGAGTGTCAAAGGCTTCCTGTGCAGAACAAAGAGCAAAATGCCCCAGTTACAAGGGCTGAATTGGATAAATTCAAACTTGACATTCTCCATGCTCTCCAAAGGAGTCAAGGTCTGGGCCTCCCCCTAAATGAAGGATTCACCGACTCGACTGGATCTCAAAAGAAGGACAATCAAGTCCTTCGCCAAATCCAAGAAGTAGAGAAACATTTAGAACAGATGAAGAGTGAGAGAAGCGACTCCAACAGGGCCTACCGCCCTAGCCAACCTCCCTTCAGCAAAGCTATCCTTGACACACCTATCCCAAGGGGCTTCAAGCCCCCGCAATTAGAATCCTAGAACCGGGAATTAGACCCGATTGACCATATCGAGAGCTTCAAAACACTCATGATGGTTTACAATGCCACGGACGCACTCATGTATCGGACATTTCCCGCAACACTGAAAGGATCAGCAAGGGAACGGTATTCACGTCTGATTCCTGAATCCATATTTTCTTTCGACCAGCTTAAAGAACTCTTCATTGAACACTTCATTATTAGCCGGAGAGCTGAAAAGACCAGTATCTCCCTGCTAGAACTGAAGAAAAGAGATGGAGAACTGCTGAAAGACTTTGTCATACGCTTTACAACTGAAGCATGGTCGATTTCCTCCTTGAACACTTCAGTAGCGGCTGCAGCTTTCCGCTACAACGTCACTAACAAAGACCTGAAAGCTTCCCTCATAAAAAAACCACCTAAAAGTTTCACTGAGCTCTTAGAAAGGAGTGACAAGTATATCAAGGTCAAGGAAGCTCTCTATCCTCAAGGCAAGAACAACTCATCTTCCGGGAACAAACTGAAGAATACAAGTGAGGAAGAACTCAGGAAGTTTCAGAAAAACGGTACAGGTTCACGCCGTCCAGCTCTAGCGCCACGCTTTGACAAGTTTACTCCTTTCAATGCAAGCGTATCAGCCATCCTCATGGAAATTGAGATGGACGGAATAATTCGCCCTCCCCCCATGATGTCAACATCTAGTAGAAGAAGTGTCACGCCCCGCTTCTAAAAAAGAATACGGAATACGGATACGCGACAAAAGCCCAACGAATGATTTTCATCATCCATAAGCTGTTCAGGAAATCTTTACAACATTCACAAGAATTATCAGAGTCGAAAGCAAGAGAATCAACCACATGCACATATGAGCCAAAATATCAACAAGAATACTTGAAACCAAATATATAAATCTCAAATAGTCATGATCTGAATAAAACAAATATCTTGGGTCACATCGCCCAAATACAAAAATAAATCCAAGTCTCACAATACAATATTATTCAAGCAAGCTACAAGAAATAATAATAATAAAATGCAGCACTAATACTTCATGTCTCCGATACCATCTGGAGCCTGTTCTCCAAAATCTGCAATTCAACGAATGAAGGAAAGAGGAAAAGAGAAAAACAAGTACCTGTCAATTGTAAGTTACGAGCCACTTATAATGTAGGATACAAGCACATGTGGAATCTAACTAGCAACATGGTATAAGTGTGATGTCAACATAAACAACTAGCATGACAAGTGAACAAGTGTACATGGCATAAATCAAGTGTCAAGTAATCAAGTATCATGTAAACATGCATCAAGTGTCAAGTATCATGTAATCATGTATCAAGTCTCATGTATCATGTAGTCAAGTATCAAGCAAGCATGTATCATGTTCAAGTATCATGTTCAAGTCTTGTAGTGATTACTATTTAGGTAGCACTTCATGAAACCCACCTTACATGGTTGCTACAACAAACAGTTTCACTTTAGATTTCATAGTGAACCACAGAGGGCAGTATACTCGGGAACAAGACAAGTAATCGAGCTCCAAGCTCCAAGTATCATATATCATGTATCATGTAATCACGTGTCAAGTTGTGCAAGTGGCAAGTATCGTGTCTTGCGTGCAAGTATCAAGTAATCACGTGTCAAGTGTCATGTCTCAAGTAATCACGTAGGATCAGTGGATCCCCTTCCGAGTACACGTTTCTGAATTATCCACTATTAGATCTGTCCCTTGATCCCCGACTTGGTTATTTATTATTAATATCAAACAAGCATGTATATGTGCAAAATATATCAAAAATAACATGACATGATCATGTGGCAAGTTCAAGTTGCAAGATAAATATGTACGAGTGCAAGATAATACATGGAAGAATAAAATAGATAAATCTCAAGCTCAGGACAGCAAGACCATACTGTAGTAAAACAATAATTTCCAGTATTACAAACATGCAAATCTGGATCCTTCGAAGGATCTGGAAAATATACTTCCACACGAATCTAGTGAGTATAAATAAGTCATATATTAATTCACAAAGACATAGCTCAAAACTGATTTGAATACAGAAAATAGGTTCAGCCAGAAATCAGGAAAACGAATTCACGAGCAGGAAAACAGCATGGAAACACATTAAATAAATCCACGAAAAATCTGGGGTATTTTCCTATATGTCCAGTATCTAAATATAAAGTTTCATAATTTTCCAGTGAAATTAGATTAGTCATCAAAAATAAGAAAATATCAATAAACGAGAGTTTGGCAAATCTGGAATTCCCAACACTGCTGTACGAAAACTATGATATCTCGCAACCAGTGAAACGAAATCCAATTCTGCCAATGGGATATGAAAGTAGATAAATTATACTAACTCTCATATTTCACAAACATTTTTCATACAGTAAAGGAATCAGGGTGAAAATACGATTCTTTACAAAATAGCGAGTAAAATACAGCAAATATAGTTTTCATAAACGAGTATGAAACGATACATAAAACTCACCAAGAAAATCCTCCAAAATTCTGGGTAATCCCTAACAAGATAAAGAAACACTGACCAAAGTTTTGGATCAAAATAATATATGTAGCATCAGTATCAAAATCATTTAGTCATCAAAATCATCGAAAAACAAAATCTGGAAAAGATCGACACCTCTGTAGTAAAACAGTCATAACTCACTCATACGAAAATGAAATCAAGCAAGGTCAGAGGAGTTTGAAAATAGACAAAATTCTCTAAAATGCATGTTTTATACTGGAACTAAGATACTGACTTCAAGGCAGTCCAAAACAGCAAACAAAACAGATCAGCGACAAAATATAGATTTTTCCTTTTAACAACAACTCAACATACATACAAAACTTGTTCAAAACACAATCAAACATGAAATCGAGTCTACCAAGTGTCCAAACATCATGAATTAGGGTATCTAGCATGTCCATACCAAATATATCACATGGGTCTCAACCAAATCATGAATTCTCACAAAAGTCTCACATACATGATCAAAATCAAGAACGGATAAAACCTAAGTTAATTCATGTCCATATTGTGTTGTGAGACATCTATGGTCAAATTTCCATAATAGAGACAAAACCCATCAAACATAACACAAACAAGAGTCGTCTCTAGATCCAACTATACTATAGGTGGTATTTTTGACTTGTAACAAATAAATGAATTGGAGTACAAGTTACTTGCCTTAACCGAAGGTGAAGATCGACGAAAACCAAGAGTAACGAGCACAACCCACAAACAAAAATCTGCGAATGAAAGAATCCAAGCAACTCGTGCAAAAATCTCCACACGAACAAACTCTACAAAAGAGAGATCAAGAGAGAGATGACGACGATGGTGGCTTGCGGCCATGAGAGAACATCAAGAGAGCGGATGAGAGAGACAAGCAAGGGGTAATATGGTGGTGTGTGGTGGTGTGAAGGGTGGTCGGCCAAGAGATGAGGGCTTGGGCTGTCGGGGTATGCACACAGGCCGGAAGGGGGCTGGCCTGGGGTCGGGTTTGGGATCAGGTTGGGGTGGCCTAGGTGACGCAAGCAAAGGGAGAGGAAGATAGGGGGAGGCCGGGATTGAGGGAGGCTAGGGTTAGGGTTTGTGATTAGGGTTTAGGGTTAGGGAGATTAAAGATGTATATATATGAGGGGATTTCGGTTAATGGGTAATTGGGTTGTGGGTAATTAGGAGTAGTAGTAGGATTTGAATTAATGGGTTTCAAATAGGATACAAATAGGATTGTGGATTTTAATTTGGCCTTGGTAATCTTATTAGGAATCAAACAATAGGATTGGAAATATGACAAGCAACCAATCACCACCACCACAAACACCCAAAAAAAATATTAAAACATAAAAATAAAAAGAACGAGCCCAAATAAAAGAAAGAGCAAATAATGAAGAACGAAACCAATGAGACAACAAATCCAAAACAAAGAGCTCAAAATGAAATAAAACGAATATATATCGAAAACAAATCCAATATACGATTCAGAAAGAATACAAGAGAGAAAATACACCAAAACGAAAAAATACACTAAAAAAATACACAAAAATGAAAAATAGGAGTTACAAAAAGAGACAAAAATAAGTGGTGCACATTTCACAGAGATCATGGATACACTACTGACAATTGTCGAGCCCTTAAAGAAGAACTGGAAGCCCTGATTCGCAGGGGTTATCTTTCCAACTTCGTTCAGAAAGACAATGATGCCGAAAATCCTCCGCCCCGAGGGGCTAATAAGCGTCAAGAGAGGCCATACGAGCCGCAAGACTCTCAACACATGGCCATCCTCCATTCCATTCATGGAGGCCCGATGGGGGGAGATTCTAACACCTCCCGCAAAGCTTTCGTCAAGGAAGTCAACTCCATAGATAACATTCTGCCTGCCAAAAATACCGGGGTCCCGATATCTTTCTCCGACAGGGACTTAGAAGGCGTCCGAACACCTCATTGCAACGCATTGGTCATAAACCTTTGCACATGCTAAATCATGAGGTACGCCGCATCCTGGTGGACCATGGCAGCTCAGTAAACATCCGAGGCCATCAAGCTTTCTCGAGACCGACTTAAGCCAACCGGTTACACACTTCACCAATTCTCCGGTGTCCCTATTCAGGTAGAAGGAGTTGTCACACTGGATGTGACAGCAGGAAAAGCCCCCGCTATATGAAAAGAAGCACTAGACTTTTTGGTAATCGATGTCAAAGCTGCATACAATGCTATATTCCGTCGTCCCGGTCTAGCGGCATTCCTTGCAGTTGCCTCTGCATTTCACATGAAAATGAAGTTCCCAACAACAGCTGGCATAGGCCAAGCTGTAGGAAGCCAACAGGCAGCACAAGCATGCTACAACGCTACAATGGGGGGCTCGGTTCTCCCCTTCGACGCCCTAGAGCTATTGCCAAAAAGCGGTCACAATAATTCGAAAACTGTAAACGAGCTTGAACTTCCAAACTTGCCACATCATCTCTCACCAGGTCCAAACTAGTTCTCATCATGACACCGTAATAAACCTGAATCACTCGCACGAAGCCACTCTGCTCATTCAACGGAGAAAAACAGTCATGCCTAAACACATTGGTGCATCAGAAGATTTCTCTTTCTCTATGCAAAACAATATGGGGCTCCCTCCAAAACAGGCAAGTCCAGGCGAGGTCTACCAAGTTGTTCGCCTAACGGCTCATCAAATTGAAGACCTGGGGGCAGGGAGATATCAGCAGAACTTAGAAGGTGGAACACCTTGAAGGTGAACGAGGGCATCTCAAACATCCTCTCTTAATAGTAGTAGCAAATTCTCTCAATTTATAATAACAGCCAGCCACTAGAGCAGCCTCTTAGTTCTATTTCCCAGCAAATTTTTTCAATTTGTAATAACGGTTAGCCACTAGAGCAGCCTATTAGGTTTCAATGGCAAACACAGATTGAATTCACAGCGGAAAAATTACAAAAAATATTAAAACCTAACCATGGATCTATGCGAAAACCATAAATCGTGTTTAGGAATTATACCTTATGGATGGATCTGCTGTCTCCAAGATATGTCGATCACAGCACTGCAATGTTGCAGTGCCTCTAAGGTATCCACACGAACGGATCAAAACCAAGCGTTCTTCACGCCGTGGTACTAGCTGTGGGATGGGGCTGTTCCTCATGATCTCTCTCACACAATTTTTGTGACGGCTAGGGTTTTCTTGTGTAACTCTTTTTCACAGATATGTATCATATATATAGCTGCAGAAAATTAACCCTAAGAGATTAATGAGGTTGTTGGGCTAACAATCCGACCTAGGTCAGATTCGTGTGTGGGTCTCTGAACTTTAGTCAGGCCATTTAATCTAATTAAATGTCCAACCGATGTCAGGTGTCCAAGTCTTACTTGGATTCCCAATTAAATTCATCTTATAAATTTAAATTCCAATTTCGATCCATTCTAAGTGTGTGACCCTGTAGGTTCTCATTACGTTGACAGTAATACTAAAATCATATTCTAGTATTAAAAACAGTTAGCGGTAACTAGCAATATATCACTGCTACTCAAGTAACGGGAATGTCAGTTATTAGACATAACCTATCCGTGACCAATGTTACCATGTAGTCTAGTCCCTTTATCCATATATATTAATTAACAACAAGGCATAGAGTGTGTCACCCTTGTATAGTTCAATCTTTGGTTTCTTGATGTCCGAGTAGACTTACTAAAACAAATGAGCTCAATATCTCATATTGACTCATTTGAGCACGGCCATGCATTTTGCAGTCTCACTCAATCAAGGGGCATGTAGATATCGCTCATGTTATATAAGAGGGACAAATCCTATCTAAGTCACTCACATCCCTCCGCATTATTTGTAGTATATCTAATAGTCGACTTTATAATCACCTTATTATAGGCAACGTTTGACGACATTAAAATATATAACTTCTCATGTAGGGAACCGTAGTGACTTCAAGTTAAAGGACTACATACACCATGGTCACTGTGAGAACCGCTTATGACACTCACGTAACGATCCATGCAGCGTTCTCATGGTGGGTCAGTCCAGTACATTATTACTTTAATATGTACCCATGTGAAGACTTGATATCTCATATCCAGAACCGTGAGATACGGTCATCAGTCTACGCACATACTAGTCTCTATGCATTATTGTTGTTCTAATTCACAATAATACTTGACTAGGGTTTAAGAATAGTGTTCTGATTACAACAAATAGGATCTCACAATCAAGTTATGCACTTAATATCTCATGATATTGAACCTACTATTCTAAGGACTTTATTATAATCATTTAATCACAGTAAATAACACAATAAATGACATGCCTCATATATGAAATAAATGCTATAATGCAATGTAAACTAGTAATGTCAATACACAACTGGCCTCTAGGGCATACACCAACAATCTCCCACTTGCACTAGAGCCAATCAGACATACATCTAATGCCTATAGACCTAGTGTGACCCTCATGCTTTCGTTGTGCAAGAGGCTTTGTCAGTGGGTCAGCGATGTTATCATCTGTCGGTACTCTGTATATCTTCATATCTCCTCTATTGATGATCTCTCGAATGAGATGGAAGCGTCTAAGTATATATTTGGATCCATCTAGGCTCCTTAGATTGTGCAATGGCCTCATTGTTATCATAATAGAGGTCCAATAGGTCCACAATGCTAAGAACCACCTCAAGTTCAGTGATGAACTTTCTAATCCAAACGGTCTCCTTTGCTACATTGGAGGCAGCACAACCGCTTAATTTTATTTTTCAATAAAATATACTACGAATTTTTGCAATATTCTTGTACAACTCTACGGATGCATACAATGAGTTAAGTGCCAAACTTGTACACAAAAATAGCACCAAAAACTCGTTAAAAGCTTCCTACAAGATAGGTTCGGAGTCCACACCCATGGTTCGAAGTTACTCCAGCAATTTGCAATGAAACAAGTTCAGAGTGCGCTTCGCCATTCGATCTGCAACCTGTTAATTCATTAAAGCAAACAATGAGCTAAAACACCCAATTCATACTTAGAGTGGCGCTAAACACTCGTTATAAGCTTTCCACAACACAAGTTCAGAATCCAGATCCATGACTCGGGGGTTACTCTCGCAACATGCAATCCTGCACATTTAGAGCACAACTCACCGATCGATCTGTTCCTGAAACTAGTTAAAGTTCCTTGAAGACTTATACAACGAGTTGAGTGCCAAACCTATACACATAAACAGCACCAAACACTCGTTACATGTCTTCCCGTAAGACAGATTCGGAGTCCATACCCATGGCTTGAAGAGACTCTAACAATTTGCAATAAAGCAAGTTAACAATGCAGTTCGCCATTCGATCTGCTCCTCCAATCCGTTAGCGCCGCAATGACAGGTTCGAAGTCCATACCCGTGGCTCGACACTCTCGCAATTTGCAAAGAAGCAACTTCAGAGTGCGCTTCACCATTCGATCTGCTCCTGCAACCTGTTAATACTCAAACTAACAAGTTCGGAATCCATACCCATGGCTCAGAGTTACTCTCGCAACCTGCAGTTACACAAGTTCAGAGTTCAACTCACCATTCGATCTGTTCCTGTAACTAGTTAAATTCCCTCAACTATAGATTAAGAGGTCCAAAATCGTGGATCGCAGTTACTTAAGCAACACTTGTAAAAAGAAACACTTAGAGTTCAACTCTCCACTCGATGTGACTCTCACAATTTGTTAGAGGACCCATACAGCAAGTTTGGAAAACAACTCTCCTTCATAGTTGTCCCTACAACTAGCTGAGTTCAAGACGGAGCAATACCAAACTCCGTCATACACTGTGACGGTTCGTTAGCTATACGCAATATACTTGAGGCCTTGTTATTTAGCTACAAAGAGCCCAGTCGATGGCACATCAACCATGACAGCAAGGATCAAGCATGTGAAAAGAATTCTTCAAATCACAGAACCATCGCAAACTCATATGTTCAGATCTAGTAGCACTACAGATATCTACAAATACAAAATGGCTAATCCAGAGTTTAACTCTCCCCAAGAGCTGCTCATACGACTAGCCAACCCCCAAGACAATGAATCACAAGACAAGACACCGGCACATAGAAGACTTCTTATTCCATAAACTACAAGTCTCATTACAACAACAGAATTTCAATGAGGCTATGTTTCATGGCTAAGAATTGCTACTGAAAGTCCTACGAATACTGTACAACAAACTGTCATATAAGTTGTTCTTCTAGCTACACACTGGAGAGATGGCCTACCTAAGAGAAATGAACCTCTTTACCGGCCTCCTACCAGCTAACAGCTCCATAGAGCCGCCTCAACTCTTGATGATGAAATTCAAGACAAGTCTTTCTTAGGCAGGCAAGCTCCCAGTTTATCCGACCACCTTCACTTGAGCAAGTTCCAACTCCGTCTCGCTTAAAGCGCCGTGCGAACGGGAGAGTCCCGACTCTATCAAGCAAAGCGTATCATGAAGGAGAGCAAGCTCCATCTCCCAAAGACCTCGTTCGATGTATGCAACTACTCGTCAGCATCGAGCAATAGGTCCGATGCCTTTGTCTTCACTCAAGCTTCACCAAATAGCTCGTTGGCTCCAAACAACTATTTCTACGCTCTGATTACCGCTTGAACTCTGTTAACAACTTATTGGGTCCAAACAACGAGTTCAACGCTCTGCTCACCGCTTGAGCTCTATCAACAACTCGTTGGCTCCAAACAACGAATTCAATGCCTTGTCCTTCATTCAAGCTCCACCAAATAGCTCGTTGGCTTTAAACAACGGGTTCGACTCCTTGATCATCGCTTGAGCCCCATCAACAACTCGTTGGCCCCAAACAACGAGTTCCACGCCATGCTTTCTGCATGAGTTTCACCAATAACTCGTTGGCTCCAAACCAAAAGTTCAACACCATTGTCTTCGCTCAAGCTCCATCAATGGCTCGTTGGATCCAAACGACGAGTTCTATGCTCTGATTACCACTTGAGCACCGTCAACTACTCGTTGGCTGTACACAACGAGTTCGATGCCTTGGTCTTCGCTCAAGTTTCTCCCAAATAACTCGTTGGCTCCAAATAACAAGTTCAATGCCTTGCTTTTTGCATCAGCTCCATCAACAACTCGTTCACTTCAAACAGCGAGTACAGCACCTTGCTACTTGCTCGAGTTTTTCTAAACAACCCTTCATCTTTGTGCAAAGGTCTTGGCATCCAACACCGGCCTAAAATTGTCCTTACAAAACTTGTTGGACTCAACAACAAGTTCCAGCTTCGTCTTCAAGTTTGTCTCTACAAAACTTGCTGGGCGCAAACAGCGAGTTCAACGATCAAAATGGGGAGCTCTACGACCAACATCGTCTCATGATCGTCACTATTAACGTGTCGGGTGCAAACGGCAAGCTCTACACATGACTTCATCACTGAGTTGTCCCTCCAAACTCGCTGGGATCAAACAGCGAGCTCTACGTCAACTCAGTCAAAGAGTTATCTCCCTAAACTTGTCGGACGCAAACGACAAGCTCTATGCACGACTCCGTCACTGAGTTGTCCCTCCAAACTCACTGGGATCAAACATCGAGCTTTATGTCAACTTAGTCAAAGAGTTGTCTCCCTAAACTTGTCAAGCGCAAACTGCAAGCTCAGACATCCAACTTCGTCAGAGAGTTGTCTCGCAAAGCTTGCTAGGGGAAATGGTAAGATCAACCGTCAACTCCATCACAGGGTTCTCTCTAAGCTCGCTGGGATCAAACAGCGAGCTTTACATCAACTTTATCTCAGAGTTGTCTCTGAACTTACTGGGATCAAACAACAAGCTCTACGTCAAACCAGTCAAAGAGTTTCTCCTCAAACTCGTCGGGATCAAACAACAGTTTTTATGTCAACTCTATCTCAAAGCTGCCTCTAAACTTGCCGGGATCAAACGGCAGTTTCTACATCAACTCTATCTCACAGTCGTCTTTAAACTTCCCGGGATCAAACAGTAGTTTCTACATCAACTCTATCTCAGAGTTTCCTCTAAACTCGTCAGGATCAAACGGCAGTTTCTAAATCAACTTGATCAAGGAGTAACCTTTATAAACTTGCGGGGTTCAAACAGCAAGTTCAAGCTTAAGTTTGTCTCATAGCTTTCCCTACAAACTCATCGGGATCAAACGACAGTCTCTACATCAACTCTACCTAAGAGTTGCCATGCAAACGACAAGCACAAATGTTCAAACACCACCATAGAGTCCTCTCTAAGCTTGTTGAGAACAAACAACAAGTTCAACGACCAGCTCCACTACGAGTTGTCTCTCCAAACATGCTGAGAACAAACGTCAACCTCTACGCCAACTCAGTCAAAGATTTGCCTCACTAAACTTGTTGGGATCAAACAGCAAGCTCCAACTCAGCTCCACCATGAGTTGCCTCCACAAACTCACTGGGATCAAACAGCAGTTTTTGAATTAAATCGATCAAGGAGTAGCCTCTATAAACTTGCGGGGTTCAAACAGCAAGTTCAAGCTCAAGTTTATCTCATAACTCTCCCTACAAACTCGCCAGAATCAAATGACAATTTCTGAACCAACTCCTCCTACGAGTTGTCTTTGAACTTGCCGGGAACAAACAGCAATCTCTGCATGGACTCTATCTCAGAGTTGTCTCCAAACTCACCGGGATCAAACGGTAGTCTCTACACCAATTCAGTCGAAAAGTTGTCTCTACATTCTTGTTGGGACCAGACAACAAGTTCAACGCTCAATTCCGTCATAGAGCTTTCTTCACAAACTTGATGCGATCAAACACCAAGTTTGCAACAGCTCTCCTAGCACGGCTATATACGTACAAGATCCACCAAACGAGGGTGATGGAGTAAAAAGCTGGCTATACACATATAAGCAATTATATATATATATATATATATATATATATATATATATATATATATATATATATAGGTAAAGGGGATATGAGCAGATATGAGCAACTTGCTCATTTAGTGAATGAGCAATTGATTATGTAGCATGCATGTGATATGTTGGACAACTAACCCTTTTAAGAATTTCCAATCACATGTATGCCACATCATCAATTGCTTATTTACTAAATGAGCAAGTTGCTCATACCCCTTTTTCCCTATACATATATATATATATAAATTGTTGCATATACACAAAAACATATATATATAAAATTATATGCAAATCCAAGTCCAAAAAACTCTAAAAATCTCCAAGAAACCCAAAGAATTGCAAAAATGCAAAATTTCCAAGAGCAAATACAAATACACTCACTGTTTTTTGTGAGATTGGGTATTGAAGGATTTCGAAGTGGGTCGAGTTCGCGACCCAAATCCGCAAACATAATTTCGGGGGAAATCAACCAAGGGGATTAACGGGTCAGATCCAGACCCGAAACCAACTAATATCGCTCCGCTTCTTCAACCCTTCTTAATCTTCAAAAGTAAGCGCCAAAAGGCCAGGCTCGATCTCGAGGCTCTCCTCCTCACTCCAACTCCGACTGCGAGCCCTCGCCTCGCCAATTGCCTTGCACCTCCGCTCCATAATCGTGATCCCTCAGTCGAGCCCCATTTCCAAGCTGCATTGCGCTTCATCAAAACCCATAAAACCAAAACAAACAGAGCATCTAAGTCCTAAGCTCAGCACAGGAGTTGCTCATAGCTCGACCAACGAGCTGCCCATAGCTCGACGAACTCGCCAGCAACTCGACGAAGGGTCACCACAGAGCTCAGTGAAGGAGGTGCTCTTAGCTTGACCCAAGTCTCAAAAATCTCGAAGAAACTTCAAGTCCCTCCCTAGTTCGGTGACAAGGGAACTCTCATGCCTCGATGGGGAAGTCACTCGCAGCTCACCAAAACCCTCCATAGCTCAGCCACGGTGAGCTATCGCCATAGCTCGACCATTGGCAGAGCTTTAAAGTTTGGAGATGAAGTTCGAGCTCGACAGATTCGACGGAGCTTCGCATCCCCATAGCTCAACCAAATGGAGCAAACTGGACACTCCCATAGGTCGACTAGGGTGTAGAGCTCAACCCTCATGGCCTAAGCGACATCCAAAGCTCGCCAAAGAGAACAAGGTGCTCGAACAGCTCGAAATGCCCTCCAAGCTCCTCACCGACGTTCCCTGGATGTCAAACGTACTTTCGGCGAGCTCCTAAACCATCGAAGAGCTTTACCACCGAAGGAGATGAAGGGAGCTCTACGAGCTGGTCGGTAGAGTTGGGGGGGCAGGGGGGGTGGGGGGTGGGGGGGTGAAGATGACTGTCGACCGTTGGATCCCCTCGAAGTGAGCCCTGATCTTTGATCGATGCTCAGGATCGCACTATGGGATTTTTGGCCCTTGATCAAGCTTCTCCGCCGTTGGTTCTCCCTCAGCTCGCAAGTTGAGCTCGATCTGCATCTCAGATAGCTTTAAAAAGCGAACCGAACTTTGATTAATGATAAAAATCAATTTAAATTAATTAAAAATCATTTAAAATTTGAAAAAGTAATTAAAAAATTCATAAATAATTATTTTAATTCAGAAAATTAATTAAAATTTTCCAAAAAGTAATTTAAAATGGATTCATTAATTATAAAATTCAAAAAAATGGTCTTAAAATTCCAAGAAAATTCCAGAAAATTCAAAAAAATTCGAAGAACTATGGAAAAATCGAGGAAAAATATTCAGTGCCTTCAGTAGCCACAGATCAGTTCCAGGTATCTCCGAACACTCTGACCACTAAGATTATATGCCAGATTCTAAAAATAAGACGTACTACTCCCCGAAAGCTAAGAAATTTACCTTTCGGGAGTGGGGGGCATATGATGATGGTAAAAATCGCAGCAGATCAGAGCCGTATGATTTCTGCACAGATCTCAAAGCATCTGCAAGCAGATTAGCCATCACAGACATCTTTTACAGGTCTGGGCCCACTCCTAGATATGAGCTTCTTCCAAATCCATAAAAAGTGACAGACTAGGCCCACTAGGAGAGACACCCAGTCCATGTAGGTTAGGAGTCAAATCTCTTATCTCCTAACAAGGATATCTTATCTCTTGAGGGGGAAAGACATGAAAGAGATAAGATAGTTAAATCGATCCAACGAACACAAATCAATCCCTTGAAATGTCTTTCAGGCCTATAAATACCTCTTTCCTTCTATAGTTAGAAGGTAATCAACAATTTGCCAGTCTTCACTCTCTTACTATCTCTCTCTTTCTGGTTCTGACTTGAGCATCGGAGGGTCTGTCGCCGGGGCCACCCCCTGGTGTTTCAGGCTTTTCACAGGTCCATCGGCCGCATCAGTGTAGAACCCCATATTTTTAAATATTATTTTAATTATTTGAAAATGAATTTAAATGATTTTTGGAGATTAAATCAATATTTTCTAAGAAATTTATCTTTTGTACACGTGCAAAGCACGTGCAAATGACTTTTTAGAAGTTTGAAAAATTAAGATTTCTTTATGAAAAATCATTATTTATTATTTAGGATTTATGTAGTATTTTTCCAGATTTTTCTGAAATTAATTGATACTATTTGCAATTTTTGAGAAAAGAAGGACTTATTTGCAAAATTGACATTTTCAAGGGTTGAAATGCAAAATTGGCATTCTGAGCGTTTTGAGCAGTATTGACTGAGGTTTTGAAGGATATTTTCTATTAGATCCTAATTTAAAGGAGTTTTATAGAATTTACAAGACTAATGTATATATATGCAAGTTGTATTTTTGGGAAGGATCGTTTTGCAAAATGTGAGTAAAACCCTAATATTTTATCCGGCATATATATAAGGGATTTCTTTTCTCCAGCCGTCATTTACAATATACAGATTTTTGAGAATTGTTTTGAGGAGCAAGAAGAGGATTTTGGATCTAGCAAGAAGGAGAGCATTTTTGTGGATATCTCTTCAAAACAAGGTGAGTGGTTTGTTTTTGTTTTGCTTGTTTGTTTTGTTGTTTGATTGATGAATGACTTAAGATCTTTGTTACACTTTGTTTGGGCATCGGTATGACACTATTTGTTTGTCTCATTGTATGTATGTTATGGATCTTTTAATTGGATATGGATGATGAACATACTTGTTGATATTTGGACCATGTATGAGAAACTATCAAGATTTGTTGAGGAAATATTGATCTATGGAATCGTAATATTGGAAGGCATGATAAGAATTAATTATATTGGGATCGAATGATAAACATCTAGATCTTATGAATTTTAGATCAGATTTGATTAAGAGTTGAGGAAGAAGTTTTGTTGAGAAACCCTAATGGAAGATTTGTGGTTTAGATCTTGAGAAGTTGAGATTTGAGGAATTGATTGATGAGTAATGTATTCGTATTGGTGATTATTTGAGAGTTATCTTTGGTTTGTGTATGAACTACTGTTTGATAAACAATGAACCATGATTCTTTAGAAATCTTCAGATTGATTTTATATCCAGACTTATTTTTGAAAAACTGTAGGCCGACAGTCGACTGGTACGACACTACTGATTATCTTCAGTCTTTTGAGAATTGTTCGGGACAGTCGACCTAGGCTATTGTCAGTCGACTGGTCTGCTGATTGTATTTTTGTTTAGTCCTTTCTGGACAGTCGACCTATGAACCTTTCAGCCGACTTATACACGTAGACTATGTTCTTGAGAATTATTGTGATTTGTTTCGGGGCAGTCGACTGATGACTTTCTCTAGTCGACTGATATTGCCTTAGATTATTTTGTGGAATTCCGAAGAATTGTCCTCTGGACAGTCGACTTATCTCAGCATGAGTCGACTGGCACTGAGGGATCTGTGTGTTTGATTTGAGACATTTTGTTCAGTAATTGATTTTGAGATCTTTGTTCAGTTTTTGTTATTTGTTCAGTATTTGATTTTGAGATGTTCAGTTAAGAACATGATTTTGAGATATTCAGTTGAGCCACTTGTTTAGTGGGAGTTTGTTTAGATATTTGTTTTGAGTCTCTAGAGGTACGTGACCCTTGTATACCGGTGTTGAGATATTTGTTGAGTTATTTGTTGAGGCCCATTGAGGCGAATTTTCAGTTAATCATATTTTTAGTCCGGTAGGGTACACTACTCTAGGAGATTTTGTTCGGTAACCCAAATTTATAAGGACAGGCATTAGTAGTGTCATGACGAATGGGAACATGAGTTATGCACCTCAGTAAGACTTTAGATGTGAGACTTCATCTCCTGAATTATCCAAGTAGTTAACTTGAGATGTGAGATTTATCTCCTGAATTATCCAGGTAGTTAACCTGAGATGTGAGGTATACCTCCTGAATTATCCAAGTAATTATCTTGAGATGTGGGATTGAACTCCTGAATTATCAAGGTCGAGGCGACGCTGTTGTGGTATTCTTGTGATGATGAGACTGTGTTTAGATGTGGGAAGATCTCCTGAATTATCCAGGGAAATACCTGAGATGTGGGATCTATCTCCTGAATGATCAAGCATGGGCAAATTATCATAGTTTATCTTCATCTCTTAGTAGTCATCGTTGTCAGCATTTAGTCATCATGTTTTCTTGACCCACTTTTCTGCATTTGGATTTCCTGCTTTTTCACACTTGACTTTTGGTTTTGGATATCACTCATTGTTTACATTTCTTGCAATTTCACACTTTACATCTTTGGTTACTTTTGGTTGGATACTGTTGCCGCTAAATTTGGTGTGGGGGCAAACAGATAGAACTTGTGGATTCTTGGGGAAACTGAATAGGAAAACCTGCGTACCTGTTCCGTCGGGCCTCGTTCGACTTTCCTGCCGTGCACCTGCAAAAAGTGCGAGACACCGGGGGGGGATCCCGGCGACGCACCCTCCGACGCTCAAGTCAGTAATCGAAGGGATTATGAAGGAGCGTAAAAACTGGTGAAGAGTTCATTACCTCTTAATGGAGATGGGTGAGGGGTATTTATAGGCGTCTTAGGGAATGGTTTTAGGAATGTAATCCCCGTGATTAGATAAAGAATATTCCTCGTAGTCAGATAAGGTATGTAATCTGATAAGGTATATCCCCTGTAACCAGTTAAGGAATTTTAATCCCCAAATCCCAGTGAAAAGGTAGATGTCCATCAGGGCCGTTGATCGTGTTTAATCAGGGATCCTGACTCTGTCTTGTTGGATTGGGAGCGCAGCGGGTTGAGATCCGCGCCCTCTTGTTGGCGGATCCATTCGCGGATCATTGGGCCCTAAGAGGGCAGATCCAATACCCGTTTTGGTCCTCTTGTGGGCGAAATTACCGTTTTACCCTCAGATCTCAAGATTCGTACCTGATTTGGACGGTTCCGATTAAATCCCATTTTTAGCCATATCACGAGCCCCCCACTCCTAAAGACTGAGCTTGATCGGCCTTTGAGGAGTAGTTTAGCAGTTTTTTAATGGCTGGTGGAGTTGTATCGGGGCCCAAACGGAAGGTTTTGAATCTTGAAGGAGGTAGTTTGGTGATTTTTCAAGCGGATTGAACTCTGAGTCGCTCCTGAAATCTGATGGTCATGTGGTGTTCTTGCAGGGATATCTTATTGACTTCGCAAAGTGTTAATTCGTCATTCGTTGGTTTTGTATACTTGGAGCACGCTTTAGACCCCCCTAGAGTTCGCTGGCGAAGGGGCCGAGGTCCATATGCGGTTCGGCGAGCTTTTCCAGAGAGGGAAGTGAGTTCGGCAGGACTGCGAGCGTCAGGAGCGAGTTCGGCGGCCCGCCGAACTTGTTTTTTCCCCTATAAGAGGGTCGGTGTCACGAACGCTCGGCAGCGGTGCCGAACCTGTTTTTTCCATATAACAGGGTCGGTGCCACGAACGCTCGGCAGCGGTGCCGAACCGGTTTTTTCCCTATAAGAGGGTCGGTGCCACGAACGCTCGGCAGCGGTGCCGAACCGGTTTTTTTCCCTATAAGAGGGTCGGTGCCACGAACGCTCGGCAGCGGTGCCGAACCTGTTTTTTCCATACAACAGGGTCGGTGTCACGAACGCTCGGCAGCGGTGCCGAACCGGTTTTTTCCCTATAAGAGGGTCGGTGCCACGAATGCTCGGCTTTGGGTGCCGAGCGTGACTTTTTCCCCTATAACAGGGTCGGTGTCACGAATGCTCGGCTTTGGGTGCCGAGCGTGACTTTTTCCCCTATAACAGGGTCGGTGTCACGAATGCTCGGCAGTGGGTGCCGAGCGTGACTTTTTCCCCTATAACAGGGTCGGTGTCACGAATGCTCGGCTTTGGGTGCCGAGCGTGACTTTTTCCCCTATAACAGGGTCGGTGTCACGAATGCTCGGCAGTGGGTGCCGAGCGTGACTTTTTCCCCTATAACAGGGTCGGTGTCACGAATGCTCGGCTTTGGGTGCCGAGCGTGACTTTTTCCCCTATAACAGGGTCGGTGTCACGAATGCTCGGCAGTGGGTGCCGAGCGTGACTTTTTCCCCTATAATAGGGTCGGTGTCACGAATGCTCGGCTTTGGGTGCCGAGCGTGACTTTTTCCCCTATAACAGGGTCGGTGTCACGAATGCTCGGCTTTGGGTGCCGAGCGTGACTTTTTCCCCTATAACAGGGTCGGTGCCACGAACGCTCGGCAGCGGTGCCGAACCTGTTTTTTCCATACAACAGGGTCGGTGTCACGAACGCTCGGCAGCGGTGCCGAACCGGTTTTTTCCCTATAAGAGGGTCGGTGCCACGAATGCTCGGCAGTGGGTGCCGAGCGTGACTTTTTCCCCTATAACAGGGTCGGTGTCACGAATGCTCGGCTTTGGGTGCCGAGCGTGACTTTTTCCCCTATAACAGGGTCGGTGTCACGAATGCTCGGCTTTGGGTGCCGAGCGTGACTTTTTCCCCTATAACAGGGTCGGTGTCACGAATGCTCGGCTTTGGGTGCCGAGCGTGACTTTTTCCCCTATAACAGGGTCGGTGTCACGAATGCTCGGCTTTGGGTGCCGAGCGTGCAGACTTGTCGTTTATGTGAGTTTGTCTCTTCTGTGCGCCATTTGAATGTCTGACAATTCTGACAACTCTGACAACCCTGACAGATGGGACGCGCATTAAGTGCTGTGACCTCTGGGATTCCATCAGATGGGATAGCATTAAATGCATCTCATGATTCGCTGCGGTTAACGAGGTGACGATTGGGATCGCTCCGCCGCTTGGGTTAGATGGGCCGGCCGTACAGGCCCATTAGCCTCGTGGGGCGTGTCCCCCTTCTATAAATCCTCAACCCCCCCCTCATTTCTCACTTCTCCTCTCATTTGCTCAGGCGTTCCTTAGTGTCTCAGACGAGTTTTTCCGGCACCGGCGTTTGTCTCAGGCGAGGTTTTTCGGCACTCCTTCCTTTCAAGGTAAATTTATAAGTTATGTCTGTAGCTTCTGTCTCAGATGAAGTCTCTTGGTCCGAGCCCTCCCTTCAAGGCGCCGAGGCCTCGTCTCCGAACCCGCCCAAGGGGAAGGTGTTCGGGAAGGATTCCATCGTCGAGGAGCCGAAGAGGATGGGGGAGTTCGGACAGCTACCGGGTCCGTTGACGGGTCTGCATAGGGTCAGGGAGCTCCCGAAGGACCAGGCCGAGCGGATTGTCCATGGGAGGGAGAGGACCTTCGAGGAGAATGAGGCGAGGGAGACGACGGAGGCGGATGATGCAGCGTCGATCCTTCGCGAGGAGGAGTTGGTGGCGATCCGGGATGCTTTTTTCATCCCGGAGGAGTACGAAATCATGTTGCCGGGCCCCGGAGTTAGGGCCAATTCGCCGCTGCCAGTGACCATGTGTTGCTGGCCGGTGGATGCCTTTATCGCCGGCGCCCGGCTACCTCTCCACGCGTTCGCAATTACCGTGGTGAGCTGGTATGGGGTCTGCCCTATCCAGCTCATGCCGAACGCGTGGCGAGTGATTAATGGCTTCGTTCTTCATTGCCAGGCCGCGGGGATCGAACCGCAGCTGAACGTGCTTCGGACGATATACCGGCTCCACCAAGGGAACAAGTCGGAGTACCGGTATTATCTGACTCCGAGGCACGGCGGCAGGCTCGTGGTCTGCCCAGACTCTATCAAGCATTGGCGAGAGAAGTGGGTCGTCGTGCGGAGTCGAGAGGCCTGGCCGATCCCCACCAATTGGGCAGAGGGGGTGACCAAGAGGGCGACGGCGCTGCCGAGACTCTCAGTAGAAGAGGAAGGGGCGGTTCGGACTCTTCTCGACCGGCCGAAGTTCGACTGGAAAGAGTTGACGGAAGACGTACTTTACAGGGGAGGGCTCGGCCGCGTAGATCCTAGTACGCGGCTTTTCGCCAAGTTCTCTTTTTTTTTTTGTACTTGTTGTCCTGTTCTTCTTTTGTGCTAATCATCATTTTTTTTTTATTTGATGTAGAATCTATGGACTACGAAGCGGTGTTGGCGCTCCGGGCTGGGCTCGCCAGTAAGGCGCCGAGGAAGAGGAAGAGGGTCGCGTCGAAGCTGCCCTCGGCTTCGAAGGTGCCGAGGATTGCGGCACCCGACCAGGCGGTGGAGGTTGTTGACGACCCGGTCGTCACTGTGGCGGGGCCTTCGGCTACTGCTCCTGAGGGGGATTTCCCCATCGCCGCCGCGCTCGCCATGCCGACCCCGCCGCTAACCGTAGCAGGCGAGGAGCTCCTGACGGAGGAGCACAAGCGGATCCACATTCCGGATTGGCAGGTCCGGAGGCACGATGGGTTCCTCGGGAACTCGTTGGCGAGTATGCAGGCTGTCAAGCATCTCGCCACCCCGAAGGACCGTGCCGCCATGGACGCGGGGCGGCAGGGCGACGACGTGATCGAGATCGCTCGTTCGGCGGTATCGGTAAGTCCCGAGTCCCCTTCATTCGTTTCATCTTGAATCACAAAAATTTTTCCTAACTCTCTGAGTTCTTCCTCTTTCCCTTGCAGATCGTCGTCCACTTCGGCCACCTCACCGAACGGCTGACCGCCCTCGAGAAGGAGCTGAAGCAGGAGTCCGACCAGGCTCGGAACGAGAAGGCTCGGATGTCGAACCAGCTCGACAAGCTCCGAGTCGAGCATGAAGGCCGGTCTGCGAGGATTCAGCACCTCGAGGCCGAAGTGAAGAGGCTGGAGGACGAGCTGCGTCGGGAGAAGGAGGGGTCGGCCAATCAGTTGGCCGAGGCCGAGGCGAAGCAGGCGGCGGCTGTGAAGGAGGTGGAGGACGCCACCTTGAAGAAGGCCCAGGGGTACCTCGCGCAGAACATGGCGAAGGCCTTCGCCACCGCCCTCGACCGGGTGCGAGAGGCGTACCCCGGGGTGGACGTCTCGGGATGGCGACTCTTCCCCGGACACGTCGAGGGCTTCGACCCCGAGTCCGAAGGGGAAGAGGAGGAGGAGGAGGAGGACGGCGCTGAGGCCGATGCCGGGGTTACTGGCGAGGTCCCGAGCGTCACGGCCACTCCACTGGCGGCGGCGTCTCCTTCGGCGAAGTCGACCCTTACTCCACCTCGTCGCCCGGGGAAAGAGGTCGAGCACTGATCCGCCTCTCCTTTTATTGTTTTTGGCTGTTTCTGCTCTTTTTTTTTACCGAACTTTGTAATGCCTAATAGCGGACTGGCCACCGCTTCTTTTGACGTAAATGAAATCAAAATTTTTGCAAGTGTTGGTGTTCGGAAAATTCTTGTTTTATGCCCCCTCTTTTGCCGAACTGTCAAACTATGTTTTTAGAGATGAAAATTTTTCCAAGTGCGGTGCTTCGGCCACGCTCAACGTTTTCGCTGATTGCTCCGATTTCTTTGCAGCTCATGGTGATCCCCCAAGGCGTCGAGCTTTCCTGCCCGGACGAGGAGGTTAAAGCCGAAGCCGGCCTAGGGGCGACGAGGCTGTGTCTGGCTAGGTGTAGGGAGAAACTTTATGAGGTCGAGCTCGGATTGCGCCGAGCCGAGAGCGAGAGGAAGCATCTCCAGCTCGTCCTTGGCCGGCGTGATATCGAGATTCGTCGTTTGGAAAGCCGAATCGCCGAGCTCATACCCGAAGGTGAACACTTGCCCACTGATTTCAGTAATGAGATTCGTGTTCAGTGCATTCGTCATAATTTGTCCAAAATAACAGCGGAGAAGGACGAGTTGCTTTCCGAGATACAGCATCTGCAGTCCGTAGAGGCGAAGCTCCGGAGTGAGGGCGAGGGGCTGACGGCCGAGGTGGCCAAGTTGACGACCGAACGAGTCGAGTTGACTGCTGAAGTCGAAGCGCTCAAGAGGGCGACGGTGGATAAAAGCATCGAAGTCACCCACCTCCGGCGCCTCGTCGCTAGTCGATCTGGAGTGCCGGACTCCGAGATACCCCCACGTTTTGAAGTCGACGTTAAAGACGACTCGTTGCGGGACAGGATCTCAGAGTTGGAGGCGGAAGTGGCTCGTCTGAAGCCACATTCAGGGCCGATCAACGTTCGAAGCACGTCATGCACTCGTGCTGAGAGTGAGCGGGGTATCACTTTCTATGAGATGGCGACCCGTCAGCGGATTGGTCAACCCAGCCCGGGGGACGCGCAGAGCTCGGTGGCAATCTCCTCGAGCGGGGCGTCTGTCGGCGTAGCTGCCAGGAGCGGTGCCGAGGATACGTCCCAGTTTGCCGGCTTGGGGTCGCGCTCCGGGGACAAGCGTCGTCATTCTCGAGTGTCCTTGAAGCGGAATGCTCCAGCTCCAAAGAAGCGCTGAAGTGGTCGGTTCCGCGCGTTCTTTGCTCTCTCCTTTTTTTTTTTTCTAAGTGTGACGAGTCGGTATTGTAAATACCCTTGTTGAGTAGTGCTCCTGTTTGCATTTGCCTTTGTATCACATCTGTTTCATTAATAAATGCGTTATTGCCGAACTTGCGTGTTTCATTGCTGTGAATGTTGTTTGTCATGGGGTAACTTCTGGACTGTCGAACTCCGAATGATCATGAGTGGAGTTGCGAAGTAACGTCGAGCCGAGTTGTGCACTTGCTCGATTAGGTTAATGTCGTCGGAGCGTTTTTTAGGACGGTGTGCTGTCCCTAGCTCGTTTGGCGGACCCCGGAACCATTGTCGGTTTAAGGGGTGTAGGAGCAATATCGAATGGCGAGCTACTCCTAGCTCGCTTAGGAGCGAGCTTGCGGAGTAGGGTCGAACCAAGTGTTGGACTCCGTACCATTCAACGGCTGTGGGAGCATTTTCGAATGGCGAGCTACTTCTAGCTTGCTTAGGAGCGAGCTCGTGAAGTAGAATCGAGCCAAGTGTTGGACTCCGGAACCATTGTCAGTTTAGGGGGTGTAGGAGCAATTTCGAATGGCGAGCTACTCCTAGCTCGCTTAGGAGCGAGCTTGCGGAGTAGGGTCGAACCAAGTGTTGGACTCCGTACCATTCAACGGCTGTGGGAGCATTTTCGAATGGCGAGCTACTTCTAGCTCGCTTAGGAGCGAGCTCGTGAAGTAGAATCGGGCCAAGCGTTGGACTCCGGAACCATTGTCAGTTTAGGGGGTGTAGGAGCAATTTCGAATGGCGAGCTACTCCTAGCTTGCTTAGGAGCGAGCTTGCGGAGTAGGGTCGAACCAAGTGTTGGACTCCGTACCATTCAACGGCTGTGGGAGCATTTTCGAATGGCGAGCTACTTCTAGCTCGCTTAGGAGCGAGCTCGTGAAGTAGAATCGAGCCAAGTGTTGGACTCCAGAACCATTGTCAGTTTAGGGGGTGTAGGAGCAATTTCGAATGGCGAGCTACTCCTAGCTCGCTTAGGAGCGAGCTTGCGGAGTAGGGTCGAACCAAGTGTTGGACTCCGTACCATTCAACGGCTGTGGGAGCATTTTCGAATGGCGAGCTACTTCTAGCCCGCTTAGGAGCGAGCTCGTGAAGTAGAATCGAGCCAAGTGTTGGACTCCGGAACCATTGTCAGTTTAGGGGGTTACAAGCAGAGGGATGTAATAGTAGTGAAAACATGAAGAAACTTCATTTATTAACATCTAACGATCGGCTGCTTCTAAAGTTGCTAGCCGTTATTACAATAATAAAAGAAAGCACAAAAAGGACAAACTATGACTAGAGAAAGGAGGGGAACGGTTCGGCATCTCGAGTTACTTGGAGAGACGTAGTTGCCTTCTCCTGGTATTTCAAAAGATGGTCGGCGTTCCAAGTCCGGGGAATTTCTCTGCCTTCGAGATCCTCTAGCTTGTAGGTACCGGGGCGGATTGCTTTCGAGATCTTGTACGGTCCCTCCCAGTTCGGGGCCAGCTTGCTTTTCTGCCCGGGGAATGATATGGCCAACTTCCGAAGGACTAAATCCCCTTCTTTGAGGTCCGTTGGGCGGACTCTTTTGTTGTATGCCAGCTCGATCCTTCTTCGGTAAGCTTGCTGGCGTATGGCAGCTCTCTCTCGGATTTCGTCTATCAGGTCTAGGCTTGTTCTGAGTTCTCTAGCATTCTGCTCCTCTTCATAAGCGACCAGGCGAGGAGAGGGTATCCCGACTTCTAGGGGGATGGTGGCTTCGGCCCCATAGGTGAGATTAAATGGGCTCTCGCCTGTTGGGGTTCGTTTGGTGGTGCGGTGACTCCAGAGTACGTTTGGCAGCTGATCGACCCAGAGTCCCTTCGAACACTTGTCTAACCTCTTCTTGATTCCTGCAAGAATCTGTCGGTTGGCATTTTCAGCTTGGCCATTCGACTGGGGATGGGAGACGGAGGAGAATCGGTGTTGTATGGAAAGGTCTTCACACAAGGCTCGGAAGGCGGCTCCAGTAAACTGTGTCCCGTTATCTGTGACTATGACTCGGGGAACGCCGAACCGGCAAATCACATTCTTCCAGAAGAACTGAACGACCCTATGTTCGGTGATCGTAGCCAGGGGTTCGGCTTCTATCCACTTAGAGAAATAGTCGACTGCCACGACTAGGAACTTTAGCTGTCCGGGGGCTGGAGGGAATGGTCCCAGTAAGTCCATCCCCCACATAGCGAAGGGAACGGGACTTGATAGGGAGGTCAGCGGTGCTTGCGGAAGACGTCGGATGTCTGCATACTTTTGGCAGGAGCTGCACTGCCGAACGTGTCGTTCGGCGTCCCGTAGGAGAGTGGGCCAGTAATACCCATAGTTCAACACCTTGCGCGCCAGAGCCCTGGATCCAGAATGGGCTCCGCCGATCCCCTCATGGAGCTCCTGTAGGGCGTAGTCGGCCTGCTCGGGGGAGAGGCACCTTAGATACGGTCGACCATCGGCTTGGGTGAAGGAGCGTTTGTATAAGATGCCTTCGAGTAAGGTGAAACGCTCGGCTCGGGTCCTAATTCTTCGTGCTTCCCTCGGATCTTCAGGGAGGAGTCCGTTCCTCAGGAATTCGACAATGGGTTTCATCCAGTTGTCTTCGAGGAGGACGGGCAATGCTTCAACGGAGTCTGGCGCTTCGTCCTCTATGCTCGGCTTTAGGAGGACTTCTATCAAAACGGTCTGTTCCAGACCTTGAAGGGAGGAGGAGGCTAACTTGGATAAGGCATCGGCCTGAGCATTTTCTTCTCGAGGGATCCTTTGGATGAGAGCCTCGTCGAACAGCGTTATGAGGCTCTTTACTTTGGACAAGTATTTAGCCATTCTATCGTCGCGGGCTTCATACTCGCCGAGGACCTGGTTAACAATCAACTGGGAGTCGCTGAAAATCCGTAGCCGATGTGCCCCAGCATTTCGGGCCATTCGAAGCCCGGCTATTAGTGCTTCATATTCGGCCTCGTTGTTCGAGGCTTTGAAATTTATCCGGAGTGAGTATTGGAGGACGAAGCCGTCTGGTCCTGCCAGGATGACCCCTGCCCCGCTACCCTCATTACAAGAGGACCCGTCAACATAGACCGACCAGATGGGGGGTCCCTTTGCTGCTTGGCCAGACTCGGGGATTGTAGTCTCAACTATGAATTCGGCCAGCGCCTGTGCCTTGATTGCAGTCCGAGGCTGATAAGTTATGTCGTGCTGGCTCAGCTCGATTGACCACTTCATGAGGCGACCAGAAGTCTCGGGTTTGTGAAGAATCTGTTTCAGTGGCTGGTCGGTAAGGACGACCACCGAATGAGACTGAAAGTAGGGTCTAAGTTTTCTTGCGGCCATTACCAGGGCATACGCCATTTTCTCAATTTTCGGGTACCGAAGTTCGGCATCCCGGAGCACCTTGCTGACGTAGTATATGGGCTTCTGAGCCCTTTCTTCTTCTCTGACTAAGACCGCACTGAGCGTCTGTTCGGAAGCCGCGAGGTAGAGGTAGAGCGGTTCGCCGGGTACTGGTTTGCTAAGGAGAGGGGGGTTGACGAGGTAGGCTTTAAGCTGGTCAAAGGAGTCTTGTTGCTGCTGCCCCCACTCGAATCCTTTAGCCCCCCTGAGGGCTTTGAAGAACGGGAGGCACTTCTCCCCGGACTTCGACAGGAAGCGCCCTATGGCGGCTAAGCGACCAGTCAGCCTCTGAACTTCTTTGACATTTCTTGGGGGAGCCATGTCCAGTATGGCCTTGATCTTCTCTGGATTCGCCTCTATTCCTTGTTGGCTAACCATAAAGCCGAGGAACTTGCCTGATGAGACGCCGAACGCACATTTGTTCGGGTTGAGTCTCATATTGTTCCTTCTCAAAACATCAAATGCTTCTTGGAGGTCGGTTACATGATCAGCACCGCGGATGCTTTTCACCAGCATGTCATCGACATACACTTCCATGTTTCTGCCGATCTGAGCCTGAAAAACTTTGTTGACGAGGCGCTGGTATGTTGCCCCCGCGTTCTTTAGGCCGAATGGCATGACCCTGTAGCAATAAAGGCCTTGGTCGGTTACAAAAGACGTCTTTGGGATATCTGGCGGGAACATCCTTATCTGATTGTAACCCGAGAAAGCGTCCATGAAGCTTAGGAGCTCATGTCCCGAGGTTGCGTCAATCAGAGTGTCGATGCTCGGTAGGGGGAAGGGATCTTTGGGACAGGCTTTGTTGAGGTCGGTGAAATCAATGCAAATTCTCCATGTTCCGTTGGACTTCTTTACCATTACTACGTTCGATAACCATTCAGGGTAGTTTACCTCCTGTATGAATCGGGCCTTCAGCAATTTGTCTACCTCTTCTTTAATAGCGAGCTGTCGCTCGGGGGCGAACTTACGCCTCTTCTGCTGAACCGGTTTGGACCCCGGATCAACACTCAAGCGGTGGACTAAGAGCTCTTCAGAGATACCGGGCATGTCAGCTGCGGACCATGCGAAGAGGTCTTGATTGTCTCGGATGCATCCCACAATATCTGAGTATAGGGCGGACGGTAGCGCCTTGCTTACGAAGAACTTGCGGGTCGGCTCTTGTTCGGAGAAGAGCACCTCCTCCAGTTCGTCTGCTGGCTCGGAGGTCGGTCTTGTGGAATCTTGGGGAATTTCCAGGGTCTCTAAAGAGAGGACGGGCCCAAGGGTCGAAGTCATGTAGCATTTCCGGGCCTGCTCCTGATTTCCCCTTACTTCTCCGACCCCGGATCGGGTGGGAAATTTCATCTTCAGATGATATGCCGAGGGAACTGCTTCCAGAGCCGCGAGGCCGGGTCTGCCCAAGATGACGTTGTAGGCAGCGGGAACATCCACTACCATGAAGTCCATCGGCTCCGTTCTGGTGGTAGGGGTTTGCCCGGCAGTTACATCGAGGGTGATCACCCCTTCTATAGTTACCGAAACCCCCGTGAACCCATGGAGAGTGTAACCGGCGGGTTTGAGTCTGTCTCTGGAGAGCTTTAGGCCTTTGAAAGCGGAGAGGAATAGGATGTTGACGGAGCTGCCGTTGTCGACTAAAATCCTCTCTACTTTGAAATTTGCCATGTGGAGGCTGATGACGAGGGCGTCGCAATGCGGGATACGGACTCCCTCGAGATCCTCGTCGGAGAAGGTAACTGGCACTCCGAGGCCCTTGGGAGGAGGCGTGGTTCGGACTGAATTGACTTCTCTGATAAACGCTTTTCGGGAGGAGTTCGAGGAGCCTCCCATCGGACCCCCATGGATGAGGTGGAGGATTCGCTCCTCCTCGAAGTCTGGGGTCTCTTCTCTTTCTGGACGCTTGTTAGCCCCCCGAGGCGGGAGAGGGAGCTCGGCTCGGTCCTTTTTTACAAACTTCGTCAGCTGTCCCCTCTGGATGAGGGCTTCGATCTCGTTCCTGAGAGCACGGCAGTCGTTGGTGTCATGCCCGTGGTCCCGGTGATAGCGGCACCATTTCTCTTTATCTCTTCTCTTGGCGGGAGTGTTCATTTTGGGAGCTGGAGGCAAGACCCCGTCTTTTTCGACCTCCATGAAGATGGCCGAGAGGTTAGCGTTGAGGGGAGTGAACTTCTCAAATCTAGGGGGAGGTCGGCGCTGGCCGGCATTATCCTTCTGGAGCTTCTTGGCTCCTTCTTCTTCTGCCCCCTTCCTTTTGAGCCCGGAGGCGGGCGCTTCCCAGTTGGGGGGTCGCTCGGCCTCTTCGGCCCGAATGTACTTTTCGGTGCGAAGAAGAAGGTCGGAAAAGTCATGTGGGGGTTTCTTGGCAAGGGAGGAGCGGAGGTTGGAATTAAGAATGTTGGATTGGAATGCCGCGGTAGCGACCGATTGGTCGAGGGAGGCAATAGTTCTAGCTTCGGCTGTGAATCTCTTCACGTAGTCCCTCAGTTTTTCCCCCTTTTGCTGACGGAGGTGCAATAGCGAGATGCTGGTTTTCTCGGTCCTTCGGCTGCTGACGAAATGGGTGATGAACAGGGTCTCGAACTGTTCGAAGGAGAATATTGACGCCGGGGCAAGACGAGAGTACCATTCTCGAGCCGGGCCTTTCAGAGTTGCAGGGAATGTTTTGCAGAGGAGGGCATCGGACGCTTGATGGAGGAGCATCAAAGTCTTAAAGCCTTCGATGTGGTCAACTGGATCGGTCTCCCCAGTGTAGTTCTCGAACTGGGGAGGTTTGAAACCGAAGGGAACAGGAGTATCCACTATGGTCCGGGAGAACGGGGGTCGGCTAGGACGGAGGGTCCTCCCCCTGAGTTCTTCTTCTCGGTTTATCTGTCCCAAGAGTTTTTCCACCTCGTTCAGGCGGCGGTTCATGGTGTCATCTCTCCGGCGGTGATCTGCCGAGCCACGGGACTCGTCTTCGTATGATGGGGAGCGAGGGCTACGGCGACGGTAGCTTCGGGAACGACGAGGACTTGGGGTGCGTCTGGAATTGGTAGGAGCGGGTCGAGGAGAAGGGGAACGTTGGTGAGGGCTCCGGACCGGAGGAGGGGAGGGGGCCCTCGGCTCATTGGGATTCTGACGGAGATTGAGGGCCTGTTGTACCATTGCTTGGAATTGCTGGAACTCGGCACGGGTAATGGGTGCCTCATTGTCCCGATGCTGCTGCCGACCTGCTGGTGAGTGCCTCCTTCGGTAGTGATCGGGGGAGTCTTTTCTCCCTCTTCGGGCGGGGGACCCCCTGTGTCCCCGGTGTCGGGGGGATCGCTCTTGGCGGGAGGCTTCTCCCCGAGCCCGCTTTTCGTCCAGGTGGCGACGAAGGTCCTTATCCTCCGGGCGTTTGGGATGGGCATCGTGGCGACCAGAGGCTCGGGGATGATGGGAGGCCATGGAGGCACTGGAGGCGTTGTGGATGGAGAGGTTCTCTTGGTGAAGAGGCTGTTTCTGAGGGTTAGGACCCTTTGGATCAGGAGGGAGGTTCGGTTGAAGCGGCTCTTCCATGGTAGGAGGGAGTTGCCCTTGTTGCTGAGCGGGATCAGGATGGACTTCTTGCTGGTCAGGGTTGGGCGCTCGGTTGGAGCCCCTAGATCTAACTTTGCGAGGCGGCATGGTAGGAGAGAACCTGTTTACGGGAAGAGGAGAGGTCCCTATTCGTTAGTTTCCCACAGACGGCGCCAATCTGTTGCCGCTAAATTTGGTGTGGGGGCAAACAGATAGAACTTGTGGATTCTTGGGGAAACTGAATAGGAAAACCTGCGTACCTGTTCCGTCGGGCCTCGTTCGACTTTCCTGCCGTGCACCTGCAAAAAGTGCGAGACACCGGGGGGGGATCCCGGCGACGCACCCTCCGACGCTCAAGTCAGTAATCGAAGGGATTATGAAGGAGCGTAAAAACTGGTGAAGAGTTCATTACCTCTTAATGGAGATGGGTGAGGGGTATTTATAGGCGTCTTAGGGAATGGTTTTAGGAATGTAATCCCCGTGATTAGATAAAGAATATTCCTCGTAGTCAGATAAGGTATGTAATCTGATAAGGTATATCCCCTGTAACCAGTTAAGGAATTTTAATCCCCAAATCCCAGTGAAAAGGTAGATGTCCATCAGGGCCGTTGATCGTGTTTAATCAGGGATCCTGACTCTGTCTTGTTGGATTGGGAGCGCAGCGGGTTGAGATCCGCGCCCTCTTGTTGGCGGATCCATTCGCGGATCATTGGGCCCTAAGAGGGCAGATCCAATACCCGTTTTGGTCCTCTTGTGGGCGAAATTACCGTTTTACCCTCAGATCTCAAGATTCGTACCTGATTTGGACGGTTCCGATTAAATCCCATTTTTAGCCATATCAGATACTATGTTATAAGTTCATTTATATTTGCTATTTGATTTTTATGCCACTCACACCATTTATGGCTGACCCCTTTAGTTTGGGGGTTAGGGTTCAACTCTAGCCTCACTTGTTGCAGGTTATTGCTTAGAGTTGGAGAATGGATGCTTGAGTTAGCCTTTTTTGGATAAATGGATTATTAAGTGTTCAGTGTTGAGTTGTAAAGACCTGTTGAGTTAATTTTGAGTTGTTTAGTCTTCCGCTGTGATATGTAAAGATTTGTTGTAATAAATGTTGAAAATTCTAGTGGTGTTTGTTTGGTTTATTGTTATATTGAAGTGGATCACTGGGAATGTGCCACGTATTTTCTAAGCTCTCATATTAGAAATTCGGGGCGCTACAATCAGCAACCGTCAGATTTAGATCACGGTGGTCAATCAACGATCCAGATTCATTCTCAGGAGCTCTAACCATCTTTAACGGCCAGGGTCACAAGTTTGACTTTTAGTAGTTTCCTTCAATTATTAACTCACTATCTATTTGCCCCCACACCCAAAATAAGCAGCAACAACTAAGGATAGACTGTAAGTCAATTTTTGTCAGGTCTTGCAAAACCTAGCCCCAACTCCAAGTAAAAACTTATTAGTAATTTACACGTGCAATGCACGTTTTAATAAATATAGATTTTTAAAATAAAATTTTTGACGTAGTCCAGTCTTAAACCTGAGACACCTTTTATATTAGTTATACACAAATAATGCACTTCTTAATAATTTTTTAGAAGAAAATTAAAAATAAAAACTCTGACGTTGGAAAAACTCTGGGTATATATATATATATATATATATATATATATATATATATATATATATATATATATATATATATATATAAAGAGAGAGAGAGAGAGAGAGAGAGAGAGAGAGAGAGAGAGATTGAGCATTCTTCCATTGCAAACGGGCGTCATGCAAACAAGTCCATGCAAACGGCGCCCGCGGCCATTGGATCAAGTTGATCAAGATCCAACGGCAAAATCAACTCCCGCGTATCCCCTCCTCTTCACTTAAGAGGATGAGGGGGTATTTTGGGGATTTCACCCCAAATACTCCTTCACCCCTTCATTCTAAACTTTCAATCTCTCACTCTACTGTTCATCTCTCTCACTCTCTTTTCTTCATTCTCTGAAACCCAACTTCTTCCGATGAAACCCAATCTTCGAAGCCCCGTCAGCACCTTTCCTCCTCCTCCTTGCTCTCACTTTCACTCTCCTTCGGTTCACTCTCACTCTCCACTATCTCTCTCTCTTCCAAAACCCAACACCCACAAAACCCCTCTTCCATATGTTGGGTTTCAAACAGAGAAGTTGATTTTCAAACATAAAATAGGTCAAATATAAAATAAAATAGTGGGTTAGGTTGAAGAATTCAATCAAAGAAGTTGATTTTTTTCAAATAATCTCTGCAACTTAACCTGCTATTGGTGATAACAGGTTAGGTTGAAAAATTCAAACAAAGAACTATATTTTCTTCAAAAATCTCTTCAACTTAGCCCGCTATTGGAGATAAGGTGTTAAGTGAACTTAACCTGTTATCGCCAATAACAGATTAGGTTGAAGAATTCAAACAGCGAACTTGGTTTTCTTCAAAAAGTTTATTCAACTTATCATGCTATCTGTAATAACGAGTTAAGTTCACTTAACCCGTTATCGCCAATAGCGATTTAGGTTGAATAATTCAAGCAGAGAACTTGATTTTCTTCACAAATTCTCTTCAACTTAGCACACTATTTGTTTCCATTATCGTTAATAGCGGGTTAGGTAGAAGAATTCAAACAGAGAACTCGATTTTCTTCAAAAAATCTCTTCAACTTAGTCTGCTATTGAAGATAACGGGTTAAGTGAACTTAACCCGTTATCACCAATAATGGGTTAGGTTGAAGAATTCAAACATATTTCCTTCAAAATTTATCTTGAATTTGCTATTTGTAATTTTTTTAATTTTTATTTGTTTGGGGGGGGGGGGGGGTTAGGAAGAGGGTGAAGAAATATTTTTTTTTTGAATCAAAAGTCATGAAGTTACCATGTTGACGGTGTTGTCATCTTGATCCAACATAATCATGTACATGTAAGGAATGACATGTTCAGTCACATTGTACTTTCTCAAAAAAAATTAAAAAAACAAAAAAAATATTTTTTAAAATATGAACAAAAAAAATTAATTTCTTTTCTCTTTCACCTTCTTCATTATCCAACCCAAACCCTAACCTTACCCTCCAACCCTAACCCTACCCTTACCCTTAACAATCTATAACTTAGGTCCTTTTTATTGCGCATCAATGAAATTTTTGTGGCTAAGAGAGAGAGAATTGAAAATCTTTGGAAAAAAAAAATTTAATAATTAATTTTTTTTAAAAAATTCAAAAAAATCAAAAATATAAAAAATCAAAACTCCAAAAAATCAAAAAAGTTCAATAACTTGGTTTTAAAATAGGTAAAATAAATTTAAAATTGAGGATTTAAAAAAAGAATAAAAAATTTACTTAAAAACAAATAAACAAGTTTTAAATAATAAAAATTAAAAAATATTCAAAATTTAAAAGTAAAAATAAAATAAAATAAAAACTCCAAAAAAGTCAAAAAAGTTTAATAACTTGATTTTAAAATAGGCAAAATAAATTTATAATTGAGTATTTTAAAATAGAATAAAAAATTTCTGAATAACAAATAAACAATATCTAAATAATTGAAAATTTTAAAAAAAAATTAAAACAAAAAAACCTCCAAAAAATCAAGTCCTAGCTTTATTGACTGATACAAAACCAAACATTTTAGCGGGTTAATTATTGATTCTTCAATATGGAGAGTGAAGGGTAAAGTGCAATGTGCATTAAAGGAGTACAAAAAAATCGTAAAAAAAAAGGAGCCAAAAAATATCAAATGTAAAATACACTTAAATTAATTTAAAAACATAAAGAAAACAAAACTTACAAAACATTGTAAAACCACACAAACGGGTTATGTTATCAGTGAAGCGAGTGTTATAAAGAGTCGAAGTGCGAACAGGGGCGGAGCTATGTGGGGGCCCGGGGTGGCCCGCCCCCCCCCCCAAAATTTTGAAAAACCCCTTAAAATTTTTGATTTTTTTTTAAAAAACCCCTTAAATCTATTAAATTTTATTATTTGGCCCCCTTAAAAATTATGAAAAATACCTATATATTTATATGTAGTTATAGAATTTTTTCTTGGCCCCCCTAAAAATTTTGTTCTCGCTTCGTCCCTGAGTGTGAAGTTGGGAGGGTTATCGATAAGTTAACATGTTAGGGTTGGAGGTATAGGAACGAGTTAGGAGGGTTAAAGGTAAATGGTGTTCGTTAAAGTGAAATTAAGAGAGAATTACATCGAAGTTTTGTTCGTTAAACTTAATATGCAAGGGTTAGGGGTAGGGTTACAGTAAGGGTTATGTTAATGGTTAGGGTTAGACTTGGGAGGGAGAAATTGTTCGATCTCTTCACCTTAACCCATGTTGGAGATAAATGGTTTATTTAACTTAACGAGTTATCTCCAATAACGGGTTAGGTTTTATTGATTTTTTGAAAAACATCAAGTTCTCTGTTAGAATTCTTCAACTTAAACCGAGATTGGTGATAACGGGTTTATTTAACATAACCCGACCTAACCCGTTATCCAAAAACGGGTTAGGTATGTGGATTTATTGAAAATTTTGAAATTCTCTATTAGAATTCTTCAACTTAACCCTTTATCGCCAATAGAGGGTTAGTATAACCTAACATATTATCAACAATGACGGGTTAAGTAAAAGATGAATTTGTTCAAATTTCCATTAAAAAAATCAAGTCTTTGTTTCAAATCTTCAACTTAACCCGTTATAACCAATAGCAGGTTAATATAACTTAATCCGTTATCGACAATAGTGGTTTAAGTTGAAGAGGAATTTGTTCAAATTTCCTAAAAATATTAAAGTCTCTGCTTCAAATCATGAACTTAACTCGCTATCAGGGACAACGGGTTAAGTTAACTTAATCCGTTATTTGTGATAACATGTTATGCTGAAGATGAAATTGTTCAAAGTTTTAAAAATAATGAAGTCTCGGTTGGAATTTTCATACTTAACCCGCTATTGGAGATAACAGGTTAAGTTAACATAACCAGTTGTTTCCACTAGCGAGTTAGGTTGAGTGCAAAAGAATTCAAAAAATACAGACACACATCAGCTGTCAGCTGCATACATGGACATCATCAGCACAAAATTTTCAACCTTAACCCAATTACAACAATAACAATAATTTCCATCTTATCATTCTCATCCATTCCTCACATTCTCATCTTCAACTTCACATGCATTCTCATCCATCTCCCAAATTCTCATCTTATTCAACTTCAACAATAACAACCATAATACATTCACTTTCTCATCAGTAACAATAACAATACACAAATAAGAAATTATAATAAACCCAAATTAAACTTATAACTTCAATTACATTTCTCAACTTAGCACCATTTCAAAAATGCAATTACATGAGCATATATACACATTCGAAAATAGGGAGGGTAGGGAAAGTGAGAGAGAGTTCCCGATTGGGTTTTGAAGATTGGATGAGGAGGAACGAGTTGTTCAGGTTTGGATTTCTGGGTGAGAGAAAGAGGAGGAGAGCACGACGGCTTCTCGCTGTCGAGTTGGTGGTGGAGGAGAGGAGGAGGAAGGGTTTGGAGTTGGGAGTTTTTGGGGGTTCGGGTTTCGTTGGGTTTGGGAATGAGAAAGAGTAGGGACAGAGTCGTAAGGAGGTAGGCGGTCGGGATGAGAAGGAGGAGGTTTCGGGGTGTTGGGTTTTGGGTTCTGTCGGGAGTGAGAGAGAGCCAGAAAAGGGAGAGAGAGTGTGAGAGAGTGAATGAAGTGAAGGGGTATTTGGGGTGCCCCTCACAACTTAAGTGAGATATGGGAATAATGGGTGGGCTCGATCATAGCAGTTGGATCATGATCAAGTTGATCGAACGACCAGCACTTCTGTTCGCAAAGGATCTGTGCAAACAGTGTCACGCCCTGCTTCCCAAAGGAATACGGAATACGAGTGCATAACAGAGCCCAGCGAATGATTTTCATCATTCATAAGCTGTAGGATCGACTCAGCATCATAACTAGAAATATAACAAGAATATACTCAACCACGCATGCATGAATAATTTATTAATCAACAGAAAACAATTGAAACAAAACATAATTATCCCAAATAATTTTTAGATCTGGATCAAAAGATAAAGCTTGGAACTACAAGCCCGTTACAAGTCTCAAGTAGCAACAGAAATAAATA
This sequence comes from Hemerocallis citrina, assembly GCA_017893485.1. Taxonomy (NCBI): domain Eukaryota; kingdom Viridiplantae; phylum Streptophyta; class Magnoliopsida; order Asparagales; family Asphodelaceae; genus Hemerocallis; species Hemerocallis citrina. Next base: position 206,059,560 of record CM030364.1, read on the forward strand.
ACCCAAATACAAAATAATTAAAGTAAGCTTTTCCCCAAGCGAAGCCTAGAACGTTTGCTCACCAATTCCAGTAGGCAACTTGTCTCCAAAGTCTGTATATATATATATATATATATATATATATATATATATATATATATATATATATATATATAACAGGAAAATAGAGAAAACAAAGACAAACCCCTTTTGTGCAAGTTAGGGCTGTAAGTAGTACAAGCAAGGGTATGAAAATAGATGCAAGAAAATATGAAACAAGATCTGGAATCAAGAATGTATAACATGATATAATAGGGATGCAACAAGTAGTAGAGTTCTAAAGACTAGCTAGCAAGTAAGATAACTCAAGTAACAAGATTGGGTAACAAGTACAAGTAGTGGAACAAGTAACAAGTAAGCATGTAGTTGTATCAAGTATCAAGTGACAAGTATCGAGTAACAAGTATCAAGTAACAAGTATCAAGTAGGGTATCAAGTGTGTACAAGTGACAAGTTAATCTTAAGTCTAATGTTTAATTCTATCTAGGTAGCACTTCATGCGTCCATCCTTTTACCGCATGGTTGCTACTTACAAACAGTTACGTTTAGGCCTAGTGGTGGATTTTATAGGGTGGTGTACTCAGGCATCAAGTATCAAGCAAGCATGTTCATGAATCGGGTAATCATATAACTAGTTCATGTGTCAAGTAATAATATGACAAGTCAGGAATCAAACGGTAATATACTAGTTCATGAATCAAGTAATAACAAGTCCATGAATTGAATAATCATATAATAGTTCATGAATCGATAGTATCTAGTTCATGAATCGAATAATAATATAACTAGTTCATGAAACATGTATTAAGAGGGAAACACGGGCCCCCTTCTGAGTACACTTATCTTCATTGTCCACTACTATGGTCTTTTCCTTAAACCCCGGCTTATTATTTTTTATTATCATCAAACAAGCATGGAAGCGTGTGAAACAAGGCAAGTAAACATGATCAATAATATGGAACAAGTTTAAGATAATTAGAAAGCACATTCGAGGGTCAACACAATTTAAAATTATCAAGAACTACGAGAATTCCAATTCTGGACAGCATAACGTTGCTGCACCAAAACTGCAATTCTCGTTGCTACAAGATAGAAAATGTGGATCCGTCAGAAGGTCTAAAAACTAGACTCCTGTCCGGTTCCAACGCATATAAGTAAGACACATAAAAGTGGTAGCATCAGGTGTCAAAACAGCAAACTATACAGAATTTGTAAAACTATGTTTATACATATGAAACAGGTTTGAAACTTCATTAATTAATTCCAAGAAAATTAGGGAATATTCTCTAGTGTGTCTAGTATCAGTATAAAAAATTTCAAGTCATTATCTTACAGAAAGTATAGTTAAATTAATTGTAAAACAAAGTGATGCAGTAGTTTTTATGAATCTGCAATTACAGACACGGCAGTAGTAAAACTGCGATAACTCACAAACCATAACTCGGAATAAATTTTTTTCAAAAGGTTAGTAAACTAGACATTTGTGGCTAAATTTCATATTTAGAGATCAAGTCTAGATTCTGATGTTATCGGTGTTGAAACAACAAGTAAAGACAGGAATAGCAGTAAACAAAGATAGTTTTCGCATGAAAAGCCTTATAATTATTATTTATATGGGTCTAAATTAACATGTGATGCAAATCAAAGTGTAATAGGTATCAATGAAAGGTTTTGACTCTTAAGATCATGGAATTGGTAAGGAACAAAATAAGATCAACAAACGATGAGCCAAATGGGAGTCACATTTACAATCGACTTGCAGTATTTTCAATTAAACGCTTGTACTAGAAAAATAAGTTGTACAAGAAGATTCTTGCCTTAGAGACGACGATGAATCCGAACACGAATAAATAACGAGATGAGAATCCCGAGAGGCAACGCACGAGCACGATTAAACACAAGCATGTGCGAACAACGGAGAATACCCACACAACAAACCAAGCAAAACAACAGCAAATCTATCCCGGATCTCCTCTCCCACAACATCAAAACAATAATCAGATCTGATCCCGATCGCGATGAAATCGGACGGCCGAGATTCAAACAACCCAACTCTTCTTCTTCTTCTTACCAGCAAAAGAGAGAGAGAACGGCGGAAGCTTCGACTTCGATGGTAGGCGACGACGGTTGTGGGTGACTCCGGTGGTGAGAGACTCGACTGGGGAGCAGTCGACAAAGGGCGACGACGACTATGGGGTGGAGGTGATGGATCTTGGCTCGGAGCTCTGTTTTGGTGGAAAAACAGGGGAGCGAAGCAATGGCGGGAGCTCGGGGGTTCTGGCTTGAACGAGGCGACGAGGGGTGAGTAGAGGTAGGGGATGACGACGACAAGGAGCACCAGGGTTGAGGGTAAGTGTTTTGGAGGATGATGAAGTTGATGGGTAATGGATCAGTAATGGCAAAGTGAGTGGGGTTCGATGAAGGAGATGACGAAGTTGATGTGGGGATGGTGGTGAGAGCGAAGCAAGGGGACGAGGAGGAAACGGAATTGAGGGAGAAGCTGATGGTTTTGCGATGAGGGAGATGAGGCGTCGGGATAGGGAAGGTGAACAGTTGGGAAAATAGGAGTTGGCGGCTACAGTAGGGGTTAAACAGTGAATTAGGTTTAGGGTTAATCTAGGGTTAGGAGTTAATTAGGTTTATATAGTATAGGCTTTTGGGTTGTGGGTTATTGGTTAACGGGTTTGAGTAGGATCCAAAAAGAGATTGGGTCAAAATTCACTATAATTAGGCCATGTGGATTTGATGAGATGAAACAGTCAACTCCTCATGAAGAACAACAATGATAGGGATGGTGCAATGAATTAAATTGGCATAAAATTGAGTCGAAACAAGGAAAATGGTTTTTATCAGAACTGGAACAAAAATACTGATTCTTGGATTGATAAATAGAGTACAATGGAATAAAATACGGTAGAGAAATACAAATACATGGAACAGGGGTTACAAACAAACCCGTTTGCAGTGGAAGATTGCTTATATATATATGTATATATTCTTTTCTTTTTTTGATTAATTTTGAATTAAAACACTTATAATAGCATATTAAAAATACCTGTAATCACATCAAATTTTGCATTCTCAAATCATATAATCAATACTAAAAGCATAATGAGCAATCAAAACTCAGCAAATAAACATCAATTCAATAAATTAACAACATAAATTAAAAAATTCAAACTTTAGGCACAGAGTCTCAACTAATTAAGTTTTACAACACATTGGTTACTACAAAACATTAATAAAGAAAGTTTTATTGATCAAACTAGGGCTGTTGAGTCTCCCGACAGATCCCGGAGTTGCTTCCAATCTCATCGGGATTTGGCACTGGTATATTCGCATGATTGGAAACCGATGGAATTCACTGGTTGTCTATGTAATGTACAAGATTGTCGAAAATAAGTTAACATGAACATGCAAAGTGATACGAATTCATACCTTACAAAATGTGAAGTGTTGGGCAAAGTGTTGTATATTTTTTTGAAATTGTTTGTTAATATTTCACTTATTTCACGCTTATTTTTCGTGTAATTGTAGAATTAATACTTGAAAGTGATACGAGGTCCTACCTTGCAAACTGTGAGCCAATATTCAGTTGTACAAATTGGATTATCTCTTGACGTTTTCTAATTTTGACAAAAGTTTCACATTTTTTGGACCTCGTTTGTTAATATTTCACTTATTTCACTCTTATTTGACGTATAAGTGTAGGATTATTACTTCAAAGTGATACGGGGTCTTATTTCGCAAATCGTAAGTCGAAATCGAAGACTACAAGTTGGATTATCTCACAAACATTGTTTTCTAACCTTGACGGAAGATTCGGTTTTTCTTTTGGAATCTGTTTGTTAAGATTTCGCTTGTTTTGCTGTCATTTTCCGATTAAGCTTACATAATTACTTGAAAGTAACACGGGGTGATATCTTTCAAACTGTGATTCGAAATTCAGGTCTACAAATTGGATTAGCTCACCAATGATGTTTCCTAAGTTTGGCCGTTTTTTTTTTAGAACCTCGTTTGTTAAGATTTCATTTATTTCACCTCATTCTGATTAAGTTTACGTGAATACTTGAAAGTGACACGGGGTGATATCTTACAAACTGTGAGTCGAAATTCAAGTATACAAGTTGGATTATTTCAAAAACTATGTTTTCTAACTATAACGGAAGTTTCATATTTTTTGGACCTCATTTGTTAATATTTCACTTATTTGTGACTCTTATTTTTCGTATACGTGCAGAATAATCACTTCAAAGTGATTTGGGGTCCTATTTCACAAACTGTGAGTCAAAATTGATGTCTACAAATTGGATTAACTCACCAACGATGTTTTATAACTTTGATGAATTTTTTGTATTTTTTGGAACATGTTTATTAAGATTTCACTTGTTTCGCTCTCATTATTCATACATTACTATTTGAAAGTGACACGGGGTGATATCTTTCAAACTGTGAGTCGCAATTCAAGTCGACAAGTTTAATTATTTCACAAACATCATTTGCTAACTTTGACAGAAGTTCCATATTTTTTGGAAATATGTTTGTTAAGATTTGGCTTGTTTTGGTCTCATTCTTCAATTAAGCTTATGTTACTACCTGAAAGTGACACTGGGTGATATCTTTCAAACTGTGAGTCAAAATTCTAGCCTACAAATTGAATTAACCCACCAACGATGTTTCCTAACTTTGGCTGAAGTTTGCTTTATTTTTTTCACCTCATTCGTTAAGTTTTCACTTATTTCACTCTCATTTTCTGATTAAGCTTATGTTAATACATGAAAGTGACATGGGGTGATATCTTGCAAACCAGAGTCAAAATTCAAGTGTACAGATTGGATTTGTAAATCAACCTGGGGGGGGGGGGGTGAATAGGGTGATTGTGAGGAAATTAAAAATTCAAATTAATTTGCAAATTAAATAAAAAGAGTTAGAGAAAGAAAACACAACAAGTATGCAAAGACACAGCGATATAACGTGGTTCAATCCTCAGGTCTACGTCCACACCACCTACTTGTAGCAATTCTCCGTCACAAGCATTCCACTATACTTTAAACCCTTGTACACTGATTCTCGAAATTCAGGCCGAAAGACCTATTTCACTCGCAGGGCTTCTACAGATAAGTCCCGCAAACCTCACCGAAGTGGAAATAAAAGAAAAATCGTCAAGATCCAAATAGACCTTGACTGAAGAAAAATAATGAATCTCTCTCACACTCGGATTGATGATTGATTAATTAATTCAGAAGTTATAATTGCCACAGGTAAAGAATACTCAGTAAATTCGTCTTTATTTATATAGTAGGAAAAAGTATCTTTCCAAAAATGAAAAGATTTTTCCGAAATAGTCAAATCTGTACATCAATGGTCGATCGTACATGTGACTGGTCGACCGTTCATCTTTCAACCTGAGAGTCGAGAGATGACCGGTCAACTGGCTCATCTTTTCAACTGAAATGAGTGGTCGACTGTTGTGATGGTCGACCGACATATGTGCGGTCGACCGCTATCTTGCAAATTGTCTTTTATTTGGCAAATCTACTTTATATTCATACCAAAAATCAATCAATCAATCAATCAATCAATCAATCATTACATAGTATTTTCTCACAAAAGGAAATAAATAATCCAGCCATGCTTGATTCTTTGTAGATTTGAAGCACATGTTTCTTGTGGAGCACTCGTATTTGAATTTTCAAATCTTTTTTATTCATGCCTCTTTTGCACACTTTCATATCTTTATTTTGGATTTTCTTTTTCCTGTTTTTCCTGCACATCTTAGCCGAAACTTATTAGTTGTATAGTATATTTTGTACACACCAAACTCAGGGTCAACAGGATTTTCTCACAAATGATGTTTTCTAACTATGATAGAAGTTTTGTATTTTTTGGACCTCATTTGTTAATATTTCACTTATTTCACTCTTATTTGTCCTATACGTGTAGAATAATCACTTCAAAGTGATACAAGGTCCTATTTCGCAAACCGTCAATCAAAACTGAAGTCTACAAGTTGGATTAGCTCGCCAATGATGTTTTCTAACTTTGATGGAAGTTTCGTATTATTTGGAACTAGTTTCTTAAAATTTCACTTGTTTCGATCTCATTTTTTGTATATTACTATTTGAAAGTGACACGGGGTGATATCTTTCAAACCATGAGTCAAAATTCAAGTCAATAATTCGGATTATCTCACAAACGTTGTTTTGTAACTTTGACGAAACTGTCGTACTTTTTTGGAACTTGTTGATTTTGCTTGTTTGACTCTCTTTTTCTGATTAAGCTTATGTCATACTTGAAAGTGATATGAGGTGATATCTTACAAACCGTGAGTCGAAATTAAAGTCTACAAGTTGGATTAGCTCACAACAATATTTTCCAACTTGGACGGGAATTGTATTTTTTGAAACTCATTTGTTAAGATTTTATTTGATTCGCTCTCATTCTTCGTATATTACAATTTGAAAGTAACATCGGGGTGATATCTTTCAAACAATGAGTTGAAATTCAAGTCGACAAGTTGGATTATCCTATAAACATTATTTTCTAACTTTGACGGAAGTTTTGTATTTGTTTTTGGAACTTGTTTGTTTAGATTTCACTTGTTTTACTCTCATTTTTCGATTAAGCTTATGTTATTACTTGAAAGTGACATTGGGTGATATCTTTCAAATCGTGAGTTGAAATTCAAGTCTACAAATTGGATTAGCTCACTAACGATGTTCCCTAACTTTGGCCAATTTTTTTTGACCTCGTTTTTTAAGATTTCACTTATTTCACTCTCATTTTCAGATTAAGTTTATGTTAATACTTGATAGTGACACATTGTGATATCAATCCGTGGTCAAAATTCAAGTGTACAAGTTGGATTATCTCACAAACAATGTTTTCTAACTATGACGGAAGTTTCGTATTTTTCCGATCTTGTTTGTTAATATTTCACTTTTTTCACTCTTATTTGTCATATAAGTGTATGATTATCACTTCAAAGTGATACGGGATCTTATTTCACAAATTGTGAGTCGAAATTAAAGTCTACAAGTTGGATTAGCTCACTAGCAATGTTTTCTAACTTTGACAGGGTGATATCTACAAATTGGATCTCGTTTGTTACAATTTCACTTATTTTACTCTTTTCCAGCCTCTAAGCTTATGTTATTACTTGAAAGTGACACAGGGTGATATTTTTGACGGAAGTTTCATTTTTTTAGAATTCGTTTGTTAAGATGTGTGAGTGCAAGTGTAACTGGGTTCGAAATACATTCTAAGATAACACCCTATAAATATAGAGAGCGAATGTAAATTAAATAGAGCAATAAACGATGCTTAGGAACATGTTTGTTAAGATTTTGCTTGTTTTGCTCTCATTTTCCGATTAAGTTGATGTTATTACTTGAAAGTGACACGAGGTGATATATTTCAAACCGTGAGTCGAAAACCAAGTCTACAAATTAGATTAGCTAACCAAGATGTTTCATAACTTTGGTCGAAGTTTCATATTTTTCTTGGACCATGTTTCTTAAAATTTCACTTATTTCACACTTATTTTCCGATTAAGCATATGTTGATACTTGAAAGTTACATGGGGTGATATCTTACAAACCGTGAGTCAAAATTCAAGTGTACAAGTTGAATTATCTCACAAACAATGTTTTCTAACAATGACGAAAGTTTTGTATTTTGGGGACTTCATTCGTTAATATTTCACTTTTTTCACTCTATTTGTCATTTAAGTGTAGTATTATCACTCCAAAGTGATACGGGGTCCTATTTCACAAACTGTAAGTCGAAATTGAAGTCTACAAGTTGGATTTGCTCACCAACAATGTTTTCTAACTTTGTCAGACTTTTTGGAACACGTTTGTTAAGATTTCACTTGTTTCACTCTCATTTTCGTATATTAATATTTGAAAGTGACACGGGGTGAGATCTTTCATACTGTGGGTCGAAATTCAAGTCGACAGGTTGGATTTTCTCATACACGTAGTTTTCTAACTTCGATGGAAGTTTCGTACTTTTTTGGAACTTATTTGTTAAAATTTTCGCTTGTTTTGCTCTTATTTTCGTATTGAACTTATGTTATTACGTGAAAGTGACACGGGGTAATATCTTTCAAACCATGAGTTGAAATTCAAGTCTACAAATTGGATTAGCTCACCAACGATGTTTCCTATCTTTGGCCGTAGTTTTTTTTTTTTTTTTTACCTCGTTTGTTAAAAGATTTCACTAATTTCACTCCCATTTTCCGATTAAGATTATGTTAATACTTGAAAGTGACATGGGTGATATCTTGCAAACAGGAGTCAAAATTCAAGTGTACAGGTTGGATTATCTCACAAACGATGTTTTCTAACTATGATGGAAGTTTCGTATTTTTCGGATCTCGTTTGTTAATATTTCACTTATTTCATTCTTATTTTCGTATAAGTATAATTATTACTTCAAAGTGATTCGGGGTCTTATTTCAAAACTGAGTCGAAATTAAAATCTATAAGTTGGATTAGCTCACCAACAATGTTTTCTAACTTTGACAGGGTGATATCTACAAATTGTATTTCATTTGTTACGATTTCACATATTTTACTCTTTTCCAGCCTTTAAGCTTATGTTATTACTTAAAAGTGAAACCGAGTGATATCTTTGACGGAAGTTTCATTATTTTAGAATTCGTTTGTTAAGAAGTGTGAGTGCAAGTGTAACTGGGTTAGAAATACATTTTAAAATAACACCGTATAAATATAAAGAGAGAATGTAAATTAAATAGAACAATAAATGATGCTAAGAATAATAAAAAAGGTTGAAAAAAAATTATATTACTCACCGTTGCCCGAAGTGGATTCCCGACGTCGTGATTTTGTTACCGAAGTTGAGAAGCAACCAGATCTTTCAGGGATTGCACCTCTACTTGCAACTTGTACATGTCAGGGTTGGGGGTTATTCGAAGGTAGATGCAAAAGGACGAATACCTATGATCCAACACATATCTAAATCACCTTACACAAATCCAAATCCAAATCTAACTTACACTCGAAATCGAATGACCGAATGACCAAATACCTGTGAGGGTGTTGGTCCTAATCTCATTCCAAGCACACGACTAGGATCCCTCTCACTTTTGGGATAACTCTGGATTGTTAGTGGATTGGTAGGAGAAATGAACAACCTCTCTACAATCAGCACTCGGGTATTTTTTTGCAAAAGATATCAAAGAAAATATTAATATTAAAAACTTATTTTAAAATCAAATTAAATACCAAATTATAACATTATTTGAAAGCTTCATATATACCACTATATCGACCGCATGATCATCCGCAAATGTCCCATTTTTACTCTTGTGGGTAGTTTTAAAAAAGTCTATCTCGCCAACGTTTTCACCATCATTTGACTCTTTGAATATATGTGTAACGCCCTAGATCCCCATTACCGGACATCTGTGACGTAACCAGAATCTTTATCTTCAAATGTATCTCAACAAAGTAATAACACAGAAATTTAAAAACTTTTTATTGCCAAATAAAGTCATTACATCATTGATTACAACCAATATCTTGTTCTTGAGCAAGAATACAAATTACATTAACTCATTACATCTTGTTACATATATATATATATCAATTCCTCTTGTAAAGTTAACAGTTGTCTCCCGAAATGGCAGTCGACGGCTCACTGCCGAAGCTCCGCTGCGGTCAATCTGCTTCCCTGGGGCTTGCTCCTCAGCTTGAGTCTTCTGCTGCGCGACTCTGATATCTCTGCACCTGCTCGAAAGGTAGAACCGGTACCTAAAAGGTGAGGAACGTCAGTACTTCGACTGACGTAATACTGATAATAACAGCGATCCTCCAAACTGGTAACCACAAACCATCTTGAATGGAAGAAAGAAACGTGCATCCTAATTCTGTAGTGCTCGTGTATGCCATGATCTAACAACTAAATGCACCAATCACAAGCTTATTCTAAAGCAAGCAAGACTTGGGACTCTAGATCCGCATGCATCCCATACTACATGCGTTCCAGACCCAAACATGGCCTAATCTAATGCACAAAACCAAGAATGCACATGATGCACCTACTCTAATGCAATTCATTTGGAAACGTATGCATCCCATACTACATACTTACTCAAAATCAACTTCGATGGAAACATATGCATCCCATACTACATACTTTCCAAGGAGTTCACCTCTCTTGATTGTATGGTTCAATCCCTCGCCATGCATTCAACCCTTGTACTTATCCTGTTCCCAATAAATTATCCGTGCCCAAGGAGATTGCAGTTGGTCGTTCTAATTCTGCCACTACAGTGCCTAAGTGGTGGTCGCGTTTGCCACTCAGTACCTGCGTACGGACCTTTTCAGAATGCCGCGTTGAATTCGATCGCAAGACCGTGTACCTACCCGGTACCCGTACCTACCCGGTACGCATGACGTCAATGATATGTTCGTTCACCCCCTTCCGGGGTAATGAACTGATGTATGAAGTAACCCACGTGCATAGGAACGTGACGACCTCAAGGGTCAAATCCCCCTATCCTCCCGTTCCTTACTCCGGCAAACTTTGAGAATTAACAGATCGAGATACGAGACCGAGGACTCAATCAAGAGTACCGAAAATGTATCCCTACGATAGGAGAGTACAACACCCGACTATGGTCTACTAGTACTAATGCAATAACAAAACCCCTAATGCATCACTCTAATCCTAGTCTCTTCTAAAAACTTGGGTGAAATGAGATTGCTTCCAAAATTTCTGTTATCGACCTCTGGCCCTGGCGATACCGGTTCGGTTTGCCACTTCCCCTAGCATGGAGTTTGTCCAGCACCGTGGCCTGCATTCACCCCTACCTGGCAATAAATGTGTATGTTCACCCCTCCCCGGGTAATGAACTTATGTGTCTAGCCCTGCGTTCACCCCTCCCCGGGTAATGAACTCATTTTGATGGCACGGCTCGGACGTTCTATGCTTCGGTGGAAGTTCATAACTTAGGGTCGACAGTTGTAGGGCATCACCCTACCCTAGTGACTAACTCGAGTCACAAAATCCACTATGGGATTCAACGAAACCAACAATAGATACCAAACGTCCCCAGACAAAGAGTTATCAATTCTAATTGATACACAGGGGAAAGGTCCTCACAATACCTAGTCAAAACCCAAGACTAAGCAACATACGATGTTTCTGCCCGAAACATAAAAAGATCATAACTCCCTCGACACAACTCCGATTTAGGTGTACAAGCCCAATCCGTAAAGGTAAGAACCTAGGCTACAACTTCCTAGTTGATCATAACCTCAAATTCTATCATCTAGGTCCTCAAAATGGCCTCTCAAGCCTCAGCCTGTGTATTTCCTGTACACTGGCTGAACCTTGCCAGTAGCATAAGTCACTACCTACCCATCAGAATGCTGTAAACCCAGGTTCTATGGAAAGGTGTGGGTGTCCTCAACAATCCTTTAGTTGGTCACAAGTCCAAAATATGCCATTAGATCTCCCTAAAACACACATTAGTCTCAGGTGTACCAAGTCACACACTAAGACTTTCTCAAACAGAGCACTCAGCTCAAATCCTGGTCTCTATCCAGTATTGTAAAAATCATATTAAATCAACCACTTACTAGAGTCACCTAAAATAGGTCTTTTTGGAAAGTTCAAGAGGTCTACTACAATCCTCTAAGGAAACACTTTCTCAGAATTTGCTCTTAAGGAGCCTCAATTGTGTCATCTCTATAGGGTATCAAATCTAATTGAATCTAGCACAGTACATGCTATATAAATCATCATAAATCCTATACTCATCCAATAGTCACCAAATTTATAGTAAAGAAACTAGATATCATAATGAACAACATTCAAAAGGTTTCATGTCCAATTTCCAAGTATACACTGAGTTCTTCATTTTTCAAATAAGCATAAAGATCATACTATTCTTCAGTCACAGTTCTAACTACTGTTGATAGACTAATTTTAAACATGCCTGTAACTTCATCCAATTAATTTCTTGATTTTTCTGTAGAGTCTAGATACATATGAAAAATCATGGTCAAATTTTCAGATTAATATCGTGTGCCAATTAATTATGAAAAATCAAACAATCTCAGGTATCACAGTAAACAATTTCTGTTACTGCCTTACGGAACTGTTCCAAAAACGGATTTTATTAAAATACTAAACAACCTCAGAAAAATCCAAAATAATTCATGAATCATCTAGACATATAAGGAAATAATCTGTGAAAAATTCATCATCAAATTCCATGTGGTTTGCTCTCGGAAAATTCTAGAAAGTGACATGCAGATCAAGATTGCAGGTTCTAGTTTCAGATTCAACTTTCAATCTCTTAAACAATCATTCTAAACTCCTACTACTAAACATGCATGCAAGAATCAACAAGAAACAACAAGAAAAGTTTAGAGAAACTCCTCACCCTGAGTTGATTAGAGAGTAGATGATGGCCTTGAGCTGCACTTCTTCAAGAATCCACTCCAAGAGCTCCTCTTCAATCATTCTTCCTTTCTCTCCTTCTCTTTCTTTTCTTGGGTTTGAGTTCTGAAAATTTTAGAACTTGGGAGGGAAATGAGGGGTTTTTAATGGGAAAATGAGTGAGGAAAGAGGGAGGAAGGAGAGGGCCGGATTTAGGGGTGTATGGGGTGTAGGGTTTAGGGTGGTTTTGGTACAAAACCATGGTCTTTGGCCCTTGGTTTGGGGTACAATGGTTGGCTGCACTATTTAGTCCTTAATTGGTTTCTTAGATGAGAGATGAGAGGTTTATCGAGTGTACGTAAGATATACCCATCGTAGTATCATACAATGATATATTTGCATTTGTATCATACCAAAACTAGAGTTTATACAAGTATCGGTCCTTCTCATTCTCGTGCATCGTCTAGAACGCAACCATCCTCATGAACCACCCCGTCAACCTAACCGTACACCAATAATAGCAAAATCAAACAACACACTGCAATCATATGTACGCATACAAGCAATATATATATATATATATATAGAAGTTATATATATATATATATATATATATATATATATATATATATATATATATATATATATATATATATATATATATATATATATATATAAGTGTCGTACAATC
>CM030364.1:206082883-206382883 GCA_017893485.1 Hemerocallis citrina
CCCCCCCCCCCCCCCCCCCCCCCCCCCCCCCCCCCCCCCCCCCCCCCCCCCAAAAAAAAAAAACAACTAATCTATTTATTTAATTATTTCTCTCTCTCTCTCTCCCTCCTATTCAGATCAGTTTGCTCCCTCTATTCCTCAAACCAGAGAGCTCCAATTTCTCTCTCTCCCCTAAGGTTTTTAAGCCGTTAACTCCAAATCCCTAAAACCATTTTCTTAAACCTTCGCTTCCATTCCATTGGCGAAGCCCTACTTGGTACTTTCCATTTACCTAATCAAGAGGTCATCGTTGATATCTCAAGCGCGAATCTCAAAGTAAATCCAAATCCAAATTCAGTGTCAATCCCTAGTCAAGAGATCGTCGCCGATATCTGATCTGCTGCTGATTCCGTATCGACGAATCCCCTCCACCAAATTGAGCGTGAATATCAAGCAAATCCCTAAAACCATTTTTTTGCTGACTCGGATTTTGTGTGTGCATGGGATCTAAGTTCAGAGAGCTATTATTGTTTTATTTTTGGGTTTAAAATTTTTTATTTGGTGATTTATTTGATGAGTTTTTAAAAGGTTTTGATTTAAGGTGTACGCAAGTGAGAGATGGATTATTTAGTGGCCTCAATTTGGACTTCCAAACCATAGCATGACATGTAAGCTGATCAGCAATCTAAAATAACTTAGCAAATATGCAACATTAATTTCTTTACTACAAGAGAATATCCTATCGTGAAGTGTTCCTTTCACTGGTTATTAGAAACTATGTATAACATAACATATAAAAACTTTTAGTGTATGTTTGGATATATAGGATTGGGATGACTGGAGTTTATCAGTGAAGGGTGCAAACTCTCCACTCAAGAAAGACAGCTAAAGTAAATTTGTTATGGATCCATTGTTATTTTTTTTATATGTTAAGATAAATCAGAGAGAAATGAAGACAATACTAAATATTGAATTAAGTTTAACCAAGTACAATACCACCTATATATAGGAGGTGAACAAATATCAAAACAACTCTACCACCAATATGGGACTATAATATCTAACACCCCCTCTCAAACGCACGATGGGTCAAACAATGTGAGTTTGCCTACTAAGTGTCGGAATCTCTAAACTGTATGGGATTTGGTGATGAAGTCTGCAGTCTGCTGGGAAGAGGTAACAGAATGGAGAGAGATGGTCCCTGCCTCAAAACGCTCACGAACATAATGACAATCAATCTCAATATGCTTCGTTCGTTCATGAAAGACCGGGTTGCTTGCAATATGCAATGCACTCCGATTATCACAATAAAGTGGAGTAGCTCCTGTAAGGGTAACACCCATATCTGATAACAGCCAACGAACATGAACAATTTCTCTAGTAGTAGCTGCCATTGCTCTGTACTTAGCCTCAGTGGAAGAACATGCAACAACTGCCTGTTTCTTGCTCCGCCATGAGATCAGCGAATCACCAAGAAATAGACAGAAACCTGTGGTAGACCTTCTGGTAGTCGGATCCCCTGCCCAATCTGAATCAGAATATGTACTGAGCTCTAATTTGGATGTAGAAGGCATGAATAATGAGCGAGTGATAGTGCCCCAAAGATATCTGAGGATCCGAAGAAGAGCACCGTAGTGAACTGATGTAGGAGCAGAAACAAACTGGCTGATAATACTAACTGCATGAGCAATATCGGGTCTAGTCATGCATAAATAGATAAGCTGTCCAACAATCTGCCTGTATCTAGTGGGATCAGGAAGGAGCTCACCATCTGTGGGACGAAGCTTCATATGAAGCTCTAAAGGTGTATCAACTGATCGACTGTCAGAGAGGCATGCAGCGGAAATAATATCTGATGTGTATTTCTGCTGAGAAATGAGTATCCCCTGAGATCCATGAGCAATCTCTAAACCCAGAAAGTAACGTAGCTTACCAAGGTCTTTCATATGAAACTGCTGGTGAAGGTATTTCTAGGTGGATGCAATGCCGGCGGAGTCATCAAAGTAATGATCATATCATCAATATATAGTAGTAGAATTACCCTCCCCTGCGGTGATGACCGCACAAACATAGAATGGTCCTGAGAACTCTGACTAAAACCAGCCTTAGTGATGACAAGGCAAAAACACTCAAACCAGGCTCGAGGGGCCTGCTTCAAACCATATATAGCCCGACGCAGCCGACAAACATGACGAGGAGGAGTAGGGAGGACAGGAGGAGGATCCATATAAACAACCTCAGATAAGGTACCATGAAGAAAAGCATTCTTCACGTCCATCTGGTATAACTGTCAGTGGCAGATGGCTGCAACAGCAATAAGGGTGCGAACAGTAGTCATCTGTGCAATGGGAGCAAAGGTCTCATCATAGTCAATGCCATGCTTATGAGTAAACCCTCGGGCTACTAGACGGGCCTTGTGCCGCTCAATAGATCCATCAGGTTGATATTTGACCTTGAAGATCCACTTGCAGCTAATAGGCTGAACGCCCTCTGGTAGAGGAATAACATCCCAAGTGCTAGTCTGATCAAATGCACTGAATTCCTCTGCAATGACTTTCCTCCATTCAGGATATTGAATTGCATCTTGATAGGTTCTGGGCTCACATGTAGAGTGTATAGCAGTGAGATATGCATGAAACTGTGGTGAGTAGGAAGCTAGGGTGGCAAAACCAAACTGGTCAGAAGGACCAATGGCATCAGGTGTATAACGTGCCGGAGGAATACCAGAAGTGGAACGGGTAGACTGACGAAGAGGTGGTGGACTGACAGGGTGTGGGGGTGAGGACGGTGGAGTAGGTGCATGTGTCAGTGGGGAAGTAGGTGGGATGGGTGCTGGCTGCTGTGGGGATGCAGGTGGAGGTTCGGTAGAGGGAACAACAGGTGTAAGGACAGCAGGAGATGTGCATGGAGCCAAAGGAGTGGGATCAAAAGGAATGCGGGAAGATAAAGTCGGGGGGCTAGCAACAACTGAGAAATCGAGAAATCTAGTATCCTCGCGGGGGGGGGGGGGGGGGGGGGCAGGTAGTAAGGGGAGTCTTCCACAAAGGTGACATGTCGAGAAATGCGGACACAACCCGCGGATGGATCAAAGCAATGATAGTCTTTGTGTTCAGGACTGAGACCTAAGTGAACGCACTTAGCAGCACGAGCGGAGAGCTTCGTGCGCTCAGTAGGAGGGAGAAGGACGTAACAGGTGCATCCAAAGGTACGGAGCATACTGTAGTCGGGAGGAGAATGATAAAGAGCCTCGTAAGGCATCGTACAAGCTAGGGCAGACGAGGGAGTAATGTTGATGAGACTAACAGAGGTCATGATAGCTTCAGCCCAGAAAGAACGAGGAGCAGAAGAGGAGAGTAAAAGAGCACGAGCCGTCTTAAGGATGTGACGATGCTTGCATTCAACTACACCATTCTGCTCATGTGTGTGAGGGCATGATTGCTGAAACAGGGTGCCGTGAGACTGAAGGATTGTTCTCATAGTGGTAGAAGTGTACTCACGTGCACCGTCCGATCAAAAATTCTTAATGCGTACACCGAACTGAGTGTGAATCATGGTTGTAAAGACCCGGTAAATATCAGGTATCTCAGATCGCTGACGCATAAGAAAAATCCATGTATGTCTAGTGAAGTCATCGATGAAGGTAACATAATAGAGATAGCCTTTCCACGATGGAACGGGAGAGGGTCCCCATATGTCGGAATGAACAAGTTGAAAAGGGTGAGTGGTTTCAGAAGTTCTTTTGTGACTAAAGGATAGGGCAATGTGTTTGGCCAAATGACAATCCTGACAATCAGATAAATGTTAAAAAGTGAGAGAACCAAGGGCACCACTACGAGCTATAGTCTGAAGTCGTGATGCGCTAATATGACCTAAACGTCTGTGCCACATATCAGCATCAGAGAAAACAATACCGGCAAAACTAGAAGGAGAGTGATGTACACGAAGAAAATCTAGATAATATAGACGACCCTGACGACTAGCACGTCCAAACTCCTCACCGGTGGAGGAATCAGTAATAGAACAACCTAAAAAGTCAAAAGTGACGACAAGACCACTATCGCACAATGCACTAATAGAAATAAGGTTTATTGATAAATGAGGAGCATAGAGAACATATGGTAATGTGAGAGTGGGAGAGTTAATTGTTCCTGAGTGTGTGATAAGAAGTGGTGAGCCATCAGCTGTGTGTAGAGATGGAGAGTGAGAGGAAAGTGTTGTGCAGGTGGTAAGTAGTGTCTGATTACTAGTGAGATGATGTGATGCACCAGAATCTAAAATCCAGAACGAATTCATACCGGGAGTGGCAAAAAGTGCAGGAGCAGAGGACCCAGCGTTGATAGAGTGACCCATGAGCTGTAGTTCCATCTGAGTGAGGTGTTGCTGAGTATTAGCCCAAGCAGCAGGAGACGGCAAGGCCGGAGTGACGGGCATGGCCGAGGATGTGAGGGAAGAAGCACTGCGAGCGCTGCTATGACTGAGAGCACAATGTGGAGGGAGATGCTGCTGATGCCTGGAACGGGGTAGGGGGTAGGGCAGTGCTACCGGTGGCGGAAGTAGAGGTGGAGTATGGTGATGAGTGATGTAAGGAGAAGGTAGGAGGCCGGAGGAAGACTGAAAATGGCGTTGCTGCTTGTTGAATCTAGAGGAGGAACGAGAGGTGGTTGTATCGGGAAGTCAGTGGAGGCGGAAATATGTGGGAAAGACTGAGATGCCATCAAGTAGTAGTACCTGTATATATATATATATATATATATATATATATATATATATATATATATATATATATATATATATATAAAATAATAATAATAATAATAAATTTTGATTTTTTTTTTCGGATTTTTTTTTTTTGACTTAAAGACGAAGAAGGAAAACAACTTCTCTATGCAAAGTACCAGATCCAACAGATCAGTTTACATAAAACGATAAAATACAATTAACATCAAATACCTAAATCCAGTCAAAAAAAACGAACAGAAGTATGTCGGCTGAGATTGGATTTAGTTACCGATGGGCTTGATTGGATCTGGACGATCTGGTTGCTGATGGGTTTGATTGGACGACGGCTTGAGTTGGACGACGGCTTGATTGCCGATGAGTTGCCGATTGGGTTTGAAGTGAAGATCTGGTTGCTGATTGAAGATGATGATTGGTTGCTAATGGCGGCTGAGATCCAGAAATATGTTGATGTTGCTGATTGGATCTTTGAAGATGAAGATGACGATGGGAATTTTTGAAGATGAAGATCTGGTTGTTGATTGAAGATGACGATTGGTAATGGCGGCTGAGATCTGGTTGCTAATGACAATGTGTTGATTGAAGATCTGGTTGCTGATGACAGATCTGGTTGCTAATGGCGGCTGAGATCCAGAAATATGTTGATGTTGCTGATTGGATATTGGAGGATGAAGACGACGATGGGTTTTTTTTTTTTTTTTTTTTTTTTTTGGAGGATTTTGGATTGTAGAGATTTAGGGGAATAAATTTTTTATAATTGGCTCTGATACCATGTTAAGATAAATCAGAGAGAAATGAAGACAATACTGAATATTGAATTAAGTTTAACCAAGTACAATACCACCTATATATAGGAGGTGAACAAATATCAAAACAACTCTACCACCAATATGGGACTATAATATCTAACATTATAAATGTACAATGGGGAGACATAGTGGAGATAAAAGAAATGATTAGCTTGGATTAGAGTTTTGAGAACTTCATGTATTACATTTTGGTTGAAATAATAATAAGAGGTATTTCAATTATAAACTGAGTCTCAGACAAACAAATATTTAGATTATTGGTATTGTAGATACCTTCGCACATGCACTTGGGTTACCATTGTATTTAGACATGCTCATAGTAGTTATGGAATTAGAATAAGTTCTATAAAACCTATATGATCATGTCCATGCATAACTATTACAAGCATCTAAAAGTGATGTCGAAGTTGAAAAAAAACTCTATGCAGTGTTTCTAACAAACTATATGCATTCCAGGTAAGTTCAAGCTAATGATCAAAAAGACGATGGTTAAGCTTAAAGGTAGATATGCTACTTTCTCATATAATATGTTTCCTACTTCAATTAATTTGTTGGACCTCTTAAACTATTTTATATAATCAAACCAGATGCATCGTTCCGAAGACGTACCTCAGGCACGTGTCAACGGGCAAACCTAGTACTATTATAAGACTCATAGTTAAGCTCCATCAAAGGCTGGGCAGTATCCAAATACCATCTACTACAGGAATTCAAGACGACGTTACCAAGCTTACAGATAGCATATCAAAATTTTCACTAGAACCTACAAGAAAAGAGGTAGTTACTAGAAACCCAATAAGTTTAGATTTCCTACCCAAAAACCAGAATGAGTATTCAAAACCGATCAAATATACAAACATTTATTGGACCTTCTAGAACTCTTAGATCTATAGAACAAGAATCCACAAGTAGCTCAAGACCCCTTTAAAGAGACTATTTAGTAGAAGAGCAAATAATTATGATGTCCAGCTAGAAGAACTCATAGATCCAGAATAAGAATATGATAGATTTCAGAGGGAATGATTAAGTATTCTTAATCCTAGAACTCTGTACCAAGCTTGTAGATTTGAGTCTAGAACAGAATTCTTTTGACACAATTGAGAACAGACAATTAGTTGTTTAGGAAACCGAACATGTAGCTAGCAGTAAGACAGCGGGAAATGAGATCAAAAATTCTAGATATACAGTTATGCATATAGGATCAATAGTTATAAGAATTAAAGGACTTATGAGAAAGAATCTAGGATGTAAAGCATTAATACATAATATGATGATAGATGGAATGATATACCTAAGGGAATGATAGCTAGTATAAAAGTATATATATATGAATTATAATTTAGAAATATTTTATTGTAGTCCAGATTTTATAATAACTATAAAAGACTTCATTGAACATATAAACATCCAAGATTTATTTCTATAAGAACACTAACAAATTTTGATTTAATGAATGTGCAGATGGCAAGACCGCCACCTCAGCCAGGCATACCTGGACATAATACTATTAGGATGATGAACTAAATGCGTTAAGCAAGGAGAGCTAACACCCTGCCTGAATTGCCAAATCCCGAGTTTCCAACCCTGCCCGAATTGCCAAAGACGGAGCTACATCCCTTGGCCGAACTACCAAAGCTTGACTTGCCATCTTGCCCCAACTCCCTGAATTCCCTACTGTTCATCCGTAAGATTATTTGCAAGCTGTCCTACAATTTGTACTAGCTCGTGAGAGCTGTATTTCATTCTGATATCGATCATCATTGTTTTCTTTTTGCGTTGTTCATAAACAACACTTCACCATAGACATGCATGCAGGAGGTAATGTTAAAAAACTATCCTCTAGATTCAAGGTATTTGGAGGAGAACAGAGTTATCAGCTCTCGCCTTCATGATAACTTCTTAACTGTATCGCCTTCTCAGTTTTGTTTCTTATTGTTTTCCTCACATATACTACTATTCAATGGAAGAAATATTTGTATGATTAGACTCCTGTAGGACTAAAATGCTTGTAATGCAAGTGCAGTTTCATTGATTAAATGAAACTCCTAAAATGTGCATTTTGTGTGCTATAATCTATTATAACCAGTGCACCCCAACACTTAAAATATAAAACTCACAAACTTCTATAAATCATTTTCTGATTACCTAAATCCAAACCAGAAATGATCAAAATGCTAAAGGAAAACAAATACAAATACAGTGATGCCTACATCTGATCCATCGCTGCTCAGTTTTTGCTCCTAGTGAGCACATTATGAAATCTAACTCAAATATTTGGAACAAATGATCAACTAATATGAAACATAACAGTTTTGAATACGGTAACACCATCCATCTTGTATGAATACCTACAATCTATAATCAAATTGAATGTAAATCAACTTAAATGCAAGAGAAGTTTATGACAAGGTTCACGGCGGAGCTACCAGTCTCTCTACCCTCTTGTACATGTATCAGATGACAAACCAAGGCCAGAGTTGAAGAGCAAATAAGAGCAAAATTGGGTCTTACGAGCGTCGCCCACCTCTTTTGGTTACTGCGTTGAGGTACTTGTGGAGATTATCACAATTTTCACGGTGGTATTCAATCAACAAGCACAACTGCCTTATAACTTCTCTTTTCGCCTCGTCTTTATCTACCATCTCCAATTTCTTCTCCCTTAACATGTCCTTCAGTGCTTTCATCCTCTCCTCAGATTCAATTAAATTTACCCTGACAATAGCCAACTCTTTCTCCTTTTTAGCCAATTTTTCGCTGGTGCTCTCTGATTCACCTTTTATCATTGAAATGATGCCCTCTTTGTACTTCAATCTAACCGAAAGCTCCTGCTTCTCACTTTTCATTTCTATGAATTCTTTCTTCAATAATTTCAGCTCTTCTTGACAAACAGATAGCTGCTTTAAGCATTCACTACTGTTCTCTTCAAAAGTTGACTCCAGATCAATATATCCACTCGCTAAAGCTGAAATCCCAGCCTCTGCTACTTCCATCACTTGTTTGACTTCGTTCTTCAAAATACGCATCTTGCTTGATAATCTTGACACTTGATCTTCGACTATTTTACGTTCTCCTCGTAATGCTTCTGTTGTCCTAATATAGCCTTCTTCCTTCTCCTTGTTTTCTGTTTCAGTAATTCTAAGCTTCTGGTTAGAGAGGCGGATCTGAACCTCTAGATTCTGCACGTGCTTTTGTAGCCTTGCATTCTCTGCTTCACTGAATTCAATTTTCTCCAAATATTCTTTGCAGCTCTCTTCCAGCTTCTCTATTTCTTTCTCCCTCTCTATCTGAATGGCCTCATGCATTTGAACAGTCTCCTCTTTCATTGCCTGCTCTATCTCCAGCTTTTGACAAGACTCCCGAAACTGTTCCTCAAGTTTCTTCTGTTCAGCAAACAATTCATCGAAACTATCCTTTTGAGCTTTTAAAGTGATCTCCTCATTTGAACTTCTACTTATTAGCTCATCTTGCAAGTTCTTTATCAATGCTTGATCTTTTGCAGACCTGCGGATTAGCGAGGCATTTTTCTCTTCCAATTCCTTCTTCTCAGTGATTAGGATATTCTTCTCCATTTCAAGGGTATTAACACGTGCAGTGATGCCTTCGATCTGATCAGATGCTTCTTTCAGGGCGTTTTCAAGTTCTACACTGAGGGAAGCTACTTCAGACAACTTCTCCCCTAATCTTCCTTCGGCCTGCTGGAGCTCGCTCTTCAAATCAACAACTTCTGATGTCAATAAACTATTTTCTTCCTCATAAGCTTTATTTGCCTCTCTCAATTGCATGACCTCATTCTGCACCATTTCCACATTGATCTCTGCCTGCTTTAGGTTATTCATAACAGTGGAATTCTCCGTTATCAATCTCTTCTTTTCGTCCTCTGCACTTCTAAGTAATACATTTAGTTCATTCAACTCTAGTTTGGATGCCTTAAGCTCAAGACTCACATTACTGATATTAGTCTCCAACTGAGAATTATCAGTCTTAAGCTCATCAATAATCTTTTCAGCCTCCTGAACCTTCATATTCACCATGCCAATTTCCTCTTTCAACTGCTCCAGGTCATCTTCTCGCTCCTTCATGCGAACTTCTGCTTGTTCTAACTTGATCAAAACCCCAGAAATTTCCAGACCCAGTGCACCTTTCTCCTCCTCAACTGCACCAAGTGCTTTGTTTAGATCCTGCAATTCAATGGAAAGATCATTGATTTTGATCTGCAGTTGAGATTTATCATTTTCTAGCTGTTCTGTGCTTTCTTTGAAATCAGTGTCAGCCTTTTCTGCCTGCTGCACCTTGATCAAAAGAGCCAAATTTTCGGTGACCAATGAATGTTTCTCTCTTTCTATTGATTCCACAACCAGTTTCAGTTCAGAAACTTCACCTTTGGCAGCTTCCAACTCCATAATTGCTTTTTCAAAAGACAAATTAGCATCCTGAAGCTCCTCTTCAAGCTTCTTATAATTAGCTAATAGTTCATCAAAACTATGCTTCTGAGTTTTCAAAGTAATTTCTGCATTTGAACTCCTACTTTTTAACTCATCTTGCAACTCTTGAATCAACTTTTGGTCTTCTTCAGATCTGCATGTTAACGCTGCAACTGCTTCCTCCATTTCGCTCTTTTGAGTGTTCAGTAGATCCCTCTCCACTTCAAGACTATTTACATTTTCCATAATGGCTTTGATTTGGTGCGATGCTTCTTGCTTGGCGACTTCAAGATCCGCTCTGAGGGATGATAATTCCAACAACTTCTCCCTTAACCTTTCTTCAAGACCAATTTTCTGAAGTTGCAGCTCATTTTGACCGTGGTTCAGCTTCAAATTCTCTTCTTCCACCATTCCAATTTGATCATTTAACTTCTGTACATCAAGCCCTGCTTGCTGGAACTCACCACTGAGAGCAGCAATTTCTGACAACAGTGATATTTTTTCTTCCTCATAAGCTTTATTCTCCTCTCTCAATTGCATCAAATCACTTTCTAACGTTTCTATACTGATCTCTGCCTGCCGTAAATTGTTCACAAGAATGGAGTTTTCAGATATCAATGTCTTCTTTTCCACGTCCAGGGAATGCTTCTCGCTTTGTGCTGATTCTAGAGCCCAATTTAATTCAGAAACTTTTTCTTTGGTACCTTCCAGTTCTAGCTTCATATTTCCATGATCAGTGGATAATTTGGAGTTTTCATCTTTCAATGTATCAATTTCAACTGCTAGCACTGTTGTCTTTTGATCAGCTTGATCTCTGAAATCTGCCAAGGTTTTCTCTGCATCTTGTATCTTATTTAAAAATACATAGTTTCCTGATCTCAAAGATTCCTTCTCTTCCCTTGAAGATGTCAACTGCTCATTTAAACTAGCGGCTTCCGCAGATGTCTTCTCCAATTCTTCCTTCAAGAAACTATTTTCAGATTTAACCTTCTGCATCTCATCTTGCACCGAACTCAGTTCAATGTGAAAACTTTCTATTGATTTGTCGGCCTCACGTACTTTGGCAAAAGCTTCCGCAATCTCTAATCTGAGCCCTTCATTTTCTTCATGCATATTTTTCAACTTCTGATTCATATCTTCCTCTTTATTAATCCAAGTTTCCAACTCTTTTTTGAGAACAATGTTTTCAGCTTCCAAAACCTTGACACTCTCAGCCAATTCAGCTGCTAAAGTCTGTTCTTCTTTGAGCTTCTCATTCATCTCAGTAATCATAGCCTCCAGCTCATTATTTCTGAAATTTGTACTCTGAAGCTTTCCTTGTAGGTTTTGAATGTCTTCTAGAGTCTTATTTAGTTTCACCTTTTTATCAGATCCGGAATCTGAGGAATCCGAGTCAGAAGATGTGAAGTCAATAGAGAAGCTTCCACTGTCGCTGCTTTTTGGCCGAATTCTCTTCTTTAGCTTTCCCATCAAATTATCGTAGCGTCCATGCACAGCTAGGTACCCTGTGTGAAAATCATTTATAAGGGAAACTAGTTCGGACTTGTCGAATGTATTCTCATGGGAAACTTGACTGCTTTCCTCAGAATATAGCATCTTCAGTATTTTCTCCACATTTTTATCAATATCTGCAGATGAGACGGCCAACTTTTACTTACATTGTAATACAAGAATATTTGAACTGCATAAAGTAGTAAACAGTTATTGGTAATTGCAATATCAACTCTAGGAATTTCTTCTCTTAAAAATCATGAAGGAATCTTTTCAATTAAACAGATTAGCATTTGAATTTTAATCAATCTTTTTCCATACGGGCCTTAAGGATATTCCTAAGTGAATCTGGAAATGTGATACCCTGAATCAGTTATTGTGGAACTATTCTGGGAGGAGCTTTTTGTTCTGCCAGGAAGACACATCCCACAGTCTAATTTTAGTGAAAATTTTACCAACATGAATAATGCCGGAGGTTTCATGCAAATTGTTGTCAAATCTTTTTCTACAAGTTTCGCCTGAAGGAGAAGGGTGTGAAATTGAGTCCCACATGGAGTAGGGAAATACTGGAGATGATTCAGTCCAACATGAAGTAGAGAGATACTGGATATGATTTAGTCCAACATGGAGTAGAGACATGCAAGATATAAGTTTGGGACATTAAACTCAATAAGGGTTATCGTTTTTGGTTCCCTACCTATTTAACTATATATTCAAGGTGCAGAGCTAATTGATAGTAGGACCTATATTGTTTAATCAAACATGAAAAGACACCTATACACAAGGCCTACTGTTGCCGCTAAATCTGGTGTGGGGGCAAACAGATAGTATTTATGGATTCTTAGGGAAACTGAATAGCAAACCCGTTACCTGTTCCGCCGGAGTTTGACGCTGTCTCCCGCCGTACACCTGCAAAAAGTGCGAGACACCGGGGTTGTTCCCGGCGACGCACCCTCCGACGCTCAAGTCAGTAATCAGGAATGATTATGAGAGAGCGCAAAAACTGGCAAAAGATTGATTACCTCTTAATGGAGATGGATGGAGGCATTTATAGGCGCCGCTGGGATCAGATTAGGAATGTAATCCCCGTGATCTGATAAGGAATATAATCCCCGTAACCAGATAAGGAATGTAATCCCTAATCCCCAGTGAAAGGATAGATATGAATCAGGGCCGTTGATTAGGATTAATCAGAAACCCTAATTCTATCCTTTCTGGACCGGGTTTGCTGCGGGTTGAAACCCGTACCCAGTGGGGGTGGATCCGTTCGCGGGTTAGTGGGTCTTCGAGGAGGAGAACCAGTACCCGCTTCAGACCCATTGGTAGGTGAAATTACCGTTTTACCCCTAGGCTCCAAGATTCGTGTCCGATTTGGACGGTTCCGATTTAACCCCATTTTTAGCCATATCACGAGCCCCCCACTCCCAAAGACTGAGTTTGATCAGCCTTTGAGGAGTAGTTTTACTGTTTTAATGGCTGGTGAAGTTGTATCGGAGTCCAAGTGGAAGGCTTTGAATCTTTGAAGGAGATAGTGCGGTGATTTTTCAAGTTGGTTGCACTCTGAATTCTTCTGGTCGTGTGGTGTTTTCGCAGGAATATTCGTTTAACTTATGCAAAGTGTCGATCCGTCGTTCGGGAGTCTTAATAGATTGTCCTTGGCAGTAATTATTTGCTTGGGTATTAGAAAATGTTTCCCCAACTTTATAATTATTTTCCAGGAGTTTTTCCTTTACTTTCTCGAATTTTTAATTGTTTTTTTTCGCAATTTTTTGGCGAATGGCTCGGTTGTTTTCCTTCGTTGTGTGGCCTACATGCTTGTATCACACCGCCGACCCCTTCGAGCGCTCGCTACCAAGGAGGCCGAAGTCCATGGGTGGTTCGGCGCCTTCTGCCGAAGAGCAGAGGCACCTCGGCCAGGTTGTGAGTGCGGAGAGGGGGTTCGGCGAGGTCCAGGGTAGCTTTTTCCATGTAACATGGTCGGTGTCAAGAACGCTCGGCAGCTGGTGCCGAGGTCCAACTTTCCATATAACATGGTCGGTGTCAAGAGCGCTCGGCAGCTGGTGCCGAGGTCCAACTTTCCATGTAACACGGTCGGTGTCAAGAGCGCTCGGCAGCTGCTGCCGAGGTCCAACTTTCCATGTAACATAGTCGGTGTCAAGAGCGCTCGGCAGCTGGTGCCGATGTCCAACTTTTCATGTAACATGGTCGGTGTCAAGAACGCTCGGCAGCTGGTGCCGAAGTCCAAGACTTGTCGTTTTTGGTGGAGCACGCCCTGCGGAGTTGGTGGCTTCTGCGCTCCTGGCAGATGTGGCAGCCACTAAATGTGATGGCTCCTGAACTTCTGATAGCTCTGACGGATGAGACGCTCATTTAATGCAGTGACCTCTGAGCTTCTGTCAGATGGGACAGTAATTAACGCGATGTACGGCTTGGTGTGGCAAACAAGGCGACGGTTTAGATTGCTCTTGTTGTTTTGCGTAAATGGGCTGGCTTGTTTGGGCCCATTAACCTCGTTTTGCGCGCCCCGCTCTATAAAACCTCACCCCTCCCTCTCATTTTTCACTTCTCCTCTCTTTTACTCAGGCTGTTATTTGTGTTTTGCGAGAGCTTCAGGTGATCGTTGTCTGTTTTCCGGCAAAGTTTCCGACAGCATATTTTAAGGTAATTTATACTTAGTTTCTTTCCAAGTATAAATATGTCTCTTCCCTCTGTCTCCAAGTCGTCTTCTTCTTAGTCCGAGCCCTCCCTTGAAGTCGCTGAAGCCCACACTCCGAGTCGCCCAGATAAGGGCAAGAAGCTGTTCGGCCGAGACACGATCGTGGAAGATCCGAAGCGCATGGGGGAGTTTGGTAGGTTGCCGGGGCAACTGACGGGACTTCACAGAGTTCAAGAACTTCTGGAGGAACATGCCGAGCGCATTGTTCACGAGAGGGGGAGGACTTTTGACGAGAATGAGGCGAGGGAGACGACCGAGGCGGATGAGACGGTGTCGATCCTCCGCGAAGAAGATTTGGCAGTGATCCGGGATGGTTTCCACATTCCGGAGTACGAACTTATGCTGTCGGGCCCCGGGGTTAGGGCCAACTCGCCGCTGCCAGTGACTATGTGTTGCTGGCCGGTTGATGCCTTTATCGCCGGGGCTCGGCTACCTCTCCATCCGTTCGCAATCCTCATTCTGAGGTGGTTTGGGGTCAGCCCCATCCAACTTATGCCGAATGCATGGAGAGTCATAAATGGTTTCGTGCTTCACTGCCAAGCCGCAGGGATCGAGCCGGAGCTGAGTGTACTTCGGACGATCTACCGGCTTCATCAAGCGAACCGGTCGGAGTTCCGGTATTACTTGGCTCCGAGGCATGACGGTAGGCTCGTTATATGCCCCGACTCCATAAAGCACTGGCGTGAAAAGTACTTGATAGTGCGGAGGCCTGGCCTATCCCCTCTAGTTGGGTGGAAGAGGTGCCGAAGAGGGTGAAGGCGCTGCCCAAGCTTCGCCCCGAAGATGAAGAGGCAGTTCGGACCCTTCTCGATCGGCCGAAGTACGATTGGCGGGAGCTGACAGAGGGCGTTTTGTTCAGGGGGGCTCTGCCGCGTAGATCCCAGTACGCGGCTTCTCTTACGTTTCCGTACTTTCTTTTGCATACTTCACTTTTTATGACTTGTATTGCTCTAACAAACTTTGTCTTTAATGCAGAAGCGATGGACTACGAGGCGGTGCTAGCTTTGAGGGCTGGTCTGGCCAGCAAGGCGCCGAAGAAACGAAAGAGGGTGGCCACCAAGTTGCCGACCGCAAAGACCCCGAGGGTCACGGAGGTGGCCGAGGAGGCGGAGACCCAGGGGAGCCCGGCCGTTGCCGATGTAGGTGCCTCGGCGTCAACCGAGGTTGGTGACTTCCCCATCGCCGCAGCCCTCAAAATGGCGACGCCCCCGCTGACGGTGGTGGCCGAGGAGCTCCTGACCGAGGAGCATAAGATGATTCATGTTCCGGACTGGCAAGTTCGGAAACATGACGGGTTCCTCGGCAACTCCCTGGCCAGCATGCAGGTGGTCAAGCACCTGGCTACGCCGAAGGACCAGGCCGCCATGGAGGCCGGGCTGGAAGGCGACGACGTCATCGAGATTGCTCGTTCGGCGGTCTCGGTAAGTGTTGAATTTTTGTCATCATTGGTTTTTCTTATGTCTAATTTCTCTAACTCTTTTAACACCTCGTCTCCTGTCGCAGATCATCGTCCACTTCGGTCACCTCTCGGAGAGGTTGACAGCTCTGGAGAAGGAGCTGAAGCAGGAGTCCGACCAAGCTCGGATGGGGAACGAGCTCGACAAGCTCAGGGTCGAGTTTGAAGGGAGGACGACGAGGGTCGAGTACCTCGAGGGTCAGGTCGCAAAGCTGGAGGGCGACCTTCTTCGCCAGAAGGAGGAGGCGGCCAAACAATTGGCCGAAGCGGCAGAGGCCACGGCTGATGCGGTGAAGGAGGCAGAGGACGCGACCATGGTGAAGGCACAAGGCTTCCTTGCCCAGAACATGGCCAAAGCCTACGCCGAAGCCCTCGCCCGGGTGTCGAAGGAGTACCCCGAGGTGGACGTTTCGGGATGGAGATTGTTCCCGGGCCACGTCGAAGGCTTCGACCCCGAGTCGGAGGGAGAAGAAGAAGAAGAAGGGGAAGACGAAGCCGATCCTGAGGTCGAGGTCGTCGCCGAGGTCCAGGGGTCTGTGGTCACCCCGCTGGCGGTGGTGACACCTTCAGGGATGTCGACCCTCACCCACTCTCGCCGCCCCGGGAAAGAGGTCACGCCCTGACTCCGCTTGCTTTTTCTTTTTTTCTGGTTTTTTGAGTTTTCTTTTTTTTTGTGTAATGCCTAATCGCGGACTGGCCACCGCTTTTTGTAATGAATGAAAACATCTTTTTGGGTTCGACTCCGCGTCTCTCTGTCTTTTCTCAAAAACTCTTGAAATTTGGCTAAGGGTAGGAGTTCGGGGATGTGTTAAAAATTTGTTGTTTGCTTCGACTTCTTTTCAGCTTGCGGTGGTGACTCAAGCCGTCGAGCCTACTTGCTCGGGGTACAGCGCTCGTCCCGAGGTTGGCTTAGGGGCGACGAGGCTGTGCTTGACGAGGTGCCGAGAGCGGCTCTATGAAGTCGAGCTGGGGCTGCGCAGAGCCGTAAGCGAGCGGAACCACCTGCAACTCATCCTGGGTCGGCAGGACATCGAGATTCGGCGACTGGAGAGCAAGCTCGCCGAGATGGCCCCCTTAGGAGAGGACGATGGTTCGTCGACCGCCTTTAGTTACGGCCTTCGGCTCTAGTGCATCCGCCATACTATATCGAAGATAACAGCGGAGAGGGACGATCTGCTCTCTGAGATTCATCACTTGCAAACGGTAAAGACGGAGCTTCGGACGGAGGGAGAGGGATTGACGGCAGAGGTGGCCAAACTGACGGCCGAACGTGACGAACTGACGGCCGAGGTCGACGCGTTGAAGAGTCACGATGGACAAGAGCATCGAGGTCACTCATCTCCGCCGTCTTATCGCCAGTCGCTCTGGCATTCCGAGCTCCGCAGTACCTCCTCGCTTCGAGGTCGATGTAAAAGATGACTCTCTGAGGGAGCAGATCTCAGAGCTGGAGGCGGAAGTGGCTCGCCTCAAACCGCGTTCGGGGCCGATCAATGTGAGGAGCACTTCTTGTACTCGCGCGGAGAGCAAGCGGGGCATTTCGTTTTATGAGCTCGCGACCCGTTCGCCCATCGGCCAACCTAGTCCAGGGGATGCGCAAAGTGCTGTTGCCATCTTATCGAGCGGAGCGACCGTTAGGAGCAGCGCCGAGGACACGTCTCAATTCGCTGGTTTGGGATCGAGTTCCGGAGGCAAACGTCGCCGCCCTCGAGTGTCCTTGAAGCGGAACATCCCCACGCCACGGAGGCGTTGAAGATCTTGTTTTTGAAGCCTTTGTATTTAGCCTAAGTGTAACGCGTCGGCATTGTAATTTTTGCTTTTTAACGCCTTGTAATTTGGTTGTAAGGAAGAGTCGTCTTGTACTGTGTCTCCACTCTCAATGATATTTCTTTCTTAGACTTGCGTGTTTTTAGCGGCTTTGTGTGGTTGTTTTGCTTGCGATTGTGTTCGTCGTGCCGAGGTCCCCGAGCATGGCCTCTGCTCGTTTGGGGGTCGGCGTCATGAGTGCTCGGCCAGTGGTGCCGAGCTCTACTTCGGTTGATTAACCTCGTGGATTTGTAAGATGAGTGAGCCTTATGCGGCAGAGGGGTAGCCTCCGCTTCTGCCTGTTGCTCCCGAAGTCCTTTCTCCTTGCTCGCTTAAGGGCCGAGCCAAGTATTGGACTCCGCCCCATCGTTAGAGTAGTTCAACGGTTGTGGGAGCAATTCCGAATGGCGACCTACTTCTGGCTCGCTTAAGAGCGAACTTGCGAAGTAGAATCAAGCCAAGTGTTGGACTCCGAACCATCGTTAGAGTAGTTCAACGGTTGTGGGAGCAATTCCGAATGGCGACCTACTTCTAGCTCGCTTAAGAGCGAACTTGCGGAGTAGAATCGAGCCAAGTTTTGGACTCCGAACCATCGGTAGAGTTGTTCAACGGTTGTGGGAGCAGTTCCGAATGGCGACCTACTTCTAGCTCGCTTAAGAGCGAACTTGCGGAGTAGAATCGAGCCAAGTTTTGGACTCCGAACCATCGGTAGAGTTGTTCAACGGTTGTGGGAGCAGTTCCGAATGGCGACCTACTTCTAGCTCGCTTAAGAGCGAACTTGCGGAGTAGAATCGAGCCAAGTTTTGAACTCCGAACCATCGATAGAGTTGTTCAACGGTTGTGGGAGCAGTTCCGAATGGCGACCTCAGTGTAGTTGAAGGCTCGCCTCAGGCTCAAGGCTCAGGCTTAACAGCAGTTTGAGCCTCAAGCCTCAGTTAAGGCTCCCCCTTTGTTCAAAGCTTCAGTCAGGCTTGCGCATGGACGCGCCTTAGCAAAGGCTCGAGGCTTGCACCTCAAGCAAAAGGCGCACCTGAACATAACAGACCCGACCCGACCCGTCTTCACTACCCGACCCATTTTCAACCCTTCTCATATCCCGTAACTCCCTCAATTCTCTCTCACCTTCTCATCCCCAATTCCAAACTCTAACCCCAATCTCCACTGCCCTAACTCCTCAATTTGCACCCCTCTTCATCAATTTCCTCCCCCTCTCAACAACATCGGCGGTGACAACAAAGCAGCTCACCGGCAACACAACAGCATACAGCAGATTGGTTGTGCCAGCGGTCTTCTTACTCCTCAGTCTCCAGACTCTCCACTCCTGTTCTGGTTTCTTTTCTTTTTGATTTTATACTTTTATTGTTTCTTTCTTGGGTTTTCGTCTATCTTTGATTATGATGTTTTTGCAAGTTACTTTGAAACACAATTGTGAAGCTAGTTCATTTCATAATTTACTATAATCATGAAATTATGCCTTACTCAAATAATTGCAAAATAACTCAGTGTAGAGCATGACCAAATTTTATGGTCGGCTAATTTTATGTTATTGCTGTAATATTTGAAAATAACTTACCATTTACTGAGACTGTAATACTGTAATATTGTATATCCATTAATGCAATATTTAATTTGATACTATTGTAATTTTACTGTATGCTCATTACTATAATGTTGTAATATTGTATGTTGTATGGTAAGTATATTCATTACGGTAATACTGTAATATTGTATGCTTAGAACTATATGATACTATGAATTGAAGGTTAACATAATATTATTATAGTTTTACAGAGGAACACATCGTATAACTTTTTCTTTGGGGGCAAGAAACACATTGTAATTATACATTACAGAGGAACATACTGTAGTTATACAAAATGATAACTTACATCGTTATCTTGATCATTGTATGATATTTTTTTTGCTATGATATTATCTTGTTTATATATTCTTATTTACAAATTTTAAAAACCCCAAAAAGTCATAATGAGCCTCGGTTAAGTGAGGCTTACGCCTCAAATTGCGCCTTGCGCCTCGGGCTTTTTATGGGTTTGTGAAATTGCGTTGCGCCTTGCGCCTTCGACTACACTGGGCGACCTACTTTTAGCTCGCTTAAGAGCGAACTTGCGGAGTAGAATCGAGCCAAGTTTTGGACTCCGAACCAACGGTAGAGTTGTTCAACGGTTGTGGGAGCAGTTCCGAATGGCGACCTACTTCTAGCTCGCTTAAGAGCGAGCTTGCGGAGTAGAATCGAGCCAAGTTTTGGACTCCGAACCATCGGTAGAGTTATTCAACGGTTGTGGGAGCAGTTCCGAATGGCGACCTACTTCTAGCTCGCTTAAGAGCGAGCTTGCGGAGTAGAATCGAGCCAAGTTTTGGACTCCGAACCACCGGTAGAGTTGTTCAACGGTTGTGGAGCAGTTCCGAATGGCGACCTACTTCTAGCTCGCTTAAAAGCGAGCTTGCGAGGTAGAATCGAGCCAAGTTTTGGACTCCGAACCATCGGTAGAGTTGTTCAACGGTTGTGGGAGCAGTTCCGAATGGCGACCTACTTCTAGCTCGCTTAAGAGCAAACTTGCGGAGTAGAATCGAGCCAAGTTTTGGACTCCGAACCATCGGTAGAGTGAGGAGCAAAAGCAGAGAGATGCAAACAATTTTACAAGTAAAATATGAAAAATCTTTCTTTATTGATAACTAATGGTCGGCTGCTTCTAAAGTTGCTAGCCGTTTTACAAGAGAGATAAAAGAAAAACATTACACGTAATAGGAGAGGAATGGTTCGACATCCCAAAATACTTAGAAAGGCGTTGGTGCTTTCTCTTGGTATTTTAGAAGATGGTCGGCATTCCAGGTCATGGGGATCTCTCTGCCTTCGAGGTCTTCTAGTCTGTATGTCCCGGGCCGAACTTCTTTGACGATCTTATAGGGTCCCTCCCAATTTGGAGCTAGTTTGCTCTTCTGACCGGGGAAAGAGATGGCTAACAATCTGAGGACCAAGTCCTCTTCTTTGAGGTTGGTAGGACGGACTCTCTTGTTGTATGTCAACTCGATCCTTCTTCGGTAACTTTGTTGACGAATGGCAGCTCTTTCTCGGATCTCATCAATCAGGTCTAGATTTGCTCGGAGTTCTCTGGCATTCTGTTCTTCTTCATGAGCCATTAGACGAGGAGAGGGTATACCAACTTCTAGGGGGATCATAGCTTCGGACCCATAGGTGAGGTTGAATGGGGACTCGCCTGTGGGGGTCCGTTTTGTGGTGCGGTAGTTCCACAGCACGTTGGGGAGCTGATCGACCCACAAGCCTTTGGAACATTTATCCAACCTCTTCTTAATGCCGGAGATGATCTGTCTGTTAGCATTTTCGACTTGGCCATTCGACTGGGGATGGGAAACGGAGGAGAATCGGTGTTGGATGGCAAGGTCTTCACATAGAGCTCGGAAGGCAGCCCCGGTAAACTGGGTTCCGTTGTCTGTTATGAGGACCCATGGGACGCCGAATCGGCAGATTACGCTCTTCCAAAAAAACTGAACTACCTTGTTCTCGGTGATCGTGGCCAAGGGCTCGGCCTCTATCCATTTCGAGAAGTAGTCGATTGCCACGACTGAGAATTTGAACTGACCAGGAGCGGGTGGAAATGGCCCTAGTAAATCCATCACCCACATTGCGAAAAGGATTGGACTTGATAGGGAAGTGAGTGGAGCTTGTGGGAGGCATCGGATGTCGGAGTACTTCTGACAAGAGCTACATTGCCGAACGTGTCGTTCGGCGTCTTGTAGGAGAGTGGGCCAGAAATATCCGTAATTCAACACTTTGCGGGCTAAGGATCTGGACCCTGAATGAGCCCCGCCGATGCCCTCGTGCAGTTCTTGTAGGGCGTAGTCGGCCTGCTCGGGAGAGAGGCATCTCAGGTACGGCCTGCCGTCTACCTGTGTGAAGGAGCATTTATATAGGATGCCTCCGATCAGCGTGTAACGCTCGGCTCGGGTTCTCACTCTTCGAGCTTCCTTAGGATCTTCGGGGAGGAGCCCGTCCCTTAAGAATTCGACAATGGGTTTCATCCAGTTATCTTCAAGCAGGACAGGCAGCGACTCCATAGAGTCGGAAGCTTCATCCTCTATACTGGGCTTCAGGAGGACCTCTATCAAGATGGTCTGCTCGAGATCTTGGAGGGAGGAAGAGGCTAGCTTGGAGAGGGCATCGGCCTGGGCATTTTCTTCTCGGAGGATTCGTTGGATGAGGACTTCTTCAAATAGTGCCATGAGGCTCCTGGCCTTGGCTAAGTACTTAACCATCCGGTCATCACGTGCTTCATACTCACCGAGGACCTGATTTACAACTAGCTGAGAGTCGCTAAAGATCCGGAAGCGTTGCGCCCCTGCATTGCGAGTCATTCCAAGGCCGGCTATGAGCGCCTCGTATTTTGCTTCGTTGTTTGAGGCCTTGAAGTTGATACGGAGGGAGTATTGGAGGATGAAGTCATCTGGGCCTGCCAGGATGACCCCGGCTCCGCTTCCCTCATTGCAGGAGGATCCATCCACATAAACCGACCAGACGGGTGGTCCTTTCATTGCTTGGCTGAACTCGGGGATGGTACTTTCAACTATGAATTCTGCCAAGGCCTGAGCCTTGATCGCGGTCCGAGGCTGATACGTTATATCATGCTGGCTCAGCTCGATATACCACTTCATAAGACGACCGGAGGTTTCCGGCTTGTGTAGCACTTGCTTCAGCGGTTGGTCGGTAAGGACGACCACTGAATGGGACTGAAAATACGGGCGAAGCTTCCTTGCGGCCATCACCAAGGCATAAGCCATCTTTTCTATCCTCGGGTAGCAGAGCTCGACATCCCGAAGTACTTTGCTCACATAGTAGATGGACTTTTGAGCCCGGTCTTCTTCCCTTACTAAAAAGGCGCTGAGGGTCTGTTCGGAGGCTGGCAGGTAGAGGTAGAAGGGTTCACCAGGAATGGGTTTGCTGAGGAGAGGAGGGTTGACGAGGTAAGCCTTGAGCTGGTCGAATGACTCCTGTTGCTGCTGACCCCATTCGAAACCTTTAGCCCCCCTGAGGGCCTTGAAGAAGGGGAGGCACTTCTCCCCGGACTTCGAGAGAAAATGCCCTATGGTGGCTAGGCGGCCTGTTAGCCTCTGAACTTCCTTAACATTCTTGGGAGGGGCCATGTCTAATATGGCCTTGATTTTCTCAGGATTTGCTTCAATTCCTCGTTGGCTGACCATGAAGCCGAGGAACTTTCCTGACGAGACTCCGAACGCACACTTGTTCGGATTAAGTATCATGTTGTGCTTTCTCAGAACATCGAACGCCTCCTGTAGGTCAGTCACATAATCGGCTCCTCGGATGCTTTTTACAAGCATGTCGTCAACATACACCTCCATATTCCGACCGATTTGCGCTTGGAAAACCTTGTTGACGAGACGTTGATATGTTGCACTTGCATTCTTTAAACCGAAGGGCATAACTCTGTAGCAGTAGAGGCCCTGGTCGGTCACGAATGAGATCTTCGGGATATCTGGGGGGAACATCCGGATCTGATTATAGCCTGAGAAGGCGTCCATGAAGCTAAGGAGTTCATGACCCGAAGTGGCGTCAATCAGAGTGTCAATACTCGGAAGAGGGAAGGGATCCTTGGGGCAAGCCTTGTTGAGATCGGTAAAATCGATACAAATCCTCCAAGTCCCATTGGACTTCTTCACCATTACTACATTCGACAACCACTCAGGATAGTTCACCTCTTGTATGAACCGGGCCTTCAAGAGTTTGTCTACCTCCTCTTTTATAGCTAGCTGGCGCTCGGGGGCGAACTTGCGCCTCTTCTGTTGAACCGGTTTGGACCCCGGAGCAACGCTGAGGTGGTGGACCAAGAGCTCTTCGGAAATTCCGGGCATGTCTGCAGCTGACCAAGCAAAAAGGTCTCGGTTCCTTCGGATGCATTGGACAATGTCTAAGCATAGGGCGGATGGGAAGGTCTTGCTAACAAAGAACTTCCGGGTTGGATCCTGCTCAGAGAAGAGCACTTCCTCCAATTCATCCACCGGCTCGGACGTCGGTCGGACAGCATCTTGGAGGATTTCCAGAGTTTCTAGGGAGAGGACTGGACCGAGGGTAGAGGTCATGTAGCACTTGCGGGCCGTTTCGTGATTGCCTTTTACTTCCCTTACTCTGGCCCGAGTGGGAAACTTCATCTGGAGGTGATAGGCAGAAGGGACGGCTTCAAGGGCAGCTAGGCCGGGCCGACCCAGAATGACATTATAGGCTGCAGGGACATCTACGACCATAAAATCCATCGACTCCGTCCGGGTAGTAGGAGTTTTGCCAGCGGTTACGTCGAGGGTGATCACCCCTTCAATAGTCACTGGCATTCCCGTGAATCCATGGAGGGTGTGGCCGGCGGGCTTGAGTCTGTCTCGGGAGAGTTTGAGGCCTTTGAAAGCGGCGAGGAAGAGGATGTTAACGGAGCTGCCATTGTCCACTAGGATCCTCTCCACTTTGAAGTTTGCCATGTGGAGATTGATGACGAGTGCGTCACAGTGAGGGGTGCGGACACCTTCAAGATCTTCGTCAATGTATGTGACGGGTACTCCGAGGCCTTTAGGAGGAGGAGTGGCGCGAACCGAATTGACTTTCCTAATGAACGCTTTTCGAGAGGAGTTTGAGGAGCCCCTCATTGGGCCCCCATGAATGAGGTGGAGGACACGCTCATCTTCGAAGTCGGGCGTTTCATAGCGTTCAGGACGCTTGTTAGCCCCCCGAGGCGGGGGAGGAAGTTCGGCTTGGTCCTTTCTCACGAACCTGGTCAGCTGCCCCCTCTGGATGAGGGCTTCTATCTCATTCTTCAAGGCCCGACAATCATTGGTGTCGTGGTCGTAGTCCCGGTGATAACGGCACCACTTCTCTTTATCCCTCTTCTTGGCGGGGGTGTTCATCCTCGGAGCAGGAGGTATGATCCCTTCCTTCTCAACTTCCATTAGAATGGTGGAGACATTGGTGGTGAGAGGAGTAAATTTCTCGAATCTGGGGGGAGGTTGGCGCTGGCCGCCATTATCCTTCTGGAGCTTCTTGGCTCCTTCCTCTTCTGTTCCCTTCCTCTTAGACCCGGAGGAAGACCCCTCCAAGTTGGGGCGGTGCTCAGCTTCTTCGGCCCGAATATACTTTTCACTCCGGAAGAGGAGGTCAGAGAAGTTCTGTGGGCGTTTCTTGGCGAGGGAGGAGCGGAGGCTAGAATTGTGGACATTGGATTGAAATGCTGCTGCAGCGACCGACTGGTCGAGGGATGCTATGGACCTGGCTTCAGCTGTGAACCTTTTCACATAGTCTCTCAGCTTCTCACCTTTCTTCTGGTAGAGGTAGAGTAGCGAGATGCTGGTCTTCTCAGTTCTGCGGCTACTCACGAAGTGGGTGACGAAAAGAGTCTCAAACTGCTCGAAGGAGAATATTGAGGAAGGGGCAAGGCGAGAGTACCATTCTCGAGCTGGGCCCTTGAGAGTTGCGGGGAAGGTTTTGCAGAGCAGAGCATCGGAAGCTTGATGGATGAGCATGAGGGTCTTGAAGTTTTCGATGTGATCAACGGGGTCGGTCTCCCCGGAATAGGTCTCAAATTGAGGGGGCTTAAAGCCGATTGGTACAGGTGCATCCATTATGGTTCGGGAAAAAGGAGGTCTACTAGGACGAAGAGTCCTTCCTCTGAGCTCTTCCTCTCGGTCTAACTGACCCAAGCGCCTCTCCATCTCGTGGAGATGGCGATAGACAGCGTCATCCCTTCGACGGTAATCAGGCGAGCCTCTAGACTCGTCTTCGTACAAGGGAGAGCGGGGGCGCCGACGACGGTAGCTCCTGGAGCGGCGAGCGCTTGGGATATGCCGGGAGTTGCTATGTGCGGGAGGAGGAGTTGGGGACCGTCGGCGAGGACTTCGGACCGGAGGAGGAGATGGAATCTTTGGAGCATTGGTGTTAGGACGGAGATTGAGAGCTTGTAGGACGGTCGCTTGGAACTGCTGGAACTCGGCACGGGTGATTGGTGCCTCATCGTTCCTAGGCTGTTGTCGACCTGCGGGGGAGTGTGGTCTTCTTCTGTGATGCTCGGGGGACTCTCTCCGCCCTCTTCGGGTAGGGGACCTTCTGTATTCTCGGCGGCGAGGAGATCGCTCATCCGAACGGTGTTGGCGGGAGGCTCCCTCTCGGGCCCGCTTTTCATCCAGACGGCGGCGAAGGTCCTCATCCTTCTGCCGATTGAGGACGGTGTTGCGAAGGTCGGAAGCTTGGGGATTGTGGGAGGCCATCGAATCCGAAAAGGCATTGTGGATGGAGACGTGGTCCGGATGGAAAGGTTTTTTCTGCGGGTTGGGACCCTTAGGAGGTTGTTGATTCTGAGGAGGAGGCAGGTCCTGTTGAAGAGGGTCCACGGCTTGCGGCGGAAGTTACCCCTGCTGTTGAGCAGGTTGAGGGGGGACTTCCTGTTGCTGATCGGGGTTGGGCCCTCGGTTGGACCCTCTGGATCTGGCTTTCCTAGGAGGCATGGCTGGAGAAGATCTGACCAACGAGAAGAGGGGAGGCTGCTATTCGTTGTTTCCCACAGACGGCGCCAATCTGTTGCCGCTAAATCTGGTGTGGGGGCAAACAGATAGTATTTGTGGATTCTTAGGGAAACTGAATAA
The DNA here is from genome assembly GCA_017893485.1 of Hemerocallis citrina. Lineage (NCBI taxonomy): Eukaryota > Viridiplantae > Streptophyta > Magnoliopsida > Asparagales > Asphodelaceae > Hemerocallis > Hemerocallis citrina. The sequence goes on from CM030364.1 coordinate 206,108,966, forward strand.
CAAACCCGTTACCTGTTCCGCCAGAGTTTGACGCTGTCTCCCGCCGTACACCTGCAAAAAGTGCGAGACACCGGGGTTGTTCCCGGCGACGCACCCTCTGACGCTTAAGTCAGTAATCAGGAATGATTGTGAGAGAGCGCAAAAACTGGCAAAAGATTGATTACCTCTTAATGGAGATGGATAGGGGGTATTTATAAGCGCCGCTGGGATCAGATTAGGAATGTAATCCCTAATCCCCAGTGAAAGGATAGATATGAATCATGGCCGTTGATTAGGATTAATCAGAAACCCTAATTCTATCCTTTCTGGACCGGGTTTGCTGCGGGTTGAAACCCGCACCCAGTGGGGGTGGATCCGTTCGCGGGTTAGTGGGTCTTCGAGGAGGAGAACCAGTACCCGCTTCAAACCCATTGGTAGGTGAAATTACCGTTTTACCCCTAGGCTCCAAGATTCATGTCCGATTTGGACGGTTCCGATTTAACCCCATTTTTAGCCATATCACCTACTTTGCAGGATGGAAGTAGATGCTCTGAATAGGTTATCTTTATAGAATTTGTAGGAAGTGTTTGAAACATCTGACTTAAAGATATCCTCACTCCAAATGTTGTTGCATAAATATATTATGAAAAATAGAATTTACTATTCATACGAAAGAAAATTAGTACATTACCTTCCCTGTTCGGTAGGGCTTCAGAATTCTCGATATCAATGTGGTTGCCAAGGACAGAATGAAACATTTTCTCCAGTCTGTGTTTCTTCTTCATCTCCTATGACCTCTGTTTGAGAAGGAAATTTTTTTAAGTTGTATATTTGTTTGAAGAGTTAAAAGTTATTTGACTAATATACAATGTAATTTTGCGTAAAAAAGAACGAAAAACTCTGCTGCAGACAACTGCAGTTTGCACGACCTCCCTACGCAAGACATCACACGTACAAACTATGCTTATTGCAAACAATTAAAACAAAGGGCATAAATTAAGTGGTAAAGGATTTGCATTCATTCATATACAATAGATTTCTTAATGCCTGTATACCGACATGCCGCTAAAGCTGAAGTTTGCAATTTTAATTCTCTGTCAGGAAATGCTGCTGAGAGTTGACATCACAGATAAAATAATTTTGCAAAAATGATCCATAACGAAAGAAGCAACCCCCCTAAAAGTATTTGCTAAAGATTACAAATTAGCCACCATGACTGAATGAGCATTTATATCTGCTTTTATACATCTTTCCACCTGGATGTTGGACATGTCTTTACGAAAACTTCTATTCCTTTGAACTTAATCTTTAAGGGCGTGTTTGGGAAGCAAAAAAACTAGGGAAAAGAATGGAATACTGGGAATAGGTCCATCTTATCCTATTCCATAGCCTGTTTGTTTTGAAAAAGAAAACAAAGGAAACAACTAAATTTTATTCCCTAGAGAAAGATTTTAGCCAATTTCTATTCCAGCTCCACCCCCTCGGAAAGCTGCGTAAAGGAATGGAAAGAGAGCTCAGACCCCCCTCGGAAAATACTAATAATTAAATCAGAACAAAAATAATAATGTTTAATGATGACAACACAACATCCTTAACAACAGTTTAGGTATTATGTGCATCATCATAAAGTACATGAATATCTGGAGGCATTGAAATGATCTATGAGAAAAGAGTCAAACAAATTCCCTAATCACTCGTGAATGCATATCTAGAAGCACTCATAAACTCTTATATGCATGACATGATGAATTTCAATTCACGAAAACGATAAGGCATCATTATCGAAAAACCTATGAAACTGTGAGCATTATATAATGTCACATTAAAATCATGGCCCCGGAATCTACATACCCAAAGAGAGGAGGTACCTATATAACTTTACATTCTATCGAAAAAAGGTGTGTATACATATGGTTGTGAGGCTATATGGACTATTTTGTGGATGTGTATATGGAGTTTTTTTTATATGGACTTTATTTAGATGTGTATTGTGCATGTTCATACATATATATATATATATATAACACGCTATATATTGTGCAGACCATTTTTTAACACGCTATATATATATATATATATATATATATATATATATATATATATATATATTTCTCAAACCTCTCAAATTTTCTTTTTTCTTTTGCATTTTCATTATTTGAAGAAAGGGTTTCACAAATTCCATGTTATTCCTTAATTTTTTCTTATAATTAGTTAAAGTTTGTTACTTTCATATGGATTACAATCCTATCTAGTCTTTTTTTCAAATCCGGGTTGCTCGTTTTACTAATATTCATTACTCAATCCAAAATGCAAAATGTCAGAAGTATGTCCATGTACAAATATTATAAAAAGGTTTTTCAAAATGCGGTAATCCATAGTATTCTATTTTTTGCCAAACAAGACTAGGGAATGGAAACATAAAAAAGTCAATTCCATTCCACCAATTGCCAAACACACACAACTTATAAAGTTAACTCATCCCTTTCCCCTTCTTTCCATTCCTCTCCATCCATTTTCATTCCATTCCTTTCCATTCCCCAACTTAAATGTTTCCAAACGGACCCTAATTGGTTTGTTGGAATTTGTACATTAAAGACTACTTTGTCACTAATTGATTCTTGCATTTTTTTTCCTCTAAATTTGACACCGTTATCGGATACCAAGTGCCACAAAACTGAGGAATTTATCAATAACGGCATTCTTCTAGGGTGGTAAACTTCAGCTACATGTCATGTTTACCCATTATATCATCCATATGCCAGTACTGTTTTCCACAAAAAATGTAAATTTAAGTCTCTGTATATCATTAAATCCGGACCTTACACTAACACTATCGCTTGCTTTATAATGTGTCCAAATGGTGGCAAATCTAATTTATGGTGGCAAAACTGCACATCAAATAAATCTCGAATTGGATAAGCCAAAAACAAACAAACAAAATCTAATGACCCAACAATGGGCAGTTCATAAGGCTAAAATTTCAAATTAAAATGTATTGTAAAAATAATAATAATAATAATAAATAATAATAAAATAAAAAAGAAGAATACAAAATCAGATTCGACAAAAATGACGACAAATAATTCCTTTCTTTTTTTTCTAACTTCCGAGCTAATTAACCAAAGCAAATAAAACAAATGACTATAAATAATTTCATATAAATCTAACGAAACCCTAAATAATAGTAGCATCTTCTAAACCTAAATTTCATCACACACAAAATTAAAATTACAATAATCACATGATCAGAGAAACATGCTTAGTTAATAACACTTCAAGAACTCATAAAAAATGATTTTTTTTAAGATCAAATTACTTGCAATTACAACAAGAATCAACCGATTAAATCTATATATATATATATAATTCAAGAAATGAAGAGATAGATCGGAGCTCACCTCAGTTTCGATTCTGCCGAGAACAAAGGAAACGGGATCTGAAAATAATCAAGAAATCACAAACTTATATTTAATGAAGAAAATAGTAAATAAAATTAACTGGAAATTAATTAGAGCGAAAAGAAAAACCCAACCTGGAGCCTGGGAGTTTCTCAGTTGAGAAGAGAGATGAAGAGAGGCATTATAGTTCTAAAATCTAACGCTTGGCTTGGTTTTCACCCTCAGCTTCGCCACTTATTTAAGGGGAATGCCACTGGACGAAGCCGGTATCTGTTGTCCGTAAACCAAATTTAAATGCGGTTCGTGGAATCTTTTTGGAGTAAGGTTACCGTCTGTGTCGTTACCGATATCCTACGTGGCACGATATTTTTTTTAGTTTTTGGGATGCCAGGTGGGAGTCTGATGTTGAATGAAGATTTTCGCTTCCCGCCAAATCCTGGTGGGGCTCACTGGGTTTGAATGTACGGATGAAGACAAAAGGTGATTTTGTGTTCACTGGAGAGTGGGACCCGGTTCATGTGGGTGGGGAAGTGGGTGTGGATTGGGTGATTCCACTTTGAGGAATTTGAATTCTTTTACCAAAATGACCCCACCTTTTGAAAGTATTTACCAAACAGATTCACTTTCGAAAGTATTTACCAAAATGAACCACTTATTATCTCAACTACAAATTTTTTACTTAAAACAATCCACTTTTTGGAAGTATTTACCCAACTGACCCACTTTCGAAACTATTTACCAAATTTTAGTTCAAATGAACTCGCTATCTCAGATAGCGAGTATAGTTACTCATTTTTCAAAGAAATTTTTATTTGAAATGTGTATAACTATGCGATAGCGAGTCTAGTTCAACTGACATTGCTATCACAGATTGCGAGTGTAGTTGTACTCACTTTTCAGAGAAATTTTAAACATGCAATTTCTACCTGAAATGTATATAACTACACTTGCTATCTCGGATAGTGAGTCTAGTTCAATTGACCTCGCTATCCCAGATAGCGAGTGTAGTTGTACTTATTTTCTAGAAAAATTTTAAACATGCAAATGTATAGACTTACACTCGCTATCTGAGATAGCGAGTTCAGTTAAACTGGACTCGCTACACAATTTCAGATAACGATGTAGTTGTATATATTTCATGTTGAAAATTTCTCTGAAAAATGAGTACAATAACACTCGCTATCTGAACTGAACTCGCCATCCAAGATAGCGAGTGTAGTTATATGTATTTCAAGTTCAAAAATTTTCTGGAAATTGAGTACAACTACAGTCGCTATCTGAGATAGCGAGTCTAGTTCAAATGAACTCGCTATCTCAGATGGCGGGTGTTCTTGTATGCATTTCAGGTATAGTTAATATAGAATGGATTTTTAGTATGTTTTAGTTGAGTGTATTTTTTGTTAGTTCTTACTTACCTCATCCTACCATTTTCAACTGCAAATAGTAATACTAACTATACAACTAATTAAGCTCGTACCACTATTGCAAGAAACAAATATGTAGTCAATTGAAGAGTGTAATGCTTTGCAGCTACTACCAAACAACAGCTATAGTTATTATTATTGCATGTCATAAATGTTGAACGGCAAAATTACATACAATAGTGTAATAGCGAAACAATGAGCGACTCTTTAAAAACTCCCCAATCGACACAAGCTATCTCAGTTAGCGAGTATGATATAAACACACTCGCTATCTGAGATAGCGAGTCTAAATGTGATATTTTTCTTCTTTTCTTCAAGTGATGGAGAAATACCTCAAGATACAATCGCTATATTAGAAACGAATTTTATTTTTACCAAACTCGCTATCTAAGAGCGAGTCTAAACTTGAAATTTTTCATCACATTTTAACACCTCAACATACACTCTCTATCTCAGACAGCGAGTGAGGTTATTTTCACCAACTCGCTATCTGAGATAGTGAGTTGGGTCATTTTGGTAAATACTTTCAAAAGTGGGTAGATTTGGTAAATACTTTCAAAAGGTGGGTCAATTTTGGTAAAAAAATCCTCAATTAGCGAGTTCGGTGAAAATTCTCGTGCTGTTTGAGATAGCGAGTGTAGGCATAGGTATTTTTTCACAACTTGGTGAAAAAACTTGTCGAAGTAAAACTCATTGTCTGAAACAGCGAGCGTGGTTGTACCAGACTCGCTATTTATTTATAATCAAAACTGGTGCAAAAAATAATTCATGCACGGGGCGGGATTCAGATGGTCCGGCATTCGTGTCTGCAGAACATGCGTACACAAGCAGCATGTAATCGGTCCGAGATGTGCACCCCCCTCCCCTTTGCACGCAAGAGAAAGCCTTCTGGCTTGCTTACAATGCCAAGAAAGAGTTTATTATATATACCTTTCTAATTCTTACGCTTTTCCAATATGGGACTAAAGACCCTCAACTCATTTTCAGACATCAAGTGTCTCACATTGGGAGATAATTTCTCGTTCACCCCATAACCGTTTTGAGCAAGTAAATATATGATTCTGATGTACTCACGAAGGAGAACACAAATCCATAAATATCTCTCACTAATTCATAGTGGATCTTACTCAAAAAATTGCCTCAAAACTGATTCGTAAAATGGAGTTAGAACACCCATTTTCTAACATTATGTTCGTTTGATTGATTGGTTGAGTTTCTAATTTGGTTAATGATAGTGAGATGACCACAAAGAGTTGAAATTGTGTTGAAAACCTGGAAATGAACCATATATGTATACAAGAAAATTTGTAGCTGTAGGTAGCACTTGAAAATGTCATAACTGAGGCCTGCTTTCTCAGATAGTGAGTTTAGTATTGATAAAATTTCTACGAGACTTCAAAGTCTCTGTAAAAATCTCTACACACGCAGTCACTACCTGAGATTGCTAGTATAGTATAATGACGTTCGCTATCTGAGATAGCAATTTTATGTTTTTTTTATTTTTTTTGGATACTTTGAGGAAGAGGAAGTGAGAATTGAGAGTGCGGTTTAAATTTTAAAAAAAACACAAACGACACCGGCTGTCTCCAATAGCGAGTGTAGTTATGACATTTTAAAGTGCAACATACAACTACAAATTTCCTTGTATACATATATGGTTCATTTTCCAGATTTTCAACACAATTTCAAAAGTCTTTGTGGTCATCTCACTATCATTAACCAAATTAGAAACTCAACCAAACAATCAAGCAAACATAATGTTAGAAAATGACTATTTTAACACTATTTTACGAATCAGGTTTGAGGCAATTTTTTAAGTAAGATTCACTAGGAATTAGTGAGATATCTTTATGGATTTGTGTTCTCCTTCGCAAGTACATCAAAATCATATGTTTACTTACTTAAAACGGTTATGGGATGAATGAAAAATTGTCTCTCAAAGTGAGACACTTGATGTCTGAAAATGAGTTGACAAACTTTAGTCTCATATCGGAAAAAATCATAAGAATTAGAAGGGTATATATAATAAACTCTTTCTTGGCATTGTAAGAAAGCAAGGCATAAGGCTCTCTCGCGTGCGCGTAGGGGGGTACAAATCTCGGAGATTACATGCGGGTTGTGTGCGTCTGCACGTCCTGTGGACACAAATGCCAAACCATCTAAACCTCACCTCGTGCAAGGATTCTCTATCTGAAACAGCGAGTCTGGTATAGCTACGCTCGCTGTTTCAGCGAGGCTTGTGCGTGCCTGCACGTCCTGCGGATACAATGCCGGACCATCTAAACCCCATCCCGTGCAGGGATTCGTTGTCTGAAACAGCGAGTCTGGTACAACTATGCTCGATGTTTCAGACAGTTTGTCCTACACTTTCTATCTCAAATAGCGCGAGAATTTTCACCACTCGCTATGATAGCAAGTGGGTCATTTTGGTAAATACTTTTAAAAGTGGGTTAGTTTGGTAAATACTTTCAAAAAGTTGATCATTTGGCAAAAATTCGAGGAATTTCAGGTTTGTATCTGTTATAATGCTTAGTTGGACCCCACTTATTGGATTGTGGGTCCTCACATACCTTATCGCTCACAAAACTAAAAACTGTGGGCCCATTATGATGCGGTTTTCTTTTTTTTAAGTAGTTATTTGAAAAATGTCAAAACTACTATAAATTTGTAAAGCGCCCATTGATGGCTATGGTATATCTTGTGTACTTACATCATGTACGAGAAAAATGTTTCTTTTCTTTTTCTTCTTTTTTTTTAATTTTATTTTTTTAAAATAAAGATGTGGTCACCTGTTTCGTTAATGAAAAGTTAACGAAATAGAAAGTATCAACTATTACATCCCAAAATCCACCCAAAAGCTTATCACATCACAACTAATAACAGAAAAGTATAGTAAACTCAAAATTAACCACTACGAGAAGAACCTCCACTCAGCCACCTCATGCCCGATGGAAGAAGAGATAAATGCTCGTGGCTCCTCCTGATCTAATCTGCTCCCTCCATAACAAGTCTCTTCCTCGCACCTGTTTGATCTTCCCACGTATCGATAATAGTAAAAAAATTATGCATCTTGACTGAAAATCTACGATTAAAATTGCGAAAACAAGAATCATTTCCGTCTAGCCATAGGATCCACATATTAGCCGCTACCGGAATGCCCCACGCCCTCCTACTTTCTTTCTTAATCACTCTCGCTTTCCAGGAACCCCAAATGTCTATAGTTGTGTTAGGGAACTTAGCTAGTCCAAACCCCCAAATAGACTACCTCCCAAGCTAACCTGACTTTCAGGCAATGGATGAAAATGTAATTTGTGTCCTCCTCACCGAAACTACATCTAGAGCATCTGATGAGTGAAATTTATACATTATTTTATTACTCTTTTTACGCATAAAAATTGCAAGTTCTCATTTATATCTTTAAAATTTATCTTATTTCTACTTAATTTTATTTGTTTGTTTGTTTTTGTAAGAATGAGAACGATAAGTACAAAATGAGAGCATTTTTGGTGAAATCAAGGAAGAGTGCAAGGATAAAGATATCAAAAATTCAAATTGATTCTATGTGAAGTTTTGTTTCAGAAAATTCAAGTACTCAACTGCACGTGTTTAAAAATTGGCCCTTTGAAGAATCAATCGAACATATTATGATCAACTGGGGGGTGGATTAAAATTTTGTAATAAAATAAATAAATTAAAAATAAAGAGCAGCCCGGAATGATGGTGTTTGGTTCGGGATAAGTTAGATAATTAGTTTAAAATAAAAATGATTAATACTAATCTCTGTGGTTTTTAACTAATTAATTACTAACTAACTATAATCCTAATTTAACTAATCCTAACCTACTTTTCCGATAGCTGCACATGAGAAAAGGAGGGCGGCTTTGTTTTGTGCTGGTGGGCAGCACGAGACCCGACGAAAGAAAGAAAAGGGGGATAGACAAAGGAAAGGTTGCACGGGAATTCGAAGGAGAGCGAAAAAGAAGAAGGAAAGTGGTGCGCGGATCCCGATGGTTGATCAAATTTTGGATTTCGGCTCAAGCAGCAAAATAGTTCTGTCTTCTCTTTTTTCTATATTTTTTTAATATGCAATCCAGAAAAATGTTTATTAGTCGCAATAATATCATGAACTAATTCTATTTTCCTAGAGCTTCGATGTAGCCTAGTTTTGAGAGCACAATTTTAATTCCATGTTATTTTAGAATTCTATTTTTTCCTGGTTGTGTGTTTAATTTTTTATCTTGATGCTTATAATTGTTTGGCCAACTATTATTGATTTATTGAATCATGTGGGATACCGAGAGATAACTTGTGATTTAGAATTATAAAATTAAATACCATTAATTGAGCGAAATTAAAGATGATTTACCGTTATTAATGTGAATATAAAGAAATCCATAGAACTTAATGAGTCTTCAATTAATTAAATTTGTATAGAGATGTGACGAATTGTTAGTTAGGGATATTTTTGATATTGTTCGAGATAAAACATTGAATAATTAGGAGATTTTGGTCTACAACTTGGAAAAGTATAATTTCTTGTTACTTGGACTTTTGAATTGTGCGGGATTAACTAGGTGAAATCAAAAGCCCTAGAATTAGTTTTGCTATTAATAAACAACAAAATTTTATATTTTCATTATTCTTAATTAGATTATCTTTTCCTTTAGTTTAATTTAGTTTAGTTGCTATTTTTTTAATTAAAATTTTGATTTTCCAAATAGTAGTTTATCTAGTGAATTTCGGTACTCAATAAAATAATCAGTCCTTGTGGGTTCAACATTCTTTTCTTTTAAAAATATACTACTTGTTGTAATTTTGTACACTTACAAAATATCTCATCAAGTTTTGGCGTCGTTGCCAGGGACTAATTATTCTTTTATTAATATTGATAATTGCTAGATTGTTACTATTTTGGATTTTTTAAATATTATTTTAAAAAAGATAAGTTTGATTTGTTTTCCTGTTATTTAATAGATATATTTCAGTACATAAAAATGTATCACCATGGCAAACGATAGTAATGGAGAAGAAAATAAGGCTTTGAGAGACTATGTTATGCCATCGGTTAATGGAGTAACATCAAGCATAAAGAGACCGACTATACAAGCTAACAATTTTGAGATTAAACCGGCGATCATTCAAATGATTCAACAGACTATACAATTTGGAAGACTATCGCACGGGGATCCTAATGTTCACATTGCAAACTTTCTAGAAATTTATGATATTTTCAAGCACAATGGAGTGTCAAGATGATGCAATTTGATTGAGACTTTTTTTCACTCGGAGATAAGGTGAAGGCTTGGTTAAATTCACTACCACCAAGTGTCATCACAACTTGGGAGGGATTAGCACAAAAATTTATGGCTAAGTATTTTCTTTCAGCAAAAATAGTGAAGCCAAGGAATTACATTACCACATTCACTGAATTTGAGATTGGGTCTTTGTATGATGCATGAAGAGGTATAAAGAGCTATTGAGAAAGTGTCATCATCATGAACTTCCAAAATGGCTACAAGTGCAAACTATCTATAATTGTTTGGGAGTTACAAATCGGTGTATGGTAGATGCAGCAGCTGGAGGTGCACTAATGAGCAAAAATCATGAAGCAGTCTATAAAGTTTTAGAAGAGATGACATCCAACAATTATCAGTGGTTTTCAGAGAGAAAAATTCCTAAAAAAGCAGCTAGAGGTTTTGAACTTGATCTTATTACCACAATGGCTGCACAAATTGCTACTTTATCAAAACAATTAGGTAATATGAATGTTAATTTTATTCAAACTAATATTAGTTGTAATCATTGTGCATGAAATTACTCATGTATTGATTGCCAAGTGGGATATCCTTTTGCTCAACCAAATTCAGAACAAGTAATTATGTGTCCAACTTTCAAAAAAAAAAGCAATCCTTATTCGAACACGTATAATCCATGATGGAGAAATCACCCCCAATCTTTCTTGGAACAACAATCAAGGAGTAATTAGACCACCTCAACATTTTCTACAACAAGAAAAGAAGCCGACACTTGAGGAAATGTTCATGCAATACATGCAAAAGATAGATTTGGCGATCCAAAATGTTGCAACTTCAACTTCTGCATTAATTCACAACATTGAGGCTCATATTGGTCAGCTTTCAAATATTCTTACAGAGAGAACAACAAGAACCTTACCCAATAACTCCATGACAAACCCTAAGGAGCATGTCAACGCAATATCACTAAGTAGCGGGAGAACAATTGAGCAGCCACAAGTACAAACTGCATAATAAAATGTGGTTGAAAAGCAAGATGAGTTCGAACAAATTTTGAAGGAACAAACGCAGCAGGTGGCCAACCATCATTCTAAGAAGAGTAAAAGAGTTTCAAACCTCACGGTTTCCAAGGTATTTAATTCTGAAACCTATCCAAATTCACCTTATGATCCACCAATTCCTTTTCCGCAAAGAATTAAAAAGAATAATCTCAAATATCAATTCTCTAAATATTTAAATGTTTTTAAGAAATTGCATATTAATATTCCTCTTATTGAAGCTTTAGAACATATGCCTAAATATGCTAATTTTTTAAGGATATTTTATCAAACAAGCGGAAGTTAGAGGAGCAGGATATGGTGATGTTAACTGAAGAGAGTAGTGCAATTTTACAAAAGAAGTTGTCTCATAAACTTAAAGATCCAGGGAGTTTTACGATTCCTTGCACTATTGGAAAATCTTATTTTGATAAAGCTTTATGTGATTTAGGGGCAAATATAAATTTTATGCCTTTTTCAGTTTTCGGGAAACTTGGTATTGGAGAAGCAAAGTCTACTACAATTTCTTTGCAATTGACGGACATATCTATCAAGTATCCAAGAGGTATAATTAAAGATGTTTTGGTAAAGGTAGACAAGTTCATATTTGCAGCTGATTTCATAGTGCTTGACGTGGAGGAAGATGAACAAATTCTGTTGATTTTGGGGCGATCTTTTCTAGCTACGGGGAGAGCTTTGATTGATGTCCAACAAGAAAAACTTATTTTGTGGGTTAATGATGAGCAAGTAACGTTTGATGTTTTTAAATCCATGGAGTTTCCTGCCGAAGTTCACTCATGTTTTCAAGTTAGTAAAATTGATTTAGTTGTGGGCAAGACACATAGGGCTGAAGTTGAAGAGTTACCGGTAAAAGTGTGTTTAACAAATTTAGCAACTCTTGAATCTGAGAAAGAAAATGTTTTGGAATATGTTCGGGTATTTAGAAGCTACACCATCTATTCATCTTTCTTCTCAGTTGAAATTCAAAGAGGTATGGATATCAAAGATGCCATCTTCAATAAAGAAACGACTCAAACTCGAGCTTCAACCTATTCCACACATGAAGGGAATTATTAGAAAAGAGCTTCTTATGTTGTTGGATCTTGGCATCACATAACCATCTCAGCTACCACGTCCGGCTGGAGACTTAAAACTTAGCGCTTTTTGGGAGGCAACCCATGTTTTCTTTTCCTTTCATTAGAATTGCTTTTTTTAGTTTACCTTTTTTTTTTTTCATTTTATATGATTGCATAAGTTTGGGGGTCTCCTGGCCAAGTTATTTTCTAGACCTAGTTTGATGGCTATTTTTGGGCCGGATGGAGTTCGAATCTGGAAAAGTGTTTGCAGAGCGATCGAAGGAAATTGTCTTATCTGTCTAATGCAAAAAGAATCAATAGATTTGGACATCTACAACTCTAGATATCACCGAAATAATGAACGCCACTCAACTAAAATTTTAACATGAATCAGGGCTGCAATTCTGAACTTTTCTCATTATTTTTTTCCCCTATTCTTTACCCATTGAGGACAATGTGATATTCAAGTTTAGGGGAAGAGATAATAATTTATATATATATATATATATATAGGGAAAAAGGGGTATGAGCAACTTGCTCATTTAGTAAAGAGTAATGCTAGAGCCACTACCAATTTCACTGCATTTTTCTTCACAACCTTAGGTGACACACTCCAATAGGTAGAGGATGATAGAGTAGGTGGGAGAACTCTCCAATAGGAGTATGCCACCTAAGATAGTGAAGGAAATAGTAGTGAAATTGGTAGTGGCTAAAGCATTACTCTTTAGTAAATAAGCAATTGATGATGTGGCATACATGTGATTGGAAAAGCCTTAAAATGGTTAGTTGTCCAATGTATCACATGCATGCCACATAATCAATTGCTCATTTACTAAATGAGCAAGTTGCTCATATCCCTTTTACCCATATATATATGAAAAGAAAAAAAATGGACTTCAATTAGGCTTACTGTTACACTTTTGAGTTATTTATTATGCTAAAGCATTACATTTTTTTTATTTAGGATAGACAATATCTTATAAAACAAAATTAAGCATACTTATCTTTTTTAGAATTATTGAAATTAAAATTTTCTTACAAAATTGTGAGAGTTATGTGATTATATATAAAAGAGGAATGTGATGTTTTTCTTGTGATTATCCCCCTTGATCTAGTCATAAACAGAGTTTAAGTAAATAGAGCGATAGTGATTAAATAATTAAATGAATTAAGTTTTATTTACTCCAATGTTTTGTGCTGCTTAGTGACTAGGAGAATTCATCGCCACTGTTTACTTTTATGTCAAACGGTAACTTGAAATATGAGTATGCAAAAGCACTCTAAATGTGTGACTTGTTGAGTAACCGGGTGAATCCATCACAAATGTTTGCATTCACGTCAAAAGGCAAGTGAAAACTTAGAGAGAAGTTTTCAAAAATAAATAAATAAATAAATAAAAAGAAAAACTCTAAGTTGCTACTCGGTTTGTAGTAGTGAGAGACCACAAATGGAGTTGTTACATGATATAATTACATTAATTGCATGACAAATTTGATTGTGTTGGGAATTATGTATGAATAATTGCAGTGGAGATAATGAGTATGCTTAGTTTTCCTTTATTTGTTATTGTTTATGTATTAAGTTGAAGATTTGATGCTTACATAATAAGACTTTTTTGTGCGATGAGTTGAGCCTAATTATGATTACTATCCCTTTATTTATGGTTTTACTTTTTGCTCGAGGACAAGAAAAATCTTAAGTTTAGGGGTATTTGATGAGTGAAATTTATACATGATTTTATTACTCGTTTTACCCATAAAAATTGCGAGTTCTCATTAATTTCTTTAAAATTTATCTTATTTCTACTTAATTTTATTTATTTGTTTGTTTTTGTAGAAATGAGAACGATAAGTACAAAATGAGAGCATTTTGGGTGAAATCAATGAAGAGTGCAAGGATAAAGATTTTGAAAATTCAAATTGATTCTATGTGAAGATTTCTAGAAGATTCAAGTACTCAACTGAACGTGTTTACAAACTGGCCATTTGAAGAATCAATCAAAAATATTATAGTCAACTAGGGGTGGATTAAAAAATTTAATAAAAAAATAAATTAAAAATAAGGAGCAGCTCAAAATGATGGTGTTTCGTTAGGGATTAGTTAGATAATTAGTTTAAAATAAAAAAGATTAATGTTAATCTCTGGGGGTTTAAACTAATTAATTACTAACTAATTCTAATCCTAATTTAACTAACCCTAACCTACTTTTACTACATAAAGGATGGCTACACATGATAAAAGGAGGGTGGCTATGTTTTGTATTGGTGTGGGGCACAAGACCCGATTAAAGAAAGAAAAGGAGGAGAGAGAAAGGAATGGTTGCATGGGAATTCGAAGGAGAGAGAAAGAGAAGAAGGAAGGTGGCGTGTGGATCCCGATGGTTGATCAAAACTTGGATTTTGGCTCAAGCAGCGAACTAGTTATTTCTTCTCTCTTTTCTATATATTTTTTATTACGCAATCCAGAACAATGCTTATTAGTCGCAATATTATCATGAACTAATTTTATTTTTTTAAGGCTTCGATGTAGTCTAGTTTTGAGAACACAGCTTTAACTCCATGTTATTTTAGAATTCTCTTTTTCCAGGGTTGTATGTTTCATTTTTTTTATTTTAATGCTTATAATTTTTAGGCCAACTATTGTTTGATTTATTGAATCATGGGTGATGTCAATAGGTAACTTGTGATTTAGAATTATAAAATTAAACACCATTGATTGAGTGGAATTAAAGATGATTTACCACGATTAATGTGTCTATAAAGAAATCCATAGAACTTAATGAGTCTTTAATCAATTAAATTTGCATAGAGATATGACGAACTGTTAATTGAAGATATTTTTGGTGTTGTTCAAGAGAAACATTGAATAATTAGAGAATTTTGGCAGGGATGGCAACCGGGTCAGGTTAACCAGCGACCCTGGCACACTAAACCGGCCCTCCACAATGCGGTTCGGATCTGGGTCAAACCCCTGGGTCGACCCGAGTCGGAAAATTCGCAAACCAAACCCGTTGGACTCGGCCCGCTCGACCTGTTGACCGAGTCAAAACTGCCCGCCAACTCTCGGGTCGACCCGTGGGTTTGGATCCGTTTGACCCGAACGGGTCAAACGTTCGACCCGCGGGTCGAACGGTCCAGAGACCGTTGGCTGCTGTTTTTTTTTATATATATATTTTCCTCTATAAATACCCCCTTAATTCAATCTAAAAATTTTCACACCTTACTCTCTTACTCTCTCTACTACTACAACTACTCAATTCAATCTCAAATCAATCAAGTTTTTCAACAAATTAGCAAGCAACAAAGAAGTAAAAAATTTCGACCGTATTGAATTGTGTTGATTCAACTCTCAACTACGTCAACTTCAATTCCTCTAACAAAGAAGATCTATCTCTCTCTTTCAAGTTTCAACGACTACCGGATTACCAACTACTCTCTACTTTTATTTTCTCTCTCATTTGTATATTTGATTATCCGCGAAGTACGGTATCAAAATTTCACAAGTATCCTATTATCTTAAATTTTGTTGTAGTTTTAATTTTTTGTATCATATTTGTTTGTTGATTTTTTTTTTATTTTTTCTCTTTCTCAACCCTCCTATTGTTTTTTAGATTTTATTTTTTAACATATACCTCATAGATTATTTTCAAATATTTCACATACAGTAGTAAAATACTAGAATTTTTTTTTTCACACATACACTATTACCATGTCTAGATCACGAGGTAGCGGCCGTAGCCAAAGTGGACAAGATTTTACCGATACTTCACGTCGGTCTCCAATAGTTCCACAAATTGAACCCGAATTTACACATAATCTTATGGTAGGAACTCACGATATTCCTACACACGAAATAGAAGAAGAAATGCATGATATTGACACACAAATACAACAAACCGAACCCACTAGTAATAGAAAAACTATGAGAGAAATAAGTGATTGACATAGATTTTATGACTATATCCCCGATGAGAATAATCCGAGTGTAGGACATAAGATTTAACATTATGGAAAGAGTTACAAATGGAAGAAGGGTAAGGGAACAAGTACAATTAAACGAAATATTTTAAATATACACAAAGATTTAGTACAAGACCAACAAGGCCAACAAAAAATCTACCCTAGGACCGGACAAATAGATAGTCAATCCTATGATCCCGAACTTGTTCATCGGAAAATGGCCCGATTAGTTATTAAGGATGAGCTACTTTTTTTCCTATTCTGAGAATAGGAATGTTGAGTCTTTCAATCAAAATGCACTAAATCCACATTTTAGAAGAATTTCTAGAAACACACCAAAGTCTGATTGTTTTAAACTTTACAACGAAATGAAAAACGCTTTAATTGCAGTCTTGTATTCTTTAGCTTGTAGAGTATCGTTAACTTCCGATTGTAGGAAAGGTTGTAACAATATTCCGATGAAGGGATTAACTTGTCATTGGATAGATAGTGATTGAATGATTCAAAAGAGAATCATCTCACTTGCGGTTTTGTCATATCCCCATAGTAGACTATTTATTGCAACACGTATTTTAAAAGTTTGTGATTTATATTATATTCGTGATAAAAAATTTACTATTAGTTTTGATAATGCATCTAACAATAATGTTTCGATTATTACATTAGAAACACAATTAGCTCCTTCATGTAAGGAAATTTTTATATTAGATGTGCATGTCATATTTTAAATTTATGTGTACAAGATGCATTGAAAGTAGCCGATCCAGATATAATTGCAATTAGAAATTGTGTACATTGTATTACTTTGAGTGGTCATATGCTTCAAGAATTTAAAGTATGGTGTAAAGCTAGGGGAATACAATTTAGAAAATTTCTTAAAGATGTTAAATACCGATGGAACTCTACTTTCGATTTACTAAATGTTGTTACTCAATACAAAGATATTATAAACAATTTTTGTCTTGCAAAAAATATGAATTTTTTTTAAATGACTCCCGAATCATGGTGTTTTGCCGAATGTTTATTACGATTTTTGGAACCTTTTAAAACCGCAACTTTGAAGTTTTCTACATCTTACGATTCTACTTCTAGTTATATTTTTATTTCAATCATTACTATGATGCAAACTTTTCAAGAAATGATTTCGGACGAATATATTGGCCATATTGTTCTTCCCGCTTATAAAAATTTTGGAAGTATTTTAATCCCCCTTCATGTTGTATTGTATTGCTATTGTTATGGATCCTCGTATCAAATTAGTGGGTACAAAGAGTTTGATTTAAATGTATTTTGTTTTACTTGGAAATGAATCTGAAATTAATTGCGACACATTTTTAGCTAGCTTTGAATTGACATTGAATAACTTGTACGGTTACTATGATAGAACTTTTGCATCTAGTAGTACAACTAGTATAGTTACTTCTTCTTCTACTTCTAGAGGTAATGGTAAGAGTACATTAGAATATGCCACTTTTAATTTACTTGCTCATATTCAATCAAAAAAACCTAGGACTAATGTACCTAATGAATTAAATTGGTATAATCAACAAGATAGTGAGAGTTCTAATCCTAAGATTGAAGTGCTACAATGGTGAAAAGAACATGAAAATCTTTTTCCTATTCTTTCACATATGGCTAGAGATCTACTAACTCCTCCTGTCTCCATAGTTGCTTCCGAAAATGCTTTTTCTTCAAGTGGCAGAGTTCAAACGGATTACAGGAATCGCCTGAAGCCGGATTCGTTGGAGATGCTCATGTGCACTAAAGATTAGATGAAGGCTGAAGACAGGACTCAAGGAAAAGCGCCATCAACATCAACAAGTGAAAGCAACTCCCCTGAAGTCCAACAACAAGATTTGGGATTTTAGGGCAATGAGATTCTAAATTTAGGTTAAGTAGAGGTACACGACAGTAGTCCAATACCCTCTCTCCAATCTAACTTTAGCCTATCTCGAACTCTAGATTGTCCTCTTAAACATGTAATTGAAGGAATTTGTATATTTTTTACCAGTATTTATATATAAAAAGTTGTAAAAATTTCATAGAAGTTGAAATGAATAAATATATATAATTTTGTTTAATTATTAATCTCTTATACTGGTTGTACAATTTTTATTTATTTATTTTTTTAGGTTAAAAGAGAGGGGGAAAACTTGTATTTGTAATTTGTATGTAAAAAACTTGTAAAAAATTTCATAGTAGTTGAAATGAATAATCATTAATATATGCATTTTTCACTTTTATTTTATGTAAGTTAAATGTCACGCCCCGCTTCCCAAAAGAATACGGAATACGAGTACATGACAAAGTCCAGCGAATAATTTTCATCATTCATAAACTGTAAGGATCAACTCAATTGTACAACAGAAAGATACAACCATGCATGAAATAAATCTCATAATCAAAAAAATTATTCAAAAACAAATACATAATCCTCAAATAAAATAAGAGCTGGAAAAAAAATATTAAACTTCGGGACAACATGCTCAATACAAAGTATCAAGTAGCAACAAGGAAACTGATAACTCAATACAAGAATAAATTAAAGCATGAAAGGTTCCAGTCAAGCTTAGAACACTTGGTCACTCACTCCTGCAGGTAACTGGTCTTCAAAGCTTGTATATTTAGCAATTGGAAGAAATAGAGAAACAAGAAAATAGTATGCCCGTTAGTGCAAGCTACGGCCGCAAGTAGTACAAGCAAAAAGGGTACAGGAACAGGGTAAATAAGAACATAAAGCAGGAAAAAGGAAACAAGAGCATAGAACATAGCATGAAAGGAATGCAACAGAAAAATGTAGTCAAATAAACCGGAAAGCAAGCAAACAGGATCAGATAAACATGTAAACTGGTAACGGTATCAGGTAACAGGTAACATGCAAACGGTATCAGGTAACAGGTGATAGGTAACAGGTAACATGTAACAGGTAACAGTAACAGGTAATAGGTAACAGTAATGTGCAGGTGAAACATAATATTCTTAAGTATTTTATTTAATCATATCTAATGTACCACTCATGCGTCCCATTTCACATGGTTGCTGCATACAAACAAGTTGTGTTTGGATTTCATGGTGGATTCTATAGGTCCGTGTACTCAGGTATCATGTAAACAGTAAACAGTAAACAGGATCATGAATTATGTAATCATACATTCATGTAAACAGTTGAGACCTATGGGGCCCTTCCGAGTACACCTTCCTATAGGAAAGTATGTAGTCAGGTAAAACAGTAAACAGTTGGGACCTATGGGCTCCCTTTCGAGTACACCTTCCTATAGAAAGTATGTAATCAGGTAAAACAGTAAACAGTTGGGAAACACGGGCCCCCTTCCGAGTACACTTTCTATATTGTCCACTACTAGATCTTTCCCTTAATCCTAGCTTGATTACTTATTCTTTTTACCAACACAGACATGAATGTGCACAATCAGGGAAGGTAAACATGACAGGGACAGAAAACAAGTTCAGACTGGGCGGGAACCATGTTCGGGTGTCAAGTAAAATTATAATTATTGAAACAACAAGAACCCCAATTCTGGACAGCATGACTTTGCTGTACCAAAACTGAAATTTCTGCTGCTACAGAAAAGCAAATATGGATCCGTCTGAAGTTCTAGAAACTAGACTCTTTGTCGGTTCCAGTGCATATTCACACGATATATAAAAGTTACAGAAACTGAGTTCAAATTCTTATTCTTTACAGATTACATGTTCAGCCAGCAGGTAAGAGTTAAATACTTATAAACAAAAATAACTTGCAAAATCATTTAAAATTTCATAAAAATCCTATTTAAACTCCTAACAGTGTTAAATATTAGTATAATTAATCTTAGATTTTAATACTTAAATTATTCTGGTGTTTCAGCAATTTAAGCAGGGTGATGTATATTTTAGACTGCATTCTGGAATTAAGACGTCCTTATACGAAAATCTGAATATCTTGCAACTCGTAAATCGAATTGTGAAACCATCAGATGTTCTGGATTTCAGAAACACAGATCTATGATTCTCCTTCAATAGATTTTAATCATTGACAAATAGAATCAGGTCAAAACTGAGGTTCTTTACTGAATAGAAATGCAGGTAGCAATTATATAATCGTGTTTGCATAAATATATTAAGTTAGAAAAATTATCAAATAATTCTACAAAAAAATTGGGGTAACTTCTAATCATGTCTAGTCATGACCAGATTAATATCAAGTCTAAATTTTACTGTTAGCATCTATTTTAATCAATAATTCATGCCAAAAATCTTGTAATCAGAAATCTAGAAACTGCGACACAACAGTATTAAAAGTGTGATATTTCACAAGTTACAGATCGGATTTCAGATCCGTCAAAAGTTCTGGAAACTAGAAATAAAGACCTACATTTCATATTCAAAAACTTAGCCTTTATTCTGACATTAACAGGGTTCAATCTGTCGTGCCAAATTAGGACAGCAGTCAATGAAATCACTTTTGCATGAATTATAACATCAATAGTAATTACGATGGATCCAAGATGGTGTATAATGTAAATCAAAAGATAACAAGTATTCAATCAGAAAACCATGACTATTCTCAAACTCATCAAGAGGGAAACATTATTAACGTGTCTAGCATACAACAAAATATTCATAACTCATAGTGATTCGTGGACATGCATTCATATAGGTAAATAACTTGATCTAATTCATGTTTATGTGATGGGTGAAATGATGAAATGTTTGTGATCCTTTTTATGATTATGGAATTGATAGAAACAAATCAAACGGGTAGGGCCAAGATTATCAATAGGCAAAACATGAAGAATGAGTCACAACGAAGGTCTACTTGCGGTAATTCAAAAAAAATGTTAGTATGGGAAAACAAACGAAATTCGTACAAGATATTTGCCTTAATGACGATGAACGAAAGCGAGACGAACGACGGCACCAACACGTGCAAGCACGGACAACAACAAGCGGCAGCGCATGCATACTATGTGCATAAGAATAGCAAGAATAGCAACACGGGCAGACAGCAAGAACACGTGCACGCATGTGCACAGCAAAGCAAAGCAACAGCCAGAGTAACCCAAATGGCACGTGCACCACACGTGCGAGAGTCAATAGCACCCACAGCAAAATCCAACAGTAACAATGCAAGGCAGATCATAATAGCACGTGCATCACAACTGCAAATGCAGCAAAAGCAATGGCCAGGGCCGGCCTTGGCCCAGGGCCAACTGGGCGACCGCCCAGGGCCAACTTCAGGGGAGGGGCCCAAAATTTTTAAAATATCTCTACTACTATAATGGGAGAAGGCCTTAGTGTAATTTGTCCATATCCCAACCCGTGCAACGCACATTTAGTAAAACTCTACAATATAAACCAATGAAATATGTACAATACACGTTCAAATTTATTACCTTATCCATATCTCTCAAAAAAAACCAAAAACCCTACCCTCTTCATCTCCCTCTCTCTCTTCACCTGCCCCATGGAAGAAGGATCATGAACAGTGAATGTCAGTCTATTATTTTACGTGTTCCGCACGTGCTTCTCCCATAATAATATAGATAAATAGAATATAAAAAAATATTGTTCAAACGTGCATTGCACGTGTATTTACTAGTAATAGATTAATGGACTTATAATTACTATAATGGATTAATGAGTTTGTAATTAATTTTTAGGAGAGGGCCCAATTTAATAATCTCTCTCTTTTCCAGTGTCACTTCAACTTCTTCAAAAAAAAATTCCAGCCTCTTCATCTTCTTCAAATTCTCACTCTCACTCACTCTCTCTCTCCCCCTTCCAGCATCTTCAGATCTTCTTCAAATTGTCAGTTGAGAATTTTCGTTTTTTTTTCTTTTACATAGTTTTTTTCTTAGCAAGAGTTGTAGTTGGAGTTGTAGTCATGGTGTCTTGGATATCAGAGGCGTAGTTGGAGTAGTTGGTCTTCTTAGCAGGACTGCAGGAGTTGTTGGTCTTCTTAGCA
This sequence comes from Hemerocallis citrina, assembly GCA_017893485.1. Taxonomy (NCBI): domain Eukaryota; kingdom Viridiplantae; phylum Streptophyta; class Magnoliopsida; order Asparagales; family Asphodelaceae; genus Hemerocallis; species Hemerocallis citrina. Next base: position 206,131,059 of record CM030364.1, read on the forward strand.
CTACTCTGGTAGTTCAGTCCTCTCATGTCTTTTTTTTTAATTAATAGAATTGAGAATCTCTCTTATGGGTTTAGGAGGTACTGAGGTAGAAATCACTCCAACAATAGTATTATTGATTGATTTTATTGTTAGGCAAGCTTAGTGACCAATTGAAATTTGAAGCTTATTTATATGATAAGCTTGATTCCTGGGCCTTGGCCTTATATTTTAGATAAGATGTGACTGGGTTTTTTTTTTTCTTTTGGCAGGTAATTTTTATTTTTCTGGATATTGTTTTTATGTCCCCAATATAATATATATATAAATACATGTGTGTCTATAAAGGGCCCAAATTTTTTTTGCACAGGGCCTCAAATACCTCAGGACCGGCCCTGACAATGGCAATGGCAATGCAGCAAGGTGGCTGTGAGGATTTGCGAGGTGGCTGCGGGGAGGCTCGACGGTGAAGGTAGGGGTGCAGCACGGCAGAGTTGCGGTGTTGACGGTGGTCAACAGTGGAGGCGATGCTCCGGGAACTGCATCGACGAGGTGCAATGGTGAGAAGCCATGGCAAGGAGGTGCGCTGTCGAGAGGGGTAGCTGGCTGGTCACGGAGGTGGAAACAGAGGGAGAAGTAGTCACGGTGGAGGAGATGTGAGCGGGGGTCGCGGTGCAGTCGAGGGGCAAGGCAGCGAGTAGTAGAGGCAGAGAAGGAGCTACTGAAGGTGGATGATGGGTGATGAGGATGGCAACATGGCGAGGGTGCAGGCAACTCGACGGAGAAGATGAAAGGGTTGGGTTGGCAGCTGTGGTTGCTCGGGATGGTGAAGGCTTAGGTGAGGAGGTGGGTTTCGGGCCTTTCAACACACAGAAAGGAAGAAGAAGAGGATTAGGAGAAAGGCGGCTGGGTTTTGAGAAAGATTAGAGTTAATTAGGGTTAAGAAGGGATTAGGGATACACAGTATATATATAGGGTTAATGGGTAGCGGGTTAAGGGTTATTGGATTAGGATCCAAAAGAAAATGGGTTATAGGGTTTGGGTTTTGGGTTTTAGAAAAATAAATAAGTAAATAAATCAATAATAATATAGTATTACAAATAAATCAATTAGTATGCATTAAATTAATACTCAAGTACTACTAAATACAATAGATTGTATGGATCTCACAAAATAATTAAGAATGTATTCGATTTGGGCTAAAATATAATAAAGAGCAATTTAGTAGTACATATTAATTAATTAAATCAAGCAATACACATAAAATTCGTACTCCAATAATAATAAAACATAGATCACGATCTATAGGCTTCCAAAAATTAATAAAACATTAAATTTAATGATAATAATAATAATAATAACCATAATAATCATAAACATAATAATAACAATAATAATAATAATAACAAAAAATAATAAGATTCGGGTTAAATAATTAATCGAAAAGAAAATAAACTTACAAAATGGAAATAGATTTTTATTAAAATATATAGTCGTTTGAAAATAGCAACAAATATAATTAATGAATAGAAATGAACTTTAACAGGAGATACAAAATAAATTTAAGACAAAATGAATTCAAGATAACGGAAAATTTTATAAAGAGTCCAAACACAGAAAATACTCAGAAAAATACGAATTGGCAAGAACAGGGGTTATATTAAACTTGTTGCAATTTTTTTAAATTGAAAAAAATTTGTAAAAAAAAAAATCAAACAGGCTAACCCGCAACCCGGCCCGACCCGAAACGGGTTCGACCCTAATGGGTTTGCGAGTTGACCGGGTCGACATTTCCCATATCCAACCCAGCTCGGCTCGGCCCGGTTGCCACCCTGACCCGACCCGAACCCGAACCCGCCCACGTTATACTTCAACCCGGGCGGGTCCTATCCGACCCGGCCTGGTCGCCCCGAATGCCAACCCTAGATTTTGGTCTACAACTTGAAAAAGTAGAATTTCTTGTTAAGTAGATTTGTGAATTGTGTGGAATTAACTATGTAAAATCAAAAGCCCTGGAATTAATTTTGCTATTAATAAACAACAAAATTTCAGATTTTCATTATTCTTAATTCGATTAGCTTTTAGTTTAATTTAGTGTAGTTGTTATCTTCTAATTAAAATTTCAATTTTCCAAATAGTTGTTAATCTAGTGAATTTCAGTACTCAATAAAATAATTAGTCCTTGTGGGTTCGATACTCTTTTTTCTTTTAAAACTATACTACTAGTTGCGATACGTGTACTTGCAAAATATCCCATCAGCATCCAACATCCGCAGGTATATTACGCCTCCTATGATTCTCTTTGGAAAAGATCGAGTTGTTCGCCACGAACCATAAAAATGCCTTCACTTTTGTTGGGGACTGGGGTTTCCATATGATTTTCGGTTCCATGTTCCTCAGTCCACCATCATTCAACCATTTGTACATCGATCTCACCAAAAAGGTACCGTTAGATTCTATGCACCGCCCTCGGTTGTCTTCTTCTCCATTTCGATACCATCTGAATTCAGAAACTATGGTCTTTAGCGTCTGAAGTTGTGTCTGGTTCTCTTGCGATAGTTGATTCCCAAACTCTAGTCTCAACAGTTCTTGTCTCCACACATCCGCCACAAGGACATCCTCGTTTAATGTCTCCTTAGCTAGTTGTAGGAGAGAGATTGTATGGAATTGTTCCCATACCACTTAGCTTTCCAAAACCTAGTGTCTTTCCCGTTTCCAATCTCACATCTAGTGTTGAAATGAAACACTTCCCCCACCTTCGCAGCTTCTTTCTAGAGATAAGAAGCCTTGTCGTAGCTACTTTGTCCCCTATATCTAAAAACTTTCCATCTACGATATAAAGTGAAAGATTTACACCACCAAATGTTGCGATGTTTATGCATTTTTCACCACCATTTTGGTAAGGAGCACTTTGTTCATATCTCTGAGGTTTACAATTCCAAATCCTCCAAACTCCTTCTTCTTACAAACCTTTCCCCATATAACTAGATGAAACCCCTTGTTTTCCTCATTCGCCTCTTTCTAGAGGTACCATCTTTTGCACCTACATACTGATTATGTTAATGACCCACTCACGAAGCTTAGAAATTGACATTAAATATATTGGCAGACTACTTAGAACCGAATCGATCAACGTAATTCTACCTCCTAGAAACATAAATTTCTCTTTCCATCGCGCTAGTTTCTTTTTCACTTTCTCCACTAATGACATTCAGTTCTTCCTCCACATGTTTCCTAGTCTGACTGATGTTCCTAGATACGTTAAGGGGAACTCTCTTCTCTCGCATCCCAAGCGAGATGTAATCATTTATACAGGAAAGGTTGTATCCCTAAGCAAAATTACACAACTTTTGTGGAGGTTGACAGTTAATCCAGACTAGTATTCAAAACACCTCAGTATGATCCCTAAGGACACAATTTCTTCCATTTGTGCTACTTCGAACAATAGGGTGTCATCCGCATATTGTAGAATGACACTGGTTAATGAACTTATCTAAATGTAAGGCCCTTAATTAAGTCCGCATCTCTGCCTCTCCTTATCATTACAATTAACCCATCAACAACCAGGGAAAAAAGTAAGAGGGAGAGGGGGTCACCATGTTTAAGGCCTCTGTGACACCGAATTTCTCTTTTGTATTCGTCGTTTAACTGGATGAAGGATTTCCCACCCCAAATACACTTCTTGGCTCACATTCTCCACTTAGGCCCAAACCCTTTGAGTTCCAAGGCTTCATCCACACTTTTCCACTCTACCTTATCATATGCTTTTTTGAAGTCAGTCTTTAGTATAAATCCGTTAATTTTGTCCTTGTGTACTCTAAACACAATTTCATGGGGAGAAGCGATGTTAGCCATTGTCTCTTTCTTTGACAAATCCACTTTGTGGCTCGCCTATGGCATTCGACAAGTGAAGAGATAACCTATTGGCCAGTATTTTTGTTATAATTTTAAAGGAGCCATTCAGATGGCTAATAGGTCTGAGGTGTAACTCCCGAATCCGATCGCACGGAATATTCTACGTATTTGTGTATTATCAGATTCTTTATAATTTTTTTCCGTTCTCTTAAAATTATATTGAAAGAATTCAATTATCCTATTTGAGCCCAAATATTTTAAGGATCCATTTTAATTTTTTTGTGATTTTCTTGAGTTTAAATTCAAACCCCAACTCTAATTGTAATACCCTGATTTTTCATTTAATGAAAAATTATTTAATTTTGCACGTAGTGTGCACGTGCAATATTTTAGTTGAATTAAAATCTTATAATTATTTTTTGTGATGTGTATGAATATTTAAATATATGTTTTCAAATTATTTTTTATATATACAAAAGCCTTTTTCTTAATAAATAGAAAGCCTTATTTTAAAGCCTTTTTCTTAAAGCCCAAAATATATTTTATTTTAAAATGACTATTTTGGTCCATAAAACTAAGCCCATGGATTAATTTATTTAAAAAGTCTATTTTATTTTTTTGTACAAATTAAAATGCACAATTTTTGGCCCAGTTGCATGCACGTGCACTACACGTACATGTGCAATGCACACTACTCCTAGTTGGCCGGATTACTTCTTTTGGAGGGAGTTTTGAATTTGGTCATGGTGTTCATGGAGGTAGTTATGTGAATGTGGGTAGTTGTGGTAACTCCTACTCTCATCCTAGCCTTCCATCCTACAACCAACCAAATAATCCTAGCCCTTCATTCTACTTGATTTCTAGTATAAATACCCCTCCCATGGCTATATTCATATGCAATTATATCTTTCCAAAACTATAGTCTAATTTAGTAGTAAGTTGTGAGTTAAAAGATTGAGGGAATTGTGTGGGATTGTATTGCTTTCAACAAGGAGGAGAAGAGGCCGGCCATCACTAGGAGGAGCTCGGGATTGGTGCTTGTGGAGCTTGTGCGCGCATCGTCTAGGAGGAGGTGCATTCATTCGCAAGGGACCTTCGTTGCTATTGTGTTGTTTTCTCTCCATACAAGGTGGGTAAAATTTTCCATATTTCTAAAGTAGAAATGCTTGCTAGAATGAATGAATAATAGTGGGTTTGATTTCCTTATTTCTAATTGGAAATGATGCTAGTATTATATTGAAAAATGATGCATGAAAAATACTAATAAGAGTACACTTCTAATTGGAAAATTGACCTATGAATTGATTGGAATGTGAGTATGCAATTGTATGTGACTGGATTAGTAAAAATCTAAGTTGATGTGGATTAATTATAACCATGAATGTGAACTTGGCTAATAAAGAGATTTTTGGCATTAATTGTTGAGAAATGTCGGAAAAGAAACGTTCTGGTAAGTCGACTTAGGACCCTGTAAGTCGACTTATATGCTCATTTAAGTCGACTGGTGCTGTTATAAGTCAACTATTTTCTTAAAATCATGAATGTTTTCCCCTGAACAGTCGACTTACTATAATATAAGTCGACTGGTACTGATGCATTTTTATAAACTCGAATGTTCTACTCTTTTGAAAATACATGAGACTTTATAAAGATAATTTGGGAATTGTTGCATGAAATAAAATGTGATTTGAGAATAAAAGGTGTAATCAGAACTACGGTTTTGATATGTGTATTTTGGGAAATTATACCTTGTAAAAGAACTAGAAATGAAGAAGATTAATATAGTAAAGATTGAAGTGACATTATTGATGCATAAAAACATGAATTATGAATATTCGTTAGTACTTCTCATTTTGAGAATAATGTGAACAATAAAATGCGAATTATTCTTGTTGAAGAATAGCGAGACAAAGTGTGATGTGTATGAAGGAATGATTCCACAATTGAAATTTAACCTGTTCAGTCGACTGAATGCTTGAAGCAGTCGACTGTACCGAGCATGATAAATGTATAATTGAACTACACAGTACAGACGACTGATTTGCGGAACAGTCGACTGTCCTGTGATTGATAATTGAAATTGGAACCCTGCGGAACAGCCGACTGCCATGTGTAGCAGTCGACTCTCCCAAGTGGTTATGAATAACTGTACTTGACTGAACAAGTCGACTGGAAGAGATCCAAGTCGACTGTCCAGAGTGTTTAGATATGTCAGAGGACATTATTCTGTCTATTTTGAAGATTGTGAACTTTATGATTGATGTTGATGAACTCTTTTATCGCTGTATGAATTTATATGAAATGAATCATAGTTTGAATTGAGAATTTACATGAAATGAATCATAGTTTTGGATTGAGAATTACATGAATATGAAAGCTAAGATCATGATATGCTGAGGCAATGAAAAATGAACTCATGAGCTGGGAATGCTCAGATTATGTTAGAATTTGTGAATTGGAATTGAAATGAAAGAGTAGCTAAGTCTCCCCCGGCAATTGGAAAGAAATTGAAATGAATATTGAAAAGAAAGACCAAGGTTGGTCATGTTGAAATGAATGAATAAGTCCGGTTTAGTGGAGAGGCTAACTCTAGAGCTTTGATTTGGTTCATGATTCTAATAAAAACTAAGGATTAGTACATAGTGGAGACGTGATGAAAGTAGGAGAAAAACACGAGTGAGAGCCATCGGATTTGCGGCGGAGGGTATTTCACAGGTTCTTCACGATGAGTCGTGACATGACATGGATACGGCTCCAGGGTGCCGTGGCGGCAGAGAGTATTTCACAGGTTCTTCACGATGCGTCGTGACATGACGTGGATACTGCTCCAGGGTACCGTCCCTGTGGTGACACTTGTGGGATGTTTGGTGACTGCATGAGGATCGTGTGCCATGAAGGAGGCTGAATTGTCCATAGGTTCTTCACGATGCGTCGTGACATGACGTGGGATTCCCCTCCAGTTTCTGTACACGTGCTTGCACTCATAGATCATCTAAGACACTACCGTAGTTACAGTAGTAGATTAAGTCATAACGAGGGATTGAACCCTACAAAGATGAAGAACGATTAAGAGGCTTGCCCTCGGACCTATGTAGTATGGGATGCATAGACTCCGAACAAGTGTGCATTAGTGTCATGTAACATAAATAATTGCATTAAGGATTAAGTGCACAATCACAACACGACATCAATAGGGTAGCCCCTTTAATTGTAATGTGACAAGTTTGTGTTTGCTAAATATGGAAAATTAAGTTATACTATTTCCGGCATAGAGAGGATGGCCATGTATAATGATCGTCGGTTGAATAAACTGACTTACCCACAGTCTTATATGCAGGTAAATGACATGTTAAAGAAGAATGGATGCTGAAAGATTGTACCATGTTGTTGTACATTTATTTAATTGTTGTATTTTACTTCCGTTGTGCAAAAGAAAAGTGTAATTTTGATGTAAACTCTGATGTAAGATGAAAAGTTTAAATTTCCTTGTAAAATTGTACTAAAGAAAGTGAAAAGATCCTGTAGAACATCTCGAATTCAGTGTATTTGGAATTCGGGGCGTTACACTAATTAATACTAACTATATCCTTGATCCTAATTAAATCCCGTAATCCTAATCCAAACCCTAATTCATCTCCATCTGACCTGACCCTCAACCCTCAACTATATTTACGACATTAATTACCCACCTCCTCCTACTCCTACTACCTACTCCCCATTTACTATATTTTTACCCTAACCCCTTCTCATTCTCACTCCATAGCAAACTCCGCTCCTACTCTACTGCCTCCAACTCCACCTACTACCCCTATATGTGTGTGTGTGTGTGTGTGTGTGTGTGTGTGTGTGTGTGTGTGTAGACACACACAAATGTAGCCACAACCCACCTTCAACCTCATCTCCTTCTTCTTTCCTTGCCTTCCTCAACCTGAAACCCAACTACAGACACCCTTTCTACTATATATATACATACATACATCACCTCCAACTCACTGCCTCCTCCTTTCTTACTCCCACACCTGAAAAAACAACTCCAAAATCCAACGACCTCTCCTTCTCCTCTTTTTCACATCTGAAACTCTCCAAACCTAACTCACTCCACCTTCTCCTTCCTCGAGCTCCATACCCAAGCCACCACCATGGTTGTACCCAACTCCTCCTAACCAACCCATCACCATCAACACCACTTCTTTACCCCGTCTACAATCCGAGCCTCTTCACACACTCTCTCTCGTAGCCATTCACAACACCACTGCAACCCAAACTCGAACCCTACTCCACTTCCACTTGTTGCCTCCAAATGACCACCTCACCATCGCCATCTGCACCTCCTCTCCATCGCCAGCACCTCACACCACCACTGCACCACCTCATCCAAACCCTCGACTGCCATCATCACTCTCACCCCGACTGCTCGGCAACCCGTACAACACCAGCCACCTTCTCCACTCTCCTTGTTGCTCCCCGACTGCCATCCTCACCCTTCTCACCACCGCAATCCAACTCCACCTTCAACTGCCTCCTTCACTCCCCATTCTCCTTACTGCACCAACTGGAGCTGCATTTCTTGTCACGCCCTACTTTACAAGATACAGAATACGAGTATGTAACGTAGGCCCAGCAAATAATGTAAACATCATCAATAAGTTGTACTAGACTAACTCAACAATATGCAACAACAAATACAACCACGCAGGAAGAAATAATCACATGAATCAAGATAACTTCAATAATAGATAAAATAATCCAACAGTAATAATAACCAACACAAGAAAATCCAACATCTGGGAAAAAACGAACTCCGGGAACATAAGCCTAAAACAAAGGACAAGTCATAACAATGTTCAAAATAATAAACTAGCAAGAAAGTAAATTAAGCAGCGAGGATCAGCTCCATCTTTAGAATCGTTGCTCACCAAATATCTTCAGGGATTGATCCTTCAGTAACTGTAAATACTTGATCTAAAAGAAAGAAAAAAAAATTGTCCTTAGAGCAAGTCGTGGGCAGCAAGTAGAGGAAAACAAAGGATAAAGGAAACATGATATATTAAAGAGAAGAGACATGATCAAAGTCAAATAGCAAAGCAAAGAGCAGGAAATAGTACCAAAGGTCTATGTTTAAATAGTTATATACAGAATCAAGCATGAGATGATAAATGCAAGTCATTAATCATTTTATTAGCCTATCTAGTGTACGTACTACTGCATCCCATACTACAAATTCGGTGCAAACACAAAGTGTACGCTTTAAAATGATGGTGAATTCACGGTTCGTGTACTCGGCCCAGAGATTAACAGGCTGTTTTTAATGTTCAGTGTCAGTGTTTATCAGGCAGGGTTTTATGGCCATACAGTACAGGTCAGTACAGTAGGGCCCGATCGAGTACAGTCTACGATTGTTCACTACCAAGTCTTCTCATATTATCCCAGCTTGTTATCATTTTATTTCATCCTATGTGAGCATGCAAGAAGGTTTCAATCTTGTATGATACTAAGTGTGACTAATTCTATGCGTTACAAACAAAGCATGAAGCAAACAAATCAATTACATACAATTTACAAAATCAGGACAGCATGACCTTGCTGTACCAAAACATGGATTACTGTTACTACAAAGTAGAAAATCTAGGTCCGTCAAAAGTTGTAGAAACTAGACTTCCACACGGTTCCAGTGAATATATTTAAGGCACATAAAAGATACAAAAACAAGGGTGACAACTCTATTCTATTCAAATTTTATGTTCAGTCAGCATGATATAATCTGTGTTCACCTATTTATTTCAGGTCAAAAAACTCATCAAATAAATCTATAAAAATTCTTGGGCATTCCTACACATGTCTACGTTCAGCCTAATTTATTTCAGATTTTTATTTTACTGTTAACATGGTTAAAGAAATTAAAGAACAGCAAGATACGCATGCAATTGTGAATCTGAAAGTTCTAATACAGCTGTACTAAAATGATGATATCTAACAAACCACACATCGGAATCCAAATCCAAAAAAAGGGTAGTAAGCTAGACATCAGAGACTAAATTTTATGTTTAGAAAATTATTTCAAAATATGACAGAAACATAGTTGAAAATCTGATTCAAAATGGAACACACTGCAGTCCAGAAATTATCTTGACATGAATAGACAATATTTAAATCACACGATCATATATTTCATACAAATTGATAATCAAAGTGTCAATAGATGTTTAACATGCAAAATTTCAGTTCTAAGATGTAATATCACAGGCATGGTAGTCAATCAAATTCAGTCTAACAGTTACAGTTTATCAAACAAGTCTATAGCATGGATCTAGTTAATTTCATGTAATTGTGGATATGCAAGATACAACATGGACTAGGTTTTAGATCAAAGAGAGCGGCATGATGTTAAGAATATATCAGGTTAGCTCGTGTAAACCCTTGATAGACATAACGAAATTGTCAAATACAGCATGATAAGGAAAGAGACTAGATCTACTTGCATAGATCAAATAAACTTGAACAAAACAAAATATTAGTTCAATGAGAGACTTGCCTGTTAATTAGTATATTTGAATAATATGGAATAATGGGATAAGAATCTCGGGTGAAGATCCACAAGAACACGAGCGAGACACATGCAAGAAACCAAGCAGCAAAAGACCAAAATAGTAACCAACAGCAAGAGCAACTCCATACAGCGGATCGGCGGCAAAACAGCACATAGAAAAACCAGGATCCAGTGTGCCAAAACAGCAAACGGCAAAAATGCCCAATCACCACTCGTCTCCTTCCTTCGACAGAGAGAGAGAAAGAAAGAGCGGGAGACTCCAGAGACTGGCAGTGCGATGCTGTGGTCGTGAAGCGACGACAAACGATGACCACGGCAAGGCGGCAGCGGCATTGCGGTCAGTAGCGACGGCAACGGCGAGGCAACTCTGTTTTTGCTTGAAAACATGGGAGAACGACGACCGCGAGAATGGGGCTTGGACGGCGACTGTGACTACTAGGGGATCTACGGTGGTTGTAGGAGAGTGCACGGAGAACCACGGTGGAAATGGCAAGGACGGGGGTGTGGCGGTGGAGCAATAGTGATTCGGAGACATGGGTTAGGGCGGTGGATGACGAAGACGAGGATGGGAAGATGGTCGGAGGGTGATGAGGTGATGATGAAGGTGGTGGGGTGAAAATGGTGGTTGTCAGAGGTGGCAAGGGTCGCGACAAGGGGAAAAGGCAATGGGTTGGTTTCGATCTGGGGTAAAACAAAGAGAGAGAGAAGTCGGGGAGAGAGAGAGAGATAGAATAAATTAGGGTTTTTAAATAGGATATTTATAGGAGATTAGAAAACTGGGGTTTTGGGTTGTGGTTTAGTGGGTTTTGGGTTTCAGTTTTGGCTCCAAAAAGAGACGAATAAGCATAAAACAAAGAGATGAACATAAAGCGGAACAAATCAAACTCAAAATAGGAATAGCGGAATTTTGCGATGATAGAAAAATCTCAACCAAAAGAGCACAGGACAACAAGGGAAAATAAAGAGCCCAAGAAAAAGCAAGAATATAATATAATAAAATAATCTATATACAATAATCAAGGAAAGAAATAAAAATACACTATAATCCAAAATAGGGGTTACATCTCTTCAACTGCCCGCAAACCAACATTGCCGAACCAGATGCCAACACCACCTCTCCATTTGCACCACAAACCAAACAAAGAACAACCCATCTCCTTCCCAACCACCATCGAAATAAACTAGTTCTGCCCTTTGTGCTATCGTCACGGCCATCAGTTGTTACCGTTCTTGTCGCAATTGCTACCTCTACTCGTTGTCGCACCACCGTAGTCGTCGTCATGCTGTCTTGCTTCTGTCATCCCTGTCACTCGCTGTTGTGGCCATGTCGTTACAGTCTTAGTTCGCTGCCATGTGTCGCCGCCATTGCTTCGTCTCCATCTCGTCGTTCCTTGCACATTCATAACTGTAAATAATGGCAAGCGGTCTGTTTTCTTGAACTCTCGCAAGGAGTTCTTCTATCGATTATCGTATCTCATTGAAATCTATTATTGCGGTGAATATGATTCATAGTTTTCCTTATCGTCTCATGTTACTGATTTAAGTCTTTAACCGTTAATCATCGTTTTGTCGAATAATCAGATTAATGCCTTATAAATTGCTTGACTGTGTACTGAGTTTTGACCCAATTTTTGGTAACCATAGAGTTCTATATATGCATCTTGTGCCCCTTCGAGTATAGAATCTAGAACATCTTACAGTTTCTCAATCTGATTTATAGATTGTGAGTTATCGATGTTTTAGTACTGTAACATCTTAATTTCTAGAAAACTACATGTGCACGAACCCGTAAAGAACAGATTTTTTACGTATTTTTGCTGGATTTATATTTTTTCTGTGAATATGAGTTGGATTCAGAAGAGAGTCTACTTTCTAGAATCTTTGACAAAACTAGATTCGCATTCCTGTAGTAGAAGGAAAGTGAGTTTTAGTGTATTGTTGTCCATATTATAGTTAGTATTCTATAAATATAAATATTGTTATTCTTGTGTTAACTTGTACCGATATAATAGGTTCATAGATTTTTTATATCATGCATTTGCATATACCACTTGATACTTTATTGATTATCGTCATGACTCTATATCTTGTATTGCATCATCTTTTGATACTTTCCCAAACACTATCTTGATAATATTGTCCCTCTCACTGATTGCATCGACTAAACATTCATGATTAATCATAATAAAATAATAACAAGCTGGGATAATAAGGGTACAACTTAGTAGTGGACAATATAAGGGAGTGTACTCGGAAGGGGGCTCGTGTTTCCCAACTGTTTACTGATTACTGTTTACCATTTACTGTATTCTGACGGGTATTTACTGTTCACAAATTACTGTATACCAACGGATATTTACTATTTACTGTATACCAACGGGTATTTGTTGTTCCCAGATTACCGTATACCTACGGGTACTTACTATTTACTGATTATTATTCCCGAGTACATAATCCTATAGAATTTACCACTTAAGTCTAAACGTCACTTGATTGATAAGCACCCAAACTTGTGGTATGGGACATAGGGTTGTGTGCATTAGATATGTTAATAAAAGACTGATAGACCTAAGATCGACATTGATTATTGAATACTGAATACTGAATACTGAATCCTGATTATTGAATCTGATTTCTGAATACTGATTCATGATTATTGATTCTCGGTTACTGATTCATGATTACTGATTACCGATCACTGTTCTACCGATTGATTATGATTTACAGTCTTGATTATACTTTACCGATTATTGTTTTCAATGACATCATACATGATCATATCGTTCCAATTCCTTATTTCTTGCTATATCATATTGTTTCACTACTTGTTGCTACTTGCTGTCCGAAGCTTGCTCTAACAGACATTTCTCCTCACCACTTCAGTTAATGTTTATACAGGTACCGATGATGAGATACTGATGAACTTGGTGAACAGACTTTCTAGACGGTCGTGATGGAATTGCTACTGCTATTACTCTACTTTTCTGTCGATACTGGTAGTAGCAAACTGTTTATTACATTGTACATTCCGGGCATTTTGACCCGAAGTTCTTGTATTTCAAATATTGGTTATTGTATTCTATCATTGTTCATGTGATTATTATTGTTACGTGTGTTGTTGAGCTTATTGGTATTGTACAGCTTATGGATGATATGAGTTGATATGCTTATATCATTCACTAGGCTGCAGTTACGTGTCCATACTTCCGTAATTTGGAAAGCGGGGCATGACATGAACTCTGACACCCTAAGAACTTTCTAATTTTTAGGGCTGAGAATAAGGTTCACGTAGCTTAGCCTATCCATATGCGGACCCCCATGATAAAAATCTTGGAAGATATCTAATAAATCCTTCTTAATGATATTCAAGTAGTTTTAATAAAAAAAATATAGGGAATCCATCAGGGCCCAGAGCTTTGTCCCCTCTATTCTCGACTCGTTCCACATTTCAGGTTCCAGGCTGCCTTTATGTGTTCGCTTGTTGCCTAGTAATTCTCTAAAGCTTGTATCAACCTGCTGCCTAATTTGTGTATCATCCTTACTCCAATTCTCTTATACGAATAGTCCTGAAATGTGATTGTACCATCTTCTTCCATTGGCAATCTTATGGAAGAAAGTAGTGTTGGCGTCCCCTACTTAAAGCCATTGTACTCTTGATCTTTGTATCCAATAGTATTCTTCCATTTCTCCAATTCGATGGAGCTCACCTCTATTACTTACCAATTCCTCATATTCCGGGCCGTCGAGATCCATTTCTTACTTTATGATTTCTAGATCTTGTACATGTTCCCCTAGAATCTCTTTCTTCCTCTTCAGCTATCCAAACTCATGTTATGCCCAATTCTTTAGAAACTTACATAGTAGTCTAATCTTATAGCTCCACTGGCAAATGCGCCAAGCATGTCGATCGGCATCGACCATGAATCTTCGATAACCAACCTACGATTTTCATTGAGCGTCTACACCTTCTCAAATCTAAATGGATAAGGTTGGGTTCTTCTATTGGTTCCACAATGTAGAGTCAAGGGATTGTGGTTGGAAGTATATCTTGATATAATCCTAACTGTGACTAGTGGGAAGAGGTCCTCCCAATCTGTAGACACTAGGATCATATCCAGTTTGGCTAGAGTCGAGTTGTAACACCTCGTAGTTTTCAAAGAGTATAAAATATATATATAATATACATATGGAATAAAGTTGGCTATTTGTTAATTAAAGAATGGTATGGTTGTACATATATATTGAAATGTGAAGTAATTGAATTAGGTGGGGGGCCCCACTTGGGGAGAGAAACAACAAATTGTACATGTTGTTGCTTCTCCTTAATGTGCTCGATGACGTGACAAATGAGATGGGGGGGGCCACCACTTGAGAGAGTAACAGCAGCATAGGTGCTGTTGTACTGTTCACATGGAGAGAGAATGGGAATTAGTGTATGGGATTAGTTCCATATCGGAAATTAACTAGAATATAATAATATTAAAATATAATTGCCTTTGGTCAAGAGTCACCAATTCGGTTAACCACCTTTTGAGAGGCAGCCTGAAGTGGGAAGTTGTACTACATAGTATCTTATTTGTATTCTAAATTGTATAAATTGTCTGAACTAGGGGCAGGGGCGTTACAAATGGTATCAGAGCCAATTTTTAACACCGAGTGTGGATAAGAGTGGACGAGATGTATGCCTGAGATGAAGCTAGCAGATGTACGGGTAAGCCTGAGAGGGAGCGAGGTGGCGGCCTAAAATAATGGACCACCCGCAGAATCGGGGTACGGTGCAGCTAGCAAAATCAAGATACTCCACTCCACATCGGCTAGAAAGGAGATCCTGCACTAGATTGTGTATGCCCGTGCTCAGCGAGGACGCTGATTTCTGAAGGGGGGTGTGTGTAACACTCCGTAATTTCCAAAGAGTATAAAATATATATATATATAATATATATATGGAATAAAGTTGGCTGTTTGTTAATTTAAAATGGTATGGTTGTACATATATATTGAAATGTGAAGTAATTGAATTAGGTGGGGGGCCCCACATAGGGAGAGAAACATCAAATTGTACATGCTGTTGCTTCTCCTTAATGTGATCGATGACGTGGCAAATGAGATGGGGGGACCTGCCACTTGAGAGAGTAACAGCAGCATAGGTGCTTTTTTACTTTTCACACGGAGAGAGAATGGAAATTAGTGTATGGGATTAGTCCCATATCGAAAATTGACTAGAATATAATAATATTAAAATATAATTGCTTATGATCAAGAGTCACTAATTCGGTTAACCACCTTTCGAGAGGCAGCATGTGGTGGGCAGTTGTACTACATAGTATATAATTTGTATTCTAAATTGTATAAATTGTCTGAGCAAGGGGCAGGGGCATTACACGAGTTTAGTTGCATGATCATCCAGGTAAACCTTCCATATGTGGACTGATTTTCCATGAGTTCTAGCTCATTAATGGTATGACTGAAATCGGTCCTCTCAAGATCAGTAGCACCCCTACTTCTATGTTCGTTCTGAAATCAAATAATATTAAATTCCCCTCCCACAACCACGGGCCCTCTCATTTATCTCGAACTGCTCTTAACTCTACCCCAAATCCCTCCCGAAGTCTGGATTCATAAGGTCTTTATACAGATGACACCGTATGCTCTCATCCATCTCTTTTCCGCTTTATTCTAATCATGACCGAGAAGTTTCCTATAAATTCGTCAACAATCTAAAAAAAGTTGGAATCTACCACTAACGCAATTCCCCCAACAATCATATAGCCGATTTGAATTACCAGTCAAACATCCTTAACGTCCTAAGACATTCGAAATTCACCGTATTTGGATTTTATATCTGAGTTTCTTGTAACACACAAATCGAAGGTTTCCTCTTTGCTAATGTGTCATTTATAAGTCCACCCTTAAATTTTTGCGGCATTCCTCTAATATTCCAAAAGGTGTATAACATGTAAACTAATTTAAAGCATCTATGATCTACCCGTCTAGCTCTGATGAGAATCTATATACAAAGTCTATAGAATTGTCCCTAATAGCATTCACCTTCTTTGTTAGTTCATCTCTTGGGGATCCCATGACTACACCCAACATACTAGCATAATAAAGAAATATTTTGTCGCAAATATAATTTAAAATTGACACCTTAGCTTGATACAAACCTCTAGAAGCCTACGTTGGCTCAGTTACTTTCACCGAGGATTTGATTAGATTCTCCTCTGTTGTACCCTTTGACCCTCATCTATCGATTTCCCTCTTGCTTCTCCTCTTTGATTCCTCCACACTCTTTGCTTTACTCTCTATGCTTGGTTCTTTGTCCCCATCTTTTTCTCACATTTCTCCTCCTCCTACCAAGGTTATCACCTATCTTTTTCATTTTCACTTTCGTTATATGAGTCTCGCACATCCTCTCCCAACCCCTCGAAAGCACCAATCATATTATCCCCTGTATGTGACAGATCATGATCCCCTAGCTCCCCCTCTTTTTCACTAAAATCACCCTCACCTCTGACTTGGCTCTCCTCCCTCGGTCCCATCTCCCAACCCCACCTCGCCATAGGCCTCATCTTCTTCCCCCTCATCGGAAACTTTGTTACCAATGTTATCAACCTTTATCAACCTGAAGCCCCTTTTGAAGATTTATGTTCCAATTGTTGTTCATCCCGACACCCTTCTTACACATCTTTTCTTTGTACTGCACAGTTGGGCTTATTTCTTTCGAATTTTAGCCCACAACTTTACTCTGGAATTTCTCTCTTGAAATCTCTAATTCTTGCATTTTTTTCTTATTTATCATTTTTATTTAACTACCAACACTGCATTCTGGATTGCTTCTTGGAACTCTGCTTTCGTAAGGGTGAGGTTTCTACACATGTGGGCCCCGCAGTCTCATTACGTCCCAAGACCGCTGCTTTTGTCCCCACTTTCGATGGTACTATGTTTGGGTTATCGAAATCCAATGAAGAGACTTGATAGTGACTGGACTTACTCCCTACTTCTGCGCCGTCACGTGCCCCTTCTCTCCCCCTCCCGCCATCCCTTTTCACTCCCCACCATCAACACGGCAGTTGTCCCCTGTCTCTTCTTTTCATCTTCCTTTTTCAAAACTTTTCATCTTCCTTTTTCAAAACTTTCTCTGACCAAGGTTCTAGGATGGATTAGAAGGTTCTAATGCTTTCTCTCACGATCTAACAGTGTAGACTCTTTAATCCCTTTGATACCTGATGGATGATCAAGATGTCCTCTCATCACATCCAACAGTCTGATTCTCTTCAACCTCTGGATTTTGTGTTTTGCTCGAATCCAATTTGGTTCCTTATTTCGCCGGTGAGCCCCGAAACGACATCGTCTTCCTCGTTTCCTCTATCACCTTAACCTCATGACACACCTCCTTAAATTTTACTTGAATCACTACCGATTCGAATGTGCGTAAACTCTCACCGTGTTTATAGATGAGTACTTTGGTCGATAACCACCACATGACTAGAATTGCTCACAAGATTCTGAAACCCGAATAAACCCAATAATGGAAGGGGAAGTTATATAACCGAATCCAAAACGACAGTAGAAGACTCACCTTCAATGCACCAAAGCTTCGGGACCATCTACTGAAAGTCATGTAGAAGTCATCTTCTTCTAAACTACCTAGCAACAAAACCCTCTATAACCCTCTCCTATGTTTTGCAGTACACCATTAGGACATCCTGCTTGACTCTGAACCTACCATTTCCAAATCGAGGTTGTCGTCGTGTTCACAAATAGGAGGTTGGTGATCGAATTAATCAATAAGTTCCCTGCATGAACTTTGATCATAACACACATTTTGAGTCTACCTTCAAACTCCGCTACGATTGGAGTAGGTGTGAAAACAGTATTTATCACCTTCCTACTGCCAGCGACGCTCTCCTTCTGTAGCGCCCCGAATTTCTAATATGAGAGCTTAGAAAATACGTGGCACATTCCCAGTGATCCACTTCAATATAACAATAAACACAACCAAACACCACTGAAATTTCAACATTTATTACAACAAAACTTTTACATATCACAGCGGAAGACTAAACAACTCAAAATTAACTCAACAGGTCTTTACAATTCAACACTGAACACTTAATAATCCATTTATCCCAAAAGCTAACTCAAGCATCCAATCTCCAACTCTAAGCAATAACCTGCAACATGTGAGGCTAGAGTTGAACCCTAACCCCCAAACTAAAGGGGTCAGCCATAAATGGTGTGAGTGGCATAAAAATCAAACAACAGCATAAATGAACTTAAATTGTAATGTCCAACAGGTAATAACCAAAATACCAGATAGAACAACAGGTGATACCAAAACCAAATGTCAAATGTGAAAACAGGAAATCCGAATGCATAAAGATGAGTCAATAAAACACGAATGCTATATGCTGACAACGATGACTACTAAGAGATGAAGATAAACTATGAGAATTTGCCCATACTTGATAATTCCGGGAATAGATCCCACATCTCAGGTGTTTTTCCTGGATAATTCAGGAGATCAACCCACATCTAAACATAGACTCATCATCACAATAATATCCCAAGAGTGTTGCCTCGACTTTGATCATTCCGTAGGTCAACCCCGCATCTCAAGATAATTACTTGGATAATTCAGGAGATATATCTCACATCTCAGGTTGTCTACCTGGATAATTCAGGAGATAAATCCCACATCTCAAGTTAACCACTTGGATAATTCAGGAGATTAAGTCCTACATCTAAAGCCTTACTGAGGTGCATAACTCATGTCCCCTTCGTCATGACACTACTAGTGCAAGTCCTTATTATTTTTGGTTACTGAACAAATCTCCTAGAGTAGTGTACCCCACCGGACTAAAAATATGAATAACTGAAAATTCGCCTCAATGGGCCTCAACAAATAACTCAACACCGGTATACTAGGGTCACGTACCTCTAGAGACTAAAAATCAAATATCTAAACAAATTCCCACTAAACAAGTGGCTCAACTGAATATCTCAAAATCATGTTCTTAACTGAACATCTCAAAATCAAATACTGAACAAATATCTCAAAATCAAATACTGAACAAATATCTCAAAATCAATTACTGAACAAAGATCTCAAAATCAATTACTGAACAAAATATCTCAAATCAAACACACAGATCCCTCAGTGCCAGTCGACTTATGCTGAGCTAAGTCGACTGTCCAGAGGACAATTCTCCAGAATTTCACAAAAACAATCTAAGGCATATCAATCGACTTGGGAAGTCATCAGTCGACTGCCCCGAGACAAATTTCAATAATTCTCAAGAAAATATTCTAAGTATTTAAGTCGACTGAAAGGTTCATAGGTCGACTGTCACGAAAGGACTGAACAAATTTACAATCAGCAGACCAGTCGACTGACAATAGTCTAGGTCGACTGTCCCGAACAATTCTCAAAAGACTGAAGATAATCAGTAGAGTCGTACCAGTCGACTGCACAGTAGGCCAGTCGACTGTCGGCCTACAGTTCACAAAATAGACCTGGATACGAAAATCAAACTGAGGATTTCTAAAGAATCATGGTTCACTGTTTATCAAACAATAGTTCGTACACAAGCCAATGATAACTCTCAAATAATCTCCAATACGGATACATTACTCATCAATCAATTCCTCAAATCTCAACTTCTCAAGATCTAAATCACTAATCTTCCATTAGGGTTTCTCAACCAAATTTCTTCCTCAACTCATAATCAAATCTGATTTAAAAATCATAAGATCTAGATGTTTATCATCCGATCACAACCTAATCAATTCTTAACATGCTTTCCAATAATACGAATCCATAGATCAATATTTCTTCAACAAATCTTGATAGTTTCTCATACATGGTCCAAATATCAATAAGTGTTCTCATCATACATATCAAATAAAAGATCCATATCATGCATACAATGAGACAAACAAACAATATCATACCGATCCAAACAATTGTAACAAAAGACTTTACGTCATTCATCAATCAAAACAAACGAAACAAATCAAGCAAAACAAAACAAACCACTCACCTTGTTTGAAGAAAATCCACGAAAAAGCTCTTCTCCTTGCTAGATCCAAAAAGCCTCTTCTTGCTCCTCAAACAATTCTCAAAAATCTGAATATTTTGTAAAAGACGGCTGGGAAAGAAATCCCTTATATATGCCGGATTAATATTAGGGTTTTACCACACTTTGCAAAACAATCCTTCCCAAAAATACAACTTACATATATATACATTAGTCTTGTAAATTCAATAAAACTCCTTTAAATTAGGATCTAATAGAAAATATCCTTCAAAACCTCAGCCAATACTGCTCAAAACGTTCAGAATGCCAATTTTGCATTTCAACCCTTGAAAATGTCAATTTTGCAAATAAGTCCTTCTTTTCTCGAAAATTGCAAATAGTATCAATTAATTTCAGAAAAATCTGGAAAAATACTACATAATTCCCAAATAATAAATAATGATTTTTCATAAAGAAATCTTAATTTTTCAAACTTCTAAAAAGTCATTTGCACGTATTTTGCATGTGTACAAAAGATGAATTTCTTAGAAAATATTAATTAAATTTCCAAAAATCATTTAAATTCATTTTCAAATAATTAAAATAATATTTAAAAATATGGGGTTCTACACCTTCGTCTTGCTCTATGAAGATTGAGTGAGTTTCTCTGCTCGTGGTGTTGATTTGTTATGTGAGTTTCATATCTCTTTGCTTTTTTGGCATGCCGTCGAGATGTGACTGTGTCATTTACACGCATAGCAAAACCACTCATTCTTGCATTCATGGATAATATGTCACCTCTCCGCACATTTATGGCACTGCGGCCCTTTTCCAGCCTTCAACAACGCCGACGACGTCAATGAGCTCTTCCTCTCCGCCTTCTTAGATTTCTTGGGACGATGATCACCCTCATCATCTGCTTTCTTTTTTCAAATCATCTAATTCCGGTGAGCCCCAGTCTCATCGTGCTCCTTCCCAACTGATCTCATCTCTCCCACTCCTCATCACCTCCGCATACGATCTCCTATGACTCGTCAGGGTTCGGTTTTTCATCTCTAACCGGATCCGGTGAGCGGTGTTGTTTCTTCTCCATCGTGCTCCTATCACGGTGATCTTTACTCTCAATCCTCGAGCGACCTCTATGGTGCAGTCGAGGTTCTCTCGTCGCCAAATGACCCCTACCTCTAACGGCGTTGTCGTTGACGTTCCCAGAGCCACCTCTGTACTCTGACCGACGTTCTCCCTCATCTTCCCTTCCTCGCTTAGCCATCGGTGTTCTGTGTCGGGTGGTCGACTGCATGTTCCTATGGTTGTGATCAATCCCCTGAGTCGATCTCTTTCTAATTAATGATGTTTTTTGTCGAGTTTATACGAAATGATCAGTCCGTCGATCGATGTAACAATGATGTAACTTGTTACAGGTGTCACATTGTACTTATCAATATTCAAATGTGTAACTTAATTTTTTGAGTAGTTTTAATTGTGGAATCGAGCACCTGAGTAATTACAATTGTTCTGTATAGTGTTTCTTAGTTTTCTGAAATCTTTGATTACCATACTTGTGACTAGCTATAAAAATCAATTAACTGTTGGTTTGGTTATATGCACTTCCATGCACAAATTAAAACAAATAGCAAAGTTGCAAGTGTCACAGTGCGGTCCACTAGTAAAGCTCTTTAATGCTGAGTAAAAAATTACACGGGTTAATGCTGAGTAAAAAATTACACGGGTAAGTCTGAGATTGGGAGATCCAATTCCGTTTGGACAAAAAAAAAATTCAATTAATATATATTTTAGATAAAATGTAGACGTGTGGCTACAGCCTTATTCCAAAATAAAATAAAATAAAATAACTAGCAAAGTTTGAATAATTAAACTGTACAATTACATAATCTCTAATCTCTAATTATAATGGGAGAGTTGGAGTTGTCTTTTGTAAATCTACCAACTTACGTATATGCACGTTCATAACTAATATAAAGGAGATCTCAGGTTTAAGATCAGATTGAGTCAGAGTTTTTTACTTTTAAATATATAAAGGATGTCTTAGGTTCGAGATCAGACTATGTTAAAATTTTTACTTTTAAATAAATGTATTTATTAAGACGTTCATAGCACTGTAAATTACTATAATAATATTATAATAAGACATGCATAACTAATATTTATAACTAATAAAAAATTTAAATAAGAAGTACATCATACCTGTAAATTTTTAGTATTTATAAAATGAATTGTCACATGTCTGCAACTCAAGTGCAGTAATAAGCAACCCCAAGTGTAATAATAAGCGAGTAAGAACAGTTTTTTAGAACACGTGTACCTGTAAACAGTTTATTAAATTTTGAAATAAAAGTTTTGTCGCACGAGGTAACCAAGTTGTTGCAATTGGTTCAGAGAGTCATCATCGAATTGTTGCTCTTGTTATTATATGAAAGTATGTTCCTGTTAAAATTGTACTGTTATTTCGATTAGTTTTTCAAAATTTTGGTAAGGATTGCAGTAGGCCCAAACAAATCAATAATACAGTAGCTATCAACCAAATGAAAAATCAAGCTGGAATCTTGATCTAACTTAATATTTTTTATTATTAAAACTAGTTATTTACATGTGCAATGTACGTCTTAATAATTTTTTTAAAAAATCAAAAATTAAAACTCTGACATAACCTGAAACCTTACTTATAATAGTTATGTACGTGCGTCATAGAGATTGATAGATGTACAATTAACAGTAAGACCATCTCCCATTATAATATTAGAGATACATGATTAATGAGAAGTAATTTGATCAGTATATATAAGATTTGCTGCATCATTAACTTTTCCGATCTTTGTTTATATTTGTTGTCATTGCAAATTACGCTCCTTATCAAATAATTCATGTCGTAATCATCCAGAGTTACTTTGCACCCCATAATAAACTAACAATGCTCACTGTGTAGGGATCTGCAATGTCGAACTTGTCAGCTGCAAGAATATATATAGAGCCAAACTTGAGCTGTAGATTTGTTGAAGATTGGTGATGTATAGACATTGTACTAGTCCATGCGCGCATACTTCAAAATCTGGTTGATTGAAGCATACAAAATTAG
The DNA here is from genome assembly GCA_017893485.1 of Hemerocallis citrina. NCBI lineage: Eukaryota > Viridiplantae > Streptophyta > Magnoliopsida > Asparagales > Asphodelaceae > Hemerocallis > Hemerocallis citrina. The sequence goes on from CM030364.1 coordinate 206,154,550, forward strand.
GTATTTGGGTTTTGCTATTTTTTCCACACCAAACAAAAATCTAGAAAAAAGGAAAGAACTTGATTTCTATCATATGCCACTTTGTCTTAAATAATTATCTCAAATTCCCGTTTAGTGTTCGGTCATGTAATCAAAAATTTCAAAGAACTGCAACAGTCAGTGTCATCTATTAATAAACATCTTCGCTAATGATCATGAGGTCGAGATTTCGAATCTCATTTGTAATAAAAAAATATCAATTAATAATTAATATATGGGATAAGAGGGTGAGCTTGTGTGCGTGTGGCTAGTTCAAAATAAATAAATAAAGAACCACAACAACAACAAAGATCAAATAATTCAAAGCATGTGTGAAAGTTTTGGATTTTGGGCAACACAAGGCCGAGTGCAATCCCAAACAACTATCCAAATAAATAAACAAATACATCTTTAAGGCCCAATTCATGATGGTACATGTCTTTTTATGCATTTATTGAGTTATGTTTTTTTCTTTTTTTTTTTTATTTATAGGTTAAAAGTGGAATATCGCCACATAAATTAATAAAACAAGTCTGGCTGTACCGGGAAAAAATTCATTGAGTTATGTTATGAAAGGACATATGTTGGACTATGGATTTTAAAATATTTATTCTTTTCATAGAGAAAATTGAAATATAGCCACCTTATTTTACTAATACAAATAATATAAAATGTACACAAAATTATGAACAGTAACAAATGCTTAAGCTTGTTAATCGCGAGGGCAGAATAATACAAAGAGATGTGTTAATTAAAAACTTATTAGTAATTTGCAGATGCGATGCTAATTAATTTTTTTTGTAAATAATAAGATGTAACCTGGCCTCGAACCTAGATCTCCTTTTACTCATTATATACTCTTTACAAATTATTCATAATAGCACAAACTTTTATTTTATATAGTAATTTACACGTGTAGTGCACGTCTTAATAAATATAGTTTTTTTAAAAATAAAAATTCAGACGTAGTCTGGGTTTGAATCTAAGACCTCATTTACAATAGTTATGCACGTGTGTTGAACGCGTTGATAGATTTACAAATAACACTAAGGACTTCTCCCATTATAATACTCCGTATTGGATATTAGAGATTAGAGATGAGTGGCACTTTTGTAAATAATTATGTTGTAAATAAATTTGAACTTTGAGAGTGTTATCCTAGCTAAAAACAGTTGAGTAATTGAATGATTAATATAAATCCCACTTAAAATGAATTATTCAGATTAGATTGTTGAATGTCTACGTATTACAAATTGTCTACAAATGACAATCCCAACTCTCTCATTATAAGATTAGGGTTTAGAGATTTTCAAGTATTAAAAGTGCTAAATATTTTATTTGTTTTATAGGCTCCAAGTATTTTTAGTTTCCATCACGATTTTTCTTGAGAAATAGTGCATTTACGAAGAGAAAAATATCAAATAATGTACTACGGATAATCAAAACTTTGAGCAAATCTTCACTTATAACCAATACCGGAACAATAAAGCAACTTTAATTTAAATTTGATCTTTTATTTAACATGTGACGCATATATTCAATAATGTACCATATATAGAAGTTTCTAAAATATATATGCACAAAGAAGAAAAATTTAACTACGCATTTCATATGAATCCATAGAACATTATTTCCATCCAATTGTGAATTGTGTATCACGAGCTTCATTCTAATTGAAAATACGATAATTTTGTCTCGCACAGGCAACAGTGTAATCGAATTTCTTCGATCATCGACAACGGTGTCAACTTGTCTTCCGATAAGGAGATCCATCAAACTTTCCTTTCTTTCTATAAAAATCTCATTGGTTCGTCCAAACAACGAGCTCTTAGTCTCGATTGGAACCAAATTTACGGTTCTCAGAATCAGGACCTCTCTCCCCTTGAGGTCCCCTTTTCCATGGAAGAGATTCAATCGGCTGTTTTCTCATTAAATAGCGATGCCGCGCCAGGACCGGACGGATTCCCCGCCTTCTTTTTCCAAAATTTCTAGCATTGGCTGAAAGATGATCTCCTCCGTATGTTTACGGAACTTCACCAAGACTCCTTCTCTTTTGACCGCATCAATTATGCTCACATTGTTCTCATTCCTAAAATGATGGGAGCGCATACCGTGGCAAATTTTAGGCCTATTAGTCTAATCAACACCACATTTAAAATCATTATGAAAGTGCTCTCCGCTAGACTTGGCGAAGTGATCTCTCCCCTCATCGATCCCGCTCAATCGGGCTTCATCAAGGACCGTTTCATTCTTGATAGTATTGCTTCGGCCCAAGAGATTATTTTCCATTGTCACTATTCTAATTCGGAAGGAATCCTCCTCAAACTTGACTTCCAAAAAGCGTACGACAATGTAAGCTGGGAGTTCCTGTTCGAATTACTTATTTATAGAGGTTTTGGTCCCAAGTGGATTGCTTGAATTAAGTCCAGCCTCTTCTCTGGAACCTCCTCTATCATTATTAATGGGTCCGAAGGTCACAAATTTAAAATTAAATGTGGCCTTCGACAGGGCGACCCTCTTTCGTCCCTCTTATTCTCCCTGGTGGCTGATATTTTTAGTAAACTTCTTCGCAATGCTTGGGAGGCCCAGGTTATTGAAGGTCTGGGCAATTCACGCGGGTTCCACGGTGTTCTTAATCTTCAATACGCTGATGACACAATCATATTCGACAAACCGAAATCCCACTCTCTCCGTAACCTTAAAGTCCTTCTTTATTGTTTTGAATTAGCATCGGGACTCTATCAATTTCCAAAAATCTTTGGTTCTCTGGCTGGGTGGTTCACCTAATCGCCAGTGCAAAATTTTCAACTTCTTTAACTGTCCTATTGCCTCATTCCCCATCACATATTTGGGCATTCCCCTGAGATGGGGAAAATTGCATAAGTCTGACTGGTCACTCATGATAGATAAGGTTGAATCCAGACTCTCCGTCTGGGCTGGGAAACTTCTTTCCCGAGGAGGTAGACTGATTCTTCTCAATTCGGTTCTATCCTCTATCCCTCTTTATATGATGTCTTTCTATTACGTTCCCGCTTAGGTTATCAAAAGGATTGACCAGATCAGAAGTAATCTCATCCGCTCACAAGACAGGATCTTACTTGAGTAACTGGAAACGTATTTGTTCTTCCAAGGAGGCAGGAGGTTTAGGGGTGTTGAACCTCAGGCATCAAAATTTGGCGTTCCTGGATAAATGGCTGTGGAGGTTCCTTAAAATCGAGGATTTGCCTTGGATCCAAAGCATCAAGGTTAATTGCTTTTCGTTGGATCAGTGGTGGAGTTTCCCCCCCACTATCCACCGTAACGCCTCCCCTTTCTGGAAGGGGGTGTGGAAAGCGGCCGCCGCATTCCAATGTGGTATCATCCATGATTGCTTCGATAGATCCAAGGCCAAGTTCTGGACTGATCTCTGGATTGGTAACACCAAACTCGCCACTTTGTTCCCCACGCTCTTTCGCCTGGCGTCCAATCCCCTAGCAACGGTAGCAGAATCTTTCATCATTACCAACTCGCAAAGGCACTGGTTGATCCCGTTCTCGATTAATATTCCTTCGCAATTAATTGCTGATTTTAACGATCTCCTTCTCTCCCTTAACAATTTCGAATGGCGGCCTAAAGAAGATTTCTCTTGGCGTTGGAATTCGTCAGGGAATTATTCTGTTAAATCTTTTTATCACTTTCTTAACTTTAGAGGCACTCTTTCCCCTTTCGCTGACTTCGTTTGGAAGTCCTGTGCCCCTCTTAAAGTAAAAATTCTTTCCTGGCTCACACTCAACAACAGGTTACTTACAGTCGAAATTCCCAACAAAAGAAACTTAGCGTGGGGTCAATTGTGTCCACTGTGCTCTAATCAGCCTGAAGATGTGGATCATCTGTTTGTTGTGTGCGATTTCACGCGCCCGCTCTGGAAAATTATTGCTCTTACCTGGGAAGTTCCTTCTACCCCATCCAATTTATCCTCTTGCTGGGCTATTCTCCCTTCTAATCATAAGTACCACAGATCGTGGAATCTGTCATTTCAAATTATTATTTGGATCACGTGGATGGAAAGAAATAAGAGGCTTTTCCGTCACACTGCTTCAACCACCTGCACAATAATTGAGGAATTCTTATTTCTTTTTAATCTCTGGTCTTCATCGTTAAACATCAAAGCTAGAGAGTCTCTTTTCAATAGTAGACTGGAGAATGCGTTCCTTTGTCTTCGAAACCTTAATGCTATATAATTTTCTTCTCTTTTATACTTTATTGGATTACCGTCTTGGGCTGATGCATTTCTTCGATCCCTTTATTGTTTGCAGGCTTGAGGAGGTATTGGGATTTTATCTTTTGTGCGCTGCACTGTTGCGCAGTGTGGATGGGGGTTGGATTTTCGGTCCTGGTTATGAGAGTGATGCCTTTCCTCTTCCTTCTCCGTTTTGCTTGATCCTTATCTGCAAGTGAATCTACTGAACTTATTTTGGTTCTAAGTGTGTTCTTATGATAGTTTATTTTCTTTTCTTATGTATGTATTTAACATGTTTGGGGTTGATATGGCTTGGCTTTAAGGGTGTGACTTAGCCGGATACCCTTTTTGTATTATCGCTGGGATATTTTGGATGTTCGTTGTATATGTTTTCCCACTCTAGCTCTATTCGGACGGTGGATTAGTCCGGCTGTATTGGCTTTCATTTGTCCAGATTGTGGGTTATTTTGTTCAGCCCATCCATCGATGACCTGACTCTATCCCGTGTGATCTCCCCTCTTTCTTTTGTTGCACTGAAGGATTGGTTGTGTCTTGTTTGATTTTTTAATACTGATGATTGTATTAATTTTTTTTTTCTGTGCGACATTCATTTCTTTTCGTCGTCGCTTGCTTATCTTGGTTTTGGAAAGTTCGTAGACGGAGTGATCGAGGGAGGGGGATCGTTTAGGCCGGTGCTTTCCCCTCCTTTATTGACTTCGGTGATCCATTGGTCCCTGGCGACTTTGCAATGGTCTAATTCCCCTTTGGGCGGTTCGAGCGTCCTCAGGTTGCTCAGTGGATGTCTCCACTGACGCGAACATTTCGGTGCCGCATATGTCGGTACCTGAGTGCTCTCTCCCTCCGTGCTGAAGCAATTTCGGGATCTCCCCTCTCTGATGGCTGCATCTGTCGACTGTTGACCATACCACATCCATTCAGGCTCTGTCTGTTATTCTGATGTAATTAGTGAGATTAGCTACTTATTCTTTCGCCGCTATCAGGGCCTATTGTATATTCGCCCGTTTATTTGTTTTACTTCTTGTAAAGCTTATCTTGTACTTAATTTTTTATTTATTTATTGATTGCCTGGCTGGAGTCGTTAGACTCTATCCATTACATCAAAAAAAAAAAATTGAAAATACGATAATCTTAAAGAATACAGTAGATATTTAAAATGCACGTCTTTCCTACTACGCAGCTGCATGTCAAAAATTATACGACATCATTATGTACCAAATTAAATTTAGTGCAAAGTTATGTTAAGTTCATACAAAACTCGTATGATAGTCATTCTTTATTTTTTTGAAGAAAAAATGTGTAGTATGCCCACTATGTTTCATTAAAAAGTAAATAACGAAACAAACCCAGAAAACTTGGGCCAAGTAAGAACAAATTATGTAGAAAATAAACCCCCAACAACTTAGGAGGATAGGTAATACTGAAAGCAAAGAACTAGAAGAAGAAAAATAGCATGTAGTCCCAACAATAGCCCTGGGCAGTAGGCTCAAGTGTATGATCGGACCTATCTTGATATCCTCGTCGTCATAGGTCTGTTGAGAGAATTGCTAAGAGATGTGCTCCCTGGCTCCTGCAGCTGCTCCCTCATGCTTCTTTAATGTTTTGTCTGTTTCTCGCAAAGGTGTCACATATCCATAAGTCGTCGTACGAGGTTGGGAAAGAGTGTACTTTGAGAGCTCGAAGTACTTCGTGCTAGACAGCTTGGCTTCTAAGGAAGTCAAGGAATAAGTGATTCCTTGTTTCTATGTAGGCGTTGCAAAAGTCACAAGAGTTCTCGACTGTCGATTGTCTCTTGACTAGGTTATCTCCGGTGAGGATTGCTTCATTGAGAAATAGACACAAAGAGACTCGCACTTTGAGTGGGGCTTTTGCTTTCTAAACTACCCATGACCAAGGAGCCTACATATGTAGCAGTGGTGGCGATCCAGTCTTTCCAGTTTTGATTGTGGTCGGGTTTGGAAAAGTTGTTGGTTGTAAAGGTGAATAATTGTTTAACTGATAGTGGTGTAACCCCTATTGCTTATATTTGTATTTTTAATTATATTTAATAAAAATTTTGATTATTTATTTTATTTTTTGTTGTATTTAATTTCATTCTCTTTGTATAGTGTGTTGTTCTTTTCTCTCTTGTGATTCATTTTGATTCAGCACTACAAGGAATTTGACATATAGTGACAGTAAAAAACCGTGGGTAAAAAGCGGAAAACCGTAGGTATAGCCCGTAAAACCTATACCAACAGACATATTTTTCTATAGTTTTTAATTAGCTATACCCACGACACAATGCCATCACTATAGCCTATAGCGACGGTTTTTTCACCCGTTGGACAAAACCTCGGTGTTATACCCACGTTTTCGTATCCGTTGGTATAGGTTTTAATGACACCTCTTGCTTTCCTATACCCACGGTTGAAACTCCATTGCTATAGGTTTTAGCGATTGTTTTCGCATCCAAATATTTGAATATATACCCACCGCTCTATACACATTTTTTTCTTATTAATTACGCTTATGATAATTTAATATTTTCTTTTATAATATTAATCCAATTATAAACTAAATACACAATAAAATAGATAAATGTGTTTATGAAACAAAATTAAATTAAATTAAACTTCAATCATATTAAAAATTAATGAAGTATTACAAGCATGTCAAATTACAAAATAGTTAATAACCAAATACACAATTGAATTCATGTGTGCAGACATGAGAATCAATACTTTAAACTACGATCAACATATTCAATGCCATTATAAGATAACATTCAATTGACTCCTCATTTGAGATACAATACTAACAATTTTCTTATTTTACGGCAACCAGATCTTGATTGATCTTGATTCTCTTTGCAGTAATCTTCTTTTAGCATCCTGCAAATCTCCTTTACCGCCTTCTTCACTTCATCGTTGGCAAACACAAACTCGGCTGCATTTTCTTCACAAACAAAACAAAGCAAAAAGATCTAACTTTTGTCATCAACAAATAGTCAATATTAAGATAGCATGCAAAATAAGTCATTCGGATTCAAAATGCCAGAGAAACGTAGATTTGCAAAGTACCTTACTCGATCGAGCATGTGCAACAGTAAATTGAGTTGGGTCCTTGATGACTGGGAATGAACAATCTGCAGTCCCATCCTTGCTCTAGAAACAAAAGTATTTTATTAAGATTTAAAAGTAACCAACATAAGATTGTAAAAATAAGGTGTCAAAATCTCACCTTTTCATATACGTATAGGTTTCCATCAGCATGAGCAGCTATAAAAGAACCATCACCTTCTGGTACCCAAGCAACACAAGTGCAACGGCTGCAGATAAAAAAAATTGAAGAATAAATATTTGCAGTTCAAATAAGGGTATCAATCTTGCATTATTACATACATAAGAGAAGTAATTGAAAAGCTAGAATTGTCAAATCAACTGGTAATCATGAAGTTTTCATGATGACTTATATCTATCTAGGATAAACGAAAAGAACTATCAAATACTACAACTTTCTGTATAATAGTTTCCACCAAACTTTTTCAACTTCAGAAGACGTTCACAGCTTTTTCAACTTGTTAGACAAAAGTATAAAATTGAGGCCATACAATTAAGCTGGCAAGTTTTTTATTTTTGTGTGTTGGGCTAGATACTAGCCACCAATATCTTACCAATTGGGTTTAAGGTTTCTCTGGTGAGAGTTCTATTGTATTTTTCTATTGAAATTATTCAAAATTCTACTCATAATTCAATTAGTTATGCATATGCATATTAATTATTACAAATCAAACCAACATAAGATTGTAAAAATAAGGTGTCATAGGCTCACCTTTTCATATACGTATAGGTTTCCATCAGCATGAGCAGCTATAAAAGAACCATAACCTTTCGGTACCCAAGAAACACAAGTGCAACGGCTGCAGATAAAAAAAAATTGAAGAATAAATATTTGGAGTTCAAATAAGGGTATCAATCTTGCATTATTACATACATAAGAGAAGCAGTCATCAAGGACCCAACAAACAGATGCTCCTGAAACCTGCATCCTGCCAAAACAGATGAATATGTCCGTCAATGTTTATATCAGTACACAAGTTAAGAGCGTGTAAGAATGTAGGATCTAAATGATAATCTCGTAAAGAAACTGAAAGAGCTAAATTCCATTTCTATCTATTACATATCCTACATATGTATCCTTACCATCCTAATTCTGGGATTGGTGCTTGTAATTCTAAAGAATAAGCTATAGCAATTGGTACAGACTAATAAAGCCTGAATCCTTAAAAAAAATTATATTGCATTACACAACTTTACAAGAAAAAGATGACATACGCATAAGATAAGGATCACACAATCAAAATAAGTGAATAACGCAATTGTATACTTCCTAAAACACTCTGACGCAAAATTGAAAGGGTCCTTGTTTTACAGTTGTCTTGAGCTGAAAGTTTAGGTTTAGGTTTAGTTGTTTATGTGTTTTGGTCGGTATTTTATGTTTAAGTGGGAAGGTTAAATATGTTAATGTGACATAAGTACAGAAGATCTCATATGCTAATAGTGATGGGGATTACATCAAGTTGTTTTAACTAATTCCAAAACCAAACTGCCCGCATATATGTCGTGTTAATGCACCAAAAATGAAACACAAATGATTTTCACGTGGAACAAACTGCACAGAAACATTCATAGTAGGAACAATCAAGAGAAGGACATACCAAAAATGCACCCTACAGACCACATGTCTACTCCAGTTGAGTAATGTGTTATTCCCAAAAGCACCTCAGGAGCTCTATACCAGAGTGTAACAATCTACATTTATGAAAAACATTAACTCAGAGCAACGAGGCTCATCAGAACACAATTCGCAATGAAAAATTATCTACTATGCATGAAGTTCAATACCTCATGAGTGTAACTCTTAAGAGGAATCTTAAAAGCCCTTCCAAGCCCGAGATCCGCAATTTTCAAGATCCCCCTTCTCTTTGTCCATTAAGAGGTTTTGAGGCTTCAAATCCCTGTCAAATTTTCCAACAGTCGAATATTCGTCTTTAAAAACTAACCAAATAATATATACTACTTTATAATGCACCAGCTCTGCCATATTCCAAACTCCTTATTTAGCACGTTCAATACACTTGAAAGACTAAAAATTAGTTGCATTTTATCTTTCAGTTTAAGTTGATGGTTGGTACACATTTGAAAGTTAAACATAGCATACAGATTTAATTGGGTAGTTGATTTTAAGTGGATGGTTGGCTTGAACTGGAGTTATAGATGTGTGGTTAAAATTTATAAGAGGGTGGTTATCCATAATTTACACAACTACTCCAACTACAACTCTCTGGTTATAATATTTGTTTCAAAACTTCAATAAACGAAGAAAGACTCGTATTAAAGCAAATCTAAAATTATTTGTAAGAATTAAGATATATCTCCTCAATTTCTTAACTTTTTCTCTCAGGCCTAGTTGGCACATGGGTTCTGAAGTAGAAAGTGAGATAAAGTGGGAGAAACTCACATGTGCTAACTAGATCTAAGCCTGTGATTTCCCTTTACTCTCTTCAAAGACCGTGCCCCTACAAGATAGTCCTGGATCCCGAGGGATTTCTACAAGGGGGGCACTGTTTTTTAAAAAGAACAAAGGCTCAGATATAGTTGTCAGGTGACTTTTTTTGCAAAGCCTGAATAGCTAAAGATATCTAATTTCCCCAATTAATTCATTTGAAACTATCCAAAGCAACATTTTCGAACAAACGAGCACTGCACATAATGACTACTAGTAAATCCCAACGTCCAAAAACAGATAACCAAACTTACCTATGAAGCACTCCATGGCTATGACAGTGAGCAACTCCCTTCAACAACTGATACAAGAAGCTCTGCACTCCCAAAACAAAAAAAAATCAGTCACATTCCAACTAATCACAACACCAATTAGGGTTTCAAGTTCCAACTCCACAAAATAGTAACCCCACCTGAATCACATTCGACGGCAACTGCCACGGATTAGGCCCTTCCCGAAACGTATCCACAAACTTTTTGAGATTCGTATCCAAATACTCAAACACCAAGTACACCATCGACTTCCCGTTCTTGTCCACATGCTCCACACTTAACAACCTACAAAGATTCAAACTTTACAACTCAAATTCCCCCAAATTCAAATCTCTTTGCTTTGATATGCGAGAAACTGCCATACTTGACGACGTAAATGCTCTGGGAGAGCATTTGGAGCAGCGAGATCTCACGGAGCGCAGTGGGCTGGATTCCTTCCTCGTCCATTTCGAGGCGGGTCTTTTTTAGGGCGACAAGTTGACTGGTTGCCTTGTCCTGTGCCTTGTAGACCTTGCTGTAGGTGCCTTCGCCGACCTTCTCAAGCTTCTCGTATCAGGGATTGGTGCTTGTAATTCTAAAGAATAAGCTATAATTCTGGGAGATAGGGCGACGGCGGCAGGAGGAGGGGGAAGCCGAATCGGGAGGAGGAGGATTTAGAGATTGGGTTTGGTGAGAGAGGGATTTAGGACTTTTAGAGGGATAAACGAAATATTTTGGGGGAGAGAGAGGGAAAATGAAAAGGTTGGGGAGAAAATAAATTATGGACTATACCCACAGTGTTTTATCCCGTCAGTAAAACTTATAGTTACGGATTAAAAGCTCTAAAGATATAGAATATCTATACACAAAGTTTACTACAAGTCTGTAGGTATATGATACCTATACCCATGATTTTAGTGACCGTCACTACAGGTGTCCGTTGGTATATGTCAAATTTCTTGTAGTGCAGTTCTTTATTCTCATTTATTTGGCCTACAATTTGTTCTTGATCTTGTCTATTGCATAAACCTATTTCAGGGTCTATTTGTCTCTTATTGGATTCTTTTCTTCCTATTGGATACTACTCAGTTCTCCCAAACCCATATTATCCCTATATAAACACCTTAATTGTACCATAACCCTAATAACCAAACCCTAATATTCTCTCTCTCCCTCTAGCCGTCGTTTACCTTCATCCCGATCCCTCCCTCTTCCCTACCTTGCCGTCGTTGTCTCTGACGTCCGACACCGGCGACACCCCTCGACCACCCACCGTTCTTCCTCTCCTCTTTTCTCACCCGTGCTCACCCCAGGCAGAGCCCTCGTCGTTTTGTTCCGTCGAGCAACCCAGCCCCAGGTCATCGCCGCCCTTGCATCGTCGCTGCCAGCCCTAGCCGCACGCTGTCATCTTCTGTTGGTGCTGCCGTTGACCTTGTTGTGTTGGCCGCCATCTCTTTGTGTGTGTGCACGCATGTGTCTCGTGTGCACGTGTTTCGATTGGTGTGGATTTATCGTCTCTTGTTCGTGCTTTTGTTGTGTTTGTTGTTCGGGATCCAGTTCCCGTTATTCTATTCTTCATTTCCATCGTCTTCATATCAAGCAAGTAGCTTGTATGTGTTCTTTTTTTCATACAAGTTAATACTGTAAGTAATCTAGTATGAAAATATTTGTACTCTTATGATAATCCATATTTGTTAGTTTAACCGTTGACATCATCTCTTGATCATAAGTAGTTACAATGATTGACACTAGTTACATGAAAACAATTAGATTAGTGGACATCTTGACTGTATGTTGTTTGTGGCACACTGTATGTTGTAGATGACATTTGCATAGATGTTTGTTGGATGTGTTATCTCATTATAGACCATTTATTCACATGCCATGCTGATTTGAGTAACCCACATACATCATGTTTGTATGACATCTTAGATTGGACTGATTGTAGTTAAGTTGTTTGATAAAATTCATAAAAGAACTTTTGTTCACTGCTGTCCTATTTTGTACAGTGATTTCGACCCTATTAACATCAGTAAAATAAATAAGTTTGTGAACATGATTTATAGCCTTTGTTTTCTAGTTTTCAGAACTTTTGACGGATCTAAATTCCAGTTTTTGATGCATGAGTTATTGTTGTTTTACTGCAGTTATATCGTATATTCCACATTCTGAACTATATGTATTCTGTATGGAATTTTATTTTAAAACTGATATTAAAAGTAGAATTTGAACTCTAAATTTTGCTGAGTATGTTTAGATATGACTGGGAGCAATCCCTAACTTTTGTGGAATTAATTAATGACTTTTGTATCTCATTTCTTACTTATGAAACCAATCGAAATATTTCCAAACCGCATGCTATTCAGTAAAGAATTATATTTTCGACCTGATTCTATTCGTTTTTGATGAAAACATTGTGAATATAAACTATAGCGTTATTTGTCTATTTTATCACCCTTTTAAAGGATTTGGATTTCGAATTATACTTTATGAATTATCTCTATTTTGGTACTGCTGTGTCTAAACTTTTAGAATTGAGATTTTGTTGCATTACTCTGTTTTCCCAATTTTGTTGACTATACTATCTATAATATAGTTTCATGAAATTTTATATTTTGAAACTAGATATGTTAGGAAATCTTCTAAATTTTTCTCAGAATAATTATGATGATTTTTAACTCTTTTCATGCTTATAAATACGATTTTGCATTTTCTAGCTGAACATAACTTTTGTGTTAAATGCTGTTTTCAACATTGTTTCTGTGGCTGATATGTGACTTATATATATGTGCTGGAATCTTCAGAGTGTCTAGTTTCTACATTTTCTGACACATCTGGATTTGCTATTCTGTAGCAATGAGAATCTCAGATTTGGTACAATAATGTCTTGTTGTCCAGAACTGAAAAATGTCGCTGTTTCGACTATTATGAGTTGTTTTTATCAACCGTTGCAATCACTATTTCATCTTAGACTTATTTCCTATTCTTGCCATGTCTTTAGCCTGTTTGTATTCGTTCACACATGTTTAGTAATAATAAAAGAAATCGAGCTGGAGTTTTTAAGGGAAAAGATCGAGTAGTGGACAATATAAAAATGCATATTCAAAAGGGACTCGTTTTCCCACTGTTTACTGTGGTACCTACTGTTTATCTCTGGAGGGCATGATCCATGATAGCATTACTGTTAGTTATTACCGCTATTGTTATTGTTTGTCTGAATATACTGCCCTATAGTAGTTCCACTACAAAATTTTAAAGCAAAACTGTTTGATGTAGCAACCATGTGAAAAAATCTGGGACGCATGAAGTGCTACCTAGTTAGTAATGAACATTAGACATAAGAATAATTTTTTACACTGTCACATCCTGTTACGGTTACTGTGGACTTTACCGTTACTGTTGATTACTGCTGCCGTTGGCACACTGTTACTGTTGACCTTTACTGTTACTTTCATTCCGCTGCTTACTGCCATCTGTAGACTGTTATATTTACTGCTTTCTCCATGTTAGTATTTCCTGTTTAGTTAGTTTCCCCCCCATTTTCCTACTTGTATTGCTTGCGGCTCGGACTTGCATCCAACGGGTGTTATGTTTTCCTGTTTTTCCTATTTTCCTTGTAATTGCCATATGAGCAGGTTTTCCTGATCAACTGCCTACTGGAGTTTATGAGCAAAAGTTTTTAGCCGCTCAATTGGAATCATTTGCATAAGATAATTTGATTAACTATTTTATTTCATGAACTGTATTGAGACTTGTATTTGGGCTTATTGTCTCAGGATTATTGTTTTATTTCGGATCTAGTATTTGTTAGAACAATTATTATTGATGCAATAAATACTGTTGAGTTATGGTTGTTTATGCATGCCTGGTTGGAGTATACTGTTATATTTACTATTATGATGAGTCAAGCAGATCCGTACAGCTTATGGATGGTGAAAACTATCCGCTGGGCTTAGTCGCGTGCCGTATTTCGTATTCCTTTTGGGAAGAGGGCGTGATAAGTGGAGCACCTTATGTTTAGGCCCACGAGAATGAGGGGGCCGAATAAAATGTGAGTGTCTCTGAATTGGGGGGGGGGTGCAATTCCATGCATGGGGAATTATTTGTGAGTTTTGCAGGGGCAGACCCACATTGTTTGGGAATATTAAGGAGTCCATGACTTTATCAATGGGCCTATCAAATGTGCGTCGTTTCAGAAATTATTGGAGTTGGCGCTGCTTTAGATTTGGACTTTGATTTTGAATTCGAATTCAAGCTCCTGCCAGCTGTCTCATTGTTGGCAGTCACAAGAGGAGGAGAGCATTCTAGTAATTTGGATTTGGTGGTAAAAGATCCGTCATTTTCAGAGACAACTACATTCTTTTTTTTTTCCAGTATTTTGTTCGAATTCGGTAGACTTTGTAGAGGCCACCATATGGCATTTTCCATTGCCTCCATGATTTTCAATCTTATTCATTTAATTAGATCGAACCCTTTGTGATTTAGATCCAACAGACGTATCTCTTTCCTGTTGTTGCGGCAAATCCTATCGCTCACGTTTGCACCGCCTTATCGGTTCCTTGGTGGTTTAAGGAGACCTTGAATAATCATCCCCACATTTAGCGCATGGCTTTTGGGTTCTCTTGCACTCCTTAGGAAATCGACGAATCAGTTGAATGGGTTGTTTCATTGACTTTTCTGCTGCTGACTCCATTCGCCTTTTACATTTCAACTTCCCTTCCTTCATCTTCCAACCCACATCCAGTTCCTACTTCGAACTTTTAGGTATGATAGTCATTTTTGCAAGTACAACCATACCTACACTTTTTATATCTATCCTCTAGGTTGGCTCTATATAACTACAACCATATAAATTTTTTCTTGGATTTTTTTAGCATGCAAATCCCCAACTAACATAAATTTTTAATATTTTCTATAACTACCCTATATTCATTCAAAACTATAGGGTTTGTAAGAGCATCCACTACCGTTTCTTCAAAATTTTCTACTTTTAGAAATTAGGATTTAGAAACTATACAACGGAGCTCTTATCGTTACTGCTATTGTGATTGCTAAAAGTGAAAGAATTTTTTTTAATAGGACGGATGAACTTCCTCCATCTAATGCAAAATGTACAAAAAATTTAATTAAAAAAAATTGGGACGGATGATGATCCTCCGTTTGACGTATTATTATTATTATTATTTTTGAAAAACGTCGGACGGATCTTCTTCATCCGTCCGATATATATTTTTTTATTTAAAATTATTCCAAAATGGATTTAAAAAGGGGAAAAAAGCACAAACGGATGAACTTCATCCGTCTGAGCTTTTTTTTTTTTTTTTGGTTTTTAAAAGGTGGAATATTGAAATTACTATTTTGCTCACCGGAGTCTAAGCCTATTTATATAAGTTGCGGGGGTAAATAAGTAATTAAAAAAAATTAATAAAGGAAAAATCTTCATCCGTATCTCATCCAAGCATTTATTTTATTTTATTTTATTTTATTTTATTTTTTACAAAATAAACGACGGACGGAGCTTCATCTTCCGTCTGTTCCATTTTTTTTTTTCCCTCAAATGAATCATCTTCTTTCGTCTTCTATATTTAGCAGACTTCTATTGTGACTTCTATGTTTAGCGAACTACTGTTCACTCATATACTGAAATTTGGGTTTTTAGTAAACGATAGTGGAGTTTTTTTTTATTTTAAACTCAATTGCTAAATTTGAGTTTTTAGCAAATGATAGTGGATACTCTAATATCTGTTTTCATAGATTATAGAATTTGGTAAGCACAAAAAAAGACCATCTTTGTCATTTGAACTATTCATTTTTGGTAAGCAAAAAAAAAACCATCTTTGTCATTTAAAATATTAATTTCTTAATTTTTCTCTCAAATTTCTTCTCCATCAATCTCTATTTCTAATCAAATAAAATATAATCAAAGAAAAAACCATCTATTTCTTACATCAATTTATCTTTAGTCTTTCATTAATGCACGCCACCTACTAGGCATGCATATTCTGGACTACATTTGGCTCCAATATAAAGTCATTGTAGTTTTCTTCATCTATACTAGTATTTTGCACGTGCAATGCATGTTTTACTAAATATATATATATTTTAAAGTATATATATCTCTATATATAATGGGAAAGTTGAAGTTGCATGTGCGATACACGTAAGTTGGAGTTGTTCTTGCGATGCACGTTTTAATAAAGAGTTGGAGTTGTTCGTGTGACACACTTTTTAATAAATATATATTACATGCGATACATGTAAGTTGAAGTTATCTGTGCGATGCACATTTTAATAAAAAGTTAGAGTTGTACGTGCGATAAACGTATGTTGGAGTTGTTTGTGCGATGCACTTTTTAATAAATATATATATTTTTGAAGTAAATAAAGAATATAGTAGGAGAGTTGGAGTTGCACGTGTGATACACGAGTTTGTTTTGTTACAAATGAGGTGATACACGAGTTTGTTTTGTTACAAATGAGGTTTATTTGGTTACAAATTCTCCCATTAACATAATAAAGATTTTTTAAGGTATATCTATCTTTATATATAATGGGAGAGTTGAAGTTGCACGTGCGATACACGTAAGTTGGAGTTGTCCGTGCAATGCACGCTTTAATAAAGAGTTGGAATTGTACGCGCGATACACGTAAGTTGAAGTTGTCCATGCGACGAGCGTTTTAGTAAATATATTACGTATGATACACATAAGTTGAAGTTGTCCGTGCGACGCACATTTTAACAAAAGAGTTGAAATTGTACGTGTGATACACGTAAGTTGGAGTTGTACGTGTGATGAACGTTTTAATAAATATATATTTTTTGAAGTAAATAAAGAATATAATTGCAGAGTTGGAGTTGCGCGTGCGTTACACCGATAAGTAAATAAAGAATATAATGGGAGAGTTGGAGTTGTACGTGCGATGCACATGTTTGTTTTGTTACAAATGTGGTTTGTTTGGTGACAAACTCTCCCATTAAAATAGTAGAGATTTTTTTAAAAACATTTTTCCGCCTTTTTTTCCCGCGAAAATGAGTTCGAGAGAAAAAAAAATCAAGACCAATCAACGAGAGGGGATCAATGACAAAAAAAACAAAGTCATATACCATACGATATTGCATAGATCTAGCAATTTTTGAGATAGATCCAGTAGTTCCTTCTTATTTCTATATCATATCATCTGCTTTTTTTAACCACAAGATTATTTTTTCCCTAATAAATTAAACTGTTAGGGGGCGTTTGGTACGCGGTAATGTATAAGGGAATCTAGGATTACCCTCTTGATTACATGGTTTGGTAAGACATAGGTATAGTTTTGTAAATAATATTAAATTTCCAGGGTTATCAAAATAATTATTTGGGAATGATAAACATTCTCGTTGAAAAGGGTGGGATTTGTGGATTCCTCCACATAAAAAATGAGTGAGATTATTGCATATCCAAAACACCCTCCAGAAAAAACCGGACCCAACCAAATCCACCCAAATATCACACTCCTCTTCCCGTCGTCTTCTTCTCTTCGGAAAAAAAAACCCTTCTCTTGTTCGCTCTCTCCTCAACGAGAACGAGAACGAGAGAGAAAGGGATTTAGAATATCTTGATTTCATTCAATGGCGAATTCGATTCTTCTATTGCTTTGGCTCGCCGTATCGATCGCGCTCGTCGGAATCTGAGCGGATTCAGAGGCGGAGGAAGTGGTGGTGGAGCCGGTGGGGATGGGATCGGAATCGCCGCTAAAGTTGGAAATCGAACAGCTCAGATCCTAGATCTCGCATCTAGGTTAGTTCGAATCAATCGAGATTAGAATATAGGGTCTTTGTAGATTAAGTAGACTTGATTTTGGGGAAATAGGGTTTATGCGAGTAAAAGCTAGATTGTGTTGAATTTGGTAATTTGTTTTTGGTTAATATTTTTAATTACGGTTTAATTTTGCTTATCTTAATCTTTAATATTCCTTTTTCTAACTAAAGCATCCAGCATCTCCGATAAAGCAAAAGAATTGAAGGCCAAAGATGATAGCATCTCAGTATTGGAGAAGTTAGTCGAAGAGAAGACATTTGGTGTTACTGCATTATAGACGGAGGTCGAATCGCTTAAGTTGAAGTGCTAGTAATTTGAGGAGATTTTAAGAGTGGATTGATTCCCCAAGTACCCGGATTTTTTTCCGGTTAAGTTTGTTGATGGGATGGAGTATTTGTGTTTGGAGAATTGGGATTCTTCGATTGCGGTTACTGTGTTCTTGAAGGAAGCTTATGATGGGGTTAATTTGGTGGAGAAATGCCCGTTGTTGAAGTTTCAAGATAAGTTTAGCGGGGAGTTGTAGGCCACTGAAGTAGAAATCTTTAATGCTAGTGTCAAATTTGTTTTACAGCTTACTATACATCTCGTTGTTCTATTTCAATACAGCTTACTGTTGAACTTGCTGAAAATCATAATAAATGATAATTTGGTAGAAAATGGTATTTTCGGTAATGTCTACTATAAAGATGGATTGATGGAAATGAATTGTTCTATACCAAACATGGTAATAAAGTATTCCCAGGCATGTAATGTCGTATACCTAACACAGTATTACAACATTCTCAGAAATCTTCATTTCCATCCTCATATTCCTGGGAATCTACCAATGTCTAAGAATTCTGCAATCTGCGTACCAAACGCCCCCTTATATAGGTGGTATTATTGGATGCATGTTTTGTGGACAATATGTTAGAGCAATAGATAAAAATAACATTTAAAAAAAGTCCAATTTTTTTTAGAGTCTGTCCAAAAATTATTATGAAAGTTATTAGTTTGCATCACACAGTCTCCCTTTTTCTTCCTCTTCAATCTTCATGTCAGCTAACTTTCAAGATAAGAAGTTCTATGCGACCGCACGCACTTCCATCTGGTCGCACAACCGCTAGATACAAGGGTGCGCGAATCCTAAAGCACTCACTTACCTTAGACGTTCCTATACAAAAATCATATGCTCAACAAACATACGATTTACTTACCAAATATTCATAGTACGAGAATTAGACACGTCACCTCATACGCGGACCGTGGGTCCCACAACAAAAATATCAGTGGTATATATAAAATCCTAAAAAGAAGAAAACAAGAAAAAGAAGAATTAATTCCTCTCTTCACCTCTTAAACAACTTTTGCGGAGCTCCAATTTGGAAACCTCGGTATTTTCCTTTTGGCAAATTTAGGGTTTATAATTATCATCAATTTCATGCTGTTAATACTGATCAATTCGTTCACTAGACTTCATAATCAACGGTTTACTCTTCCCAATTCTTCGAAATCATGC
The DNA here is from genome assembly GCA_017893485.1 of Hemerocallis citrina. Taxonomy (NCBI): domain Eukaryota; kingdom Viridiplantae; phylum Streptophyta; class Magnoliopsida; order Asparagales; family Asphodelaceae; genus Hemerocallis; species Hemerocallis citrina. Next base: position 206,173,900 of record CM030364.1, read on the forward strand.
ATGAAGAGGGTAGCTTTTTTGATTTTGATGTAGTCTTGGATTGTTAAACCCTAAGTACAGTAGAATGCTTAGTTTGTGTTGCAATTGAGTGACTAATCATCTGTTATTTATATTTTCGCTGGTTTCATTTTGATCCAGCAAAAAATGTGAGTTCTTGTTGTGATTTGGTCGAAAATGAATGAAATTTAGGGGTTTTTTTGAGAGTTTTTTAGTTGGGAGTTGTAATGGAAGGTTCGTCGGAAGTAAACGAGATGATGGAGAGTTCAGTTGGTTCTCATCATGTTCTTAAAAGGAAAGAGAATGATGAAGAGATTCCTCAGCATGTGGATAGAGGTGAGACATCAAAAAATGCGGCGGAAATTGTCACTCCGGGTTCGCCGGATAATTTCATGGAGGTTTTTGCGGGAATTAGTGGAACTGTGGGTCAGGGTTCGACGTCTGATCCGACAGTGGAGGAACTGACCCTGAGTAATTACAAGGGGCGAAGCTCTGGTAGGGTGGAGGAGTCTTCGAGCAAGAAGGGGTTTTGGGGAAATTTGACGAGGTTTGGTGGTGGGCCGGGAGGTTCATTGTTGATAGGAGGTAGAGAGAATGTGGGGAAGCTGTTTATGCCGCCATTTTCAAATTATTCCAAAGTGGCTGATCATATAGCTGAAAGTGAGAGCCGAATTGCTTCGATAAGTGGGCTTGATAGACCAGCGGAGGAGATACGGACAAAGGTCTTGTCTCAGTCTGGTTTTGCAGAATTTCTTGTCAGAAATTCGTTGAGGGGAAAGGGGGTTACTGTGAGGCGTCAAGGAGTCAACAAGGAGCATTTGGATGTGAGCGGAAGTCGGAATAGTGCTGTAAGGTCTAATAATGAGGTTGAGTTACATGCTAATTCGTCAGATAGGCTTAGCGGAAAAGGAGATGAGATTAGTTTGAGGGAATGGTTGAAGACGGGGCCTTGCAAGGTGGATAAAGGTGAGAGGTTGAATGTGTTTAAGCAGATATTGAAAATCGTGGATACATCCCATTCGCAAGGACTTGTTTTTGTACATCTTCGGCCGTCTTATTTAATGATTTCACCTACAAATCAAGTTAAATATGTTGGATCCTTTGTGTCGAAAAGTCAAATGGAGCAAACGCTCGTACAAAATAATTCAGAAAAAGAAAGCAATTACTACTTGGATAATCATTTGAAAAGGAAAAGACACTTGGAGCCTGATAGTGGGAGTTTTTCACGCAAACAGCAGAAACTTGGTGAATCATACAAAAGTAATAGGATGCCTGGTAGTGCTGTATCTAGTTCTGGTTGCAGGATGTCAATTCCAGAGTTTTTGAAGTTGGAAGAAAGATGGTATGCTAGTCCAGAGGATCTAAACAAGAGTACTTCATCCTTTTCTTCTAATATATACAGTCTCGGGATTCATCTTTTTGAGGTACACAGCATGAAATTGTACAATATGTTTACTGTTTAATTATCTTGCTTAATTATGGTGATTTCATGAACTTATAGTATCTGCTATGAGATGCTTAGCGTTTAATTATCATGCTCAGTTATGGTGACTTTGCGTACTTTTTTGAGTATCTGCGTGAATTGTGAAGCTGTGCCACTTCCATTATTCGATTGTTAGTTGAGCTTATGCTCTTATTCACTGGAGATTTTTCCTAAGTGTTTGATGTTGATTTGTGTAACTAAAAAATGGATGAAAAGATATAATTAATAAATATGTGAAAAAACTAGTTGATTGTAGAACATCTGTTTGTGGCCAATTTGAAATGTACAAGCTTTATCAGATTGGGCTTTTAACTATGTAAACTTTCGATACTACCGATAAATGTTATGCCAGTATGCATTCCCAATGCTGAGTTTTTGATAGTGATAAACAAGACAACATTTAACATTTTCTATGTGTCCCTACACATTATATTATTGACAACCTTAGCATTATCAGGTGGTTTCTTCTCTAGTTGTTCAATCTCCTAGTAAGGACAGGCAGCTAAAATTTGTTAGGAGTGGAGATATTGTTTTCTTTCAAAAGACTGAATATCCTGCAAAAAATATTTGGTGGATGGGGATGTTTTTTTAGTCTTATATTCTAGAGCCCTATATTGGTTGCATGAACTATTTTCTTTCTTATTAGACACAAGGTTACACTGATAATGTATCTTCAATTGCCAGCATAGGCTCGTGAAGATTTACTCTGGGAAGGACTTTATGCTGCTATTTTAAAAATGATTTTTGTAATTTGAATGATTTTTTGGCATCCACTTGTATATAATCATCCTATCAGAAATTAACGGTTGACCTCGATGTGTAATTCAGTATCAAACCCGCAGTTTCATCTATTTGAACAATATCTTGAACATTCTCTATATTTATCTTTTAAGATATTTTCTTCATTTCTTCCCTAGGTCAACATACAATCACAATTATTTTTTGTTAAGTTACATTATTAGAATATCTTTAAAACATTGTCTTAAACTAGTATATGGAATCATAATTTTAGTAGATTATTTGTCACTATGGCATGTTACATTTCAATAGGATTTCTCTTTTGTAGTTGCTATCTCCTCTATTACGAACTGTAATTTTATTTGCACGTTCTGTGTTGATGTCTGTTCAATTTCCCAGGTATTTGCAATAATCCGATAATATAGCATGATGGAATGTAGACTTACCGCCTATATGTATATAGATGGTTCATTTATATTCTTCTTTTCAGCTTTTTTGCTATTTTGAAACTTGGGAAATGCGAGCTGTTGCTATGTCGGACCTTCGTCTTAGAATACTTCCTCCAAGTTTTTTGTCAGAAAGCCCTAAGGAGGCTAGTTTCTGTCTTTGGTTGCTTCATCCAGACCCTCCTTTGCGGCCAAATTCAAGGTAACTACTGTGTGATTTTTCTAATTTTCTTAATTTTTGATTCATTTAATTAGAGTGTGAAGTGATTTATGACGGTTTTCAGGGCACTAAGTAAGCTAAGTAACTTAAAATTTTGATGTTTCCTTTCTCTGTAATCGTTTAAGTTTTTTACTTATATTCTGATTTTTGGCACAAACTTTGTCCTATTTGTATCAGTAAGAGTGAAAAATTATCCAAGGACAGAAGCTTTTGTTAGACATTCATTGGGGTACATACTCATAGTCCATGAAATTTATAATTGGATACTTTGCAAATCCTTTACATATTAATTTGCAATTGTTGTTAAACTGTTTTCAGTTTTTCTCTGTTTGTGATCCTATTTGTATATCGAGTTTGACAAGTTAATCAAAAGATATCAAGGAAAAACTTTCTGTGCCTCACCCAGTCATCTCAGAGAGGGGCGCACCTGAAATTGCACCTTGTGTGCTGATCCATCAGACGTGATAAAGGATAGCATGTTCAGATAGCACCTTCTGGCTAACGGATACGCTAAATAATTATGATGATTCCAATCTGGAGCTTTCCATATATAAGACAAAAGATCCGTAGTTCTGTAAAATAATACGATCACAAAAAAATTCTTATTCACTCATTTAAGAATTATTTTTGCACTTGCTGCTCTTACTGCTGCGTTTGTTATCCTCTTCGATTCCTTCAGTCCTCATGTTATCCTTGCATTTGTTTATCAACCTGAGCAATCTTGATTGTCATGTGCTCATATAGACATTGCTCTTTGTCTTCATTTAGCACCTGCTGTTCTTGGTATTTGAGACTCCTGGAATGTGATTGTGTCTTTCGCTTAGTCTTATCGACAAGTGGTTTCATAATTTTGTTTTTGAGTATCATGCTTGTATTTCTCATCTCCTTGTTGCCATATACTACCTTTGTTGCTAATGCTGATACCCTTGCACTTTCATGTATATATGGTTCATTATGATTCTTGATATGGATGCAGGGTGTCATATCATATGACCTCTGACTGCAGTCTCACTGCTTTAGTCTTTCTATACCTTTGACAGACCCATTAACTCCTCCTGGCAGGGAGTACACGCCCTTAAGCCTTTCTCTTTCCTATTTCATCCATCCTGTGGGTTCCAAGAATCGAATTATAACTTATAAATCAAATTTCAGAGTAGTGCTTAGTTTAGTCCCACATCAAAAAATATGTTAGTTTACCTTTTGTCATCTCCAATATATATGAGACATTGTACTTAGTCATAATCATCCAATAAAGTATTCGTTCTTTCTCTATACTATATGCCAATATGGTTTCAGAGCAGAGAATCCATCAGGGTCCGCCTAAACCCCACCTAATGTATATCAGACATTGTACTCAGTCGGATCGGATTAAGCTCTATTTTATGATCCGGGTCCGTCTAGACCCGTCTATACACACCTAAACCCCGACTAGACCCGCCCAATAGGCCAAACCAATTTTTTCAAACGCCTAGGGCCTAGGCGAGTCGCCTGGGGACCGCCTAGCGATAGATGCCACCTAGGCGGCTGCCTAGACCGATTTTTAAAACAGTGCTTCATAACATGGTCCCAATTTGTAATGCATTTTCTCAAGGGGCGCGAGATGTACCATCACCTCACTAAGAAAGCTCCTGTGACTGAGGATCCGACGTTCAAAGAATGAGATTGCGATGACAACTTGATTGTTAATATGATGACCAACTACATGGACCGAGACATTTATAACATCACTTTTCTCTACACATCAAAGGAGATCTGGGATACTCATCATCAAATGTGCTCTACCAATAACATGCAACGCATGTATGGTGTATTTCACGATATGATCGAGACCAAGCAGGGCGATGACATTCATGCATCTCTCTTAAGATTTAATAAGTAAATAGAAGAGTGGAAGATCTATTAACCATACTCTGCCGATTTCTCTGTTTAGCAACAACAACGTGAGGCTTTTCTAGCCGTTCTTGCCTTGGGTAATATTCACCCATATCTTAAAGTGTTCATTCTCATATTCTCGCCACAAATGCTAGTCCCTCTTTACGTGATCTTCATGTTCAGCTACCACGAGTAACCCCTCCTGCTTTTGTTGAAATCTCAACACCGTCTGCACTCACCTTTGGCCGAGGCCATGATTTTTTTTAATCAATCGCAGCCAGCTTCCTTCATCTTCTAGGGGTCGTGTTTCTTATCCTTCACGGGGCCGTGGTGATCGTGGTCGTGATCGTGGTGACGGTCGCAACACAAAGTATTGCATCTAATGTCAAGGCCGATCTGTTGAATATGAGACATTGGAAATGTCTTGGTTGTCCTCCTACTGTTCATCAGTCTTCCACTGTGGAACCTTCTCCTTCCACTGCTGCTCCTCCTACAGATGTGCCAATCTCTTGTTGGAAACGTCTCGGTCGTCCTCCCATTATTCATCAGTCTTCCAATGTGGAACATTCTCCTTCTACTACTGCTCCTACAGATGTGCCCTCCTCCTCCCAATATACCTTTTCTACTGAAGAGTATCAGGTATTCTGTAACATGATATCTCCTCATTCTGGTAACTCTGTTCACCCGGATAATGTTTGTCATGTTTTCTCACATCAATGGATTATTGATTCAGGTGCTTCTGAACATATTTCTCCTTTATCGTTCTCTTCATTTTCTTTGCTTCCAAATTATCATGTGCTTATCGCTGCTAGCTCACCTGTCCCTGTTGAAGGAGTGGGAGATATCTCCCTTTCTCTGGATATTTCTCTTAAATATGTTTTGTGTTCCTACCTTTCCTAATAACTTATTATCAGTTCCTGAACTTTACAATGATTTAAACTATTCAGTGTAATTTTTCATTCTCATTGTGTATTTCAGGATATTACGACGAGGAAGGTGATTGACGCTGGTCTTGAGTTATACATTTTGGATTCTAAAGTTTTGGCTTTTAGTTGTTCTACTAATCTTGCATTGTGGCACCGATGACTGGGACATCATTCCTCTACTACTCTCAAGCATTTGGTTTCTGGTTGTGAGTCTTCTCTTAAGTTATCTTGTGAGTCCCGTGAGTTAAGTAAATATCATAAAGTTCCCTACCCAGGACACCTCAATAAGCATAGCGAACATTTATTTGATTTAGTGTATTCTGATGTTTGGGGCCATGTTGGTTTTCTCATGTTTAATAAATATCTTTATTTTGTAATGTTGATTGATGATTTCTCTCGCATGATATAGTTGTTTCTCTTGAAAGGTCGTTGTGATGTATTTAAAGTTTTCAAGCATTTTTCTTTGAGATAAGAACACAATTTGACACTACTCTTAAATGTTTTCGTTCTGATAATGTTAAAGAATATGCGAGTTTTGATTTTCAGTAATTTTTTTCTTAACATGGAATAATACACCAAACTTCTTGTGCTTACACTTCTCAACAAAGTAGTGGCAGAACGCAAAATTAATATTTGCTTAGCATTGCTTGCTCTCTGATGTTTGGAATGAATGTCTCAACGTTTTATTAGAGTTTTGCGGTTCTTATTGCCTGTTTTCTTATTAACCGTATGCCTGCTGCTATTTTTCAAAATCAATCCCCATTCAAACTGATAATTTCATTTAAAGATCCATTTTCACTACCACTTGTATTTTTGGTTGCACATATTTTGTTCAAAATCTAAACGTAGGCACTAATAAACTTGAACCACGTGCTACTAAATGTGTTTTTTTGGATATTCACATTTTTCAAATGGTTATCTTTGCTATTGCCCTTCACGGAAAATAATGTTTACCTCAACAGATGTTTCATTTGTTGAACATAACATTTTTTTGGGAACAAACTCCTTTCAAAACCCCCGATTTACCAAGTGCGTAGAGTCTTTTTTTTCACTGTCACCACCACTTCCACCACCACCACCACTTCGTGTTTATGTAAGGAAACAAAAAAATCATTCAGACTAGACCATCCAAGAGGTACCCTCTGTTCAACCGGTGTTGACCACTTCTATCGATAATATCCCTGACATAGGTGATTTACCTTTTGGTTAACGTAAGGCTAAACATTCTTGTGCTCATTATCCTATTGCTAAGTTTGTTTCTTCTGATAAACTGAACATAGGGGTGGCATTAGGGTCGGGCCAGGCCCGGGACCGGTCCGCTTGGTCCTCGGCCTGGCTCGGCCCGCCCAAATCTGGGCTGAACTGGTCCGTTGAAAATTGAAGAGCCGGTCCGTTGAAAATCCAAGAAAGCTCTAAATTGGCCCAACCAGGACCGGGTTGAACTGGCCTGGGCCGGCCTGCTGGCCAACCGTTGATTTTCTATTTTTTAAACCTTTTTTTTTCAGATTTTTATTAAATATTGTGTGTGATTACTAAAATACCCCCAACGGATCTATACTAGCTAGTTTTTGGGGGTATTTTGGAAAATTCAAAAAATGCATATTCTACATATACAACCACATTTCATTCAATTATCTTCACAAATTCATTCAACTCTCTCTACTATCTCTCATCTCTCTCAACAAATCAACAACAATCAACAACATTTAACTGCTGTCTTGCAAGGATTAACATCAACAATATCAACAACATCCAACAACAATTAACAACATCAACGACACTACAAGCTCTCAACTCTCTTTACCTTCATTCTTCAATCTACATTCTACATTCATATGGTATTTTTGTGTTTGTAAAATTTTTAGAATTAGCATTGTTGTTTGTTCTCATTTATCTCTTAATTATATTTGGTTTTGTTGTACTTCTTTTTCGTCTTTTTAGATTTTAAAAAAAAATTTGGTAAACACACACTAGTTTATTCATTTAATTGTTGTTGTTTTATTGATATATTTTCTCCTTTTATTTTTTTTTTATTAACATCCACCGATTTATAGTAGAATTTTATTTAACTTTATTTTTTTGTAGAATCATTTTCTATAACATACACTAGTTTATCTACCTTTACTTGTTTTGTAGAATTAAAATTTAAAACATACACTAGAATTAATTTTTAAAATAGAATTAATTTTTAGAACATACACTAGAATTTTTAGGACCCAAGATTTACATGAAGCACACAATGGCTCCACAAGTAGCGACGGATGAACATCTAGTACAATGAAGTTTGGATAATAGCTAGTTTGTAAATAACTGGAAAATTTAGGGGATGAGATTCTATATTTAGGTTAAGTAGAAGTGCACGACAATAGTCCGCTGCCTTCTTTTCAATCTAAATAGAGGTCATCTCGATATCTAAATGCAAATATTTTCCTCATATTGTAATTTGATAAAGTTTGTATGAAATGTTACTAATCTATTTGATTTATGAATATCTATTTGTAATTCATAAACACAATTTAATTTATGAATCTCTTTTATCTATATGTTCTTGATAGTTCTGAACAATTTTCCTTCTCCTTTGTCTTTGTAAAAATAAAAAAATTCTACCTCGGCCCCGGCCTGGCCCCCGGGCCACGGGCCAGGGGCCAGGTCCGGGCCGACATTTCCCCGCCGAGGCCCGGCCCGGCCCGGCCCGCGAAAGCCCGGCCTGGGTCAAAACCCGCGGGGTTTCGACCCGGTCCGGCCTGCTAGGCCCGAATGCCACCCCTAACTGAACATATATTCTCGAGCATTTACCTATTCTTTAGATTCCATCTCTAATCCTAAAAATGTTCAGGACGCACTTAAGCACCCTGGTTGGACAACAGCCATGGAAAAGAAAATGCAGTTTCTTTAGTAGAATGATACTTGACAGTTGGTTTACCTCCTTGTGGGTGGGAAGACAGTTAGTTGTAAGTGTATTCATAGTCAAATATAATCCTGATGACACAGTTGAACGACTCAAAGCTTGCCTTGTCGCTAAAGGATCTACACATAAATTTGGGTTCGACTGTGCAGATACTTTTTCTCCAGTTGTGAAACTCACATCTGTTCGTGTTTTTATCTCTCTTGTCTCAAATCATTCTTGGCCCCTTCATTAGCTTAATATCAAGAATGCATTTCTAAATGAAGACTTGACAGAGATGATGTATATGCAGCAACCTCCTAATTTTGAGCGACATGAGGAGAATCTTGTATGTTCGTTCAAAAAGTTTCTTTGTAGTCTCAAATTGTCTCCTCGAGCTTATTTTGAAAAGTTTAACAAAGCTGTGTGCTCTTATGGATTATCTAGAAGCTAGGCAGACCATTTTCTTTTCACAATGAAAGAAAACAATGCATTGTTATCCTATTAGTCTATGTTGATGATATCATTATCACATGCAGTGACTCACAAGGCATTGCAGACATCAAGCGTCTGTTAGCACAAACCTTTCAAACAAAAGATTTTGGTATGCCCCGATACTTCCTTGACATTGAGGTTACACGCACGAAAGATGACATCTTTCGTTCACAAAGAAAGTATGTTCTTGATGTTCTTACCGAGATATGAATGTTAGGATGTCGCCCTAGTGACACCTAAGACATATTTCTTTCACAAAGGAAGTATGTTCTTGATATTCTTACTGTGATATGAATGTTAGGATGTCGCCCCGCTGACACCTATGGTCCCAATATTAAATTGTTCTCCTTCACTAATGATGCATTGTTCTCTAATCCAAGACGATATCATAGGCTGGTTGACAAACTTATATATCTCTCTCTTGGTAATTAGGTCATATATTGCCTATGCAGTTGGACGAGTTAGCCAGTTTATGCATGCACCGACCATCACGCATTGGAAAGTAGTGGTTCACATTTTTCTCTACCTTTAGAAGGCCCCAGGGCAAAGGCCTCTTCAAGCCTGATGACTATTTCTTTTTGAGGTTATTCTGATGCTGACTGGGCAAGATCGGTTGATAATATGCGCTTAACTAGTTGGTACTTTGTATTTTTTGGAGAAAATCTGGTATCTTGGAAAAGCAAGTTTCAACTCATTGTAGCTAAATCAAGTGCAAATTCTGAATATCGAGCCATTGAGCAATTGGTCTCTGAAGTATTATGGCTCATATCTCTTCTTCGAAACGTGGCAATCCCATTGTCATCTCTAGTTCCACTCTATTGTGACAACCAGGATGCTATGCACATTTATGAAAATTCAGTGTTTCATGAGCGCACAAAACATATCGAAATTGATTGTCACTTTGTTCGTGATTATTGAGTGGAGGTGATTTCATTCTCGTATGTCCAATCCGGAACTTGCTGATATTCTAACTAAAGCACAAGCTCTAAAGCTTTTTCAAACCTTCTTGAGCAAGTTTGGCATTGACAATATCTACGCACCAGCTTGATGGGGAATGTTAAACTAGTGCTTAGTTTAGTCCCACATCGGAAAATGTATTAGCTTACATTTTGTCCTCTCCTATATATAGGAGGCATTGTACTCGGTCATAATCATCCAAAGTATTTTTTCTTTCTCTGAACTTTTAGTCAATAATTACATTGTCACATTGGAAAACATATTTTTTTGTTCAAGATAATGATGTGGGTGACAGTAACACTTGTTAGGTGTATGGAGAAATGTTTTGTATGGACTATGGACCATTTGCATTTTCAGCTACTAATTACACTTGCCATGAATTACTTTTCTCCATTGTTTTGCCTTTAACTTTCAGGTTATATAAATCGTGCCGTTATTTAAACATTTTTGTAGTTTTGTTCTTCAATCAGTGCAAGCTACACAAGTAATCATCACCTCCTTTTTCCTTTCTGTAAATGTACAGTAATAATTCAGTTTTTTGTCACCTCCTACTTATATTTATTTATGTAAGTTTGATATAGTAAAGTTTGTTTAGTCCTGCATCATTTATACTAGGGAACAGTCCTTATATGCACAACTGATTTTCAGTACAATATTCTCTTTTACTGCTATGCTAGCCATTGTCATATGCCTGCATAATGAGTTCATATTCCACTAACTGATCACTGCACTTGGTATCAAGCTAACCTGAGCCTTCTTAAACAAGACAAACTCTTTTTTAAATTGGTTAAATAAGTAACTGTAGTTAAATTTATATAAATGGGAATGTTCCAGTCGGATTTATTTTACTAACAGGCTTAAACTGGGGAACCTAATAGGAATATCATGAATTTGGGAACCTGATAGCATATGCACAATAAGGGGTCCTTCATCTTTTTGTTATTTATATTTTTTCGAACTTGGTTTGACATGAAAGTGAAGCCGCATATATATATGATTATATGGGTTGATGAAACTGAAGATTTCATTGTTGTTCTTAATGTGGTGGAGAGGTTTCCAATTGGATCTCAGATCTCATTGAACAAGTATGGCCTGGCATTTGAAATGTGGTCATCTTTTATTTCTTATATAGCTTGCTTTTCTAGTGGTTTTCATGAACTGGAAATTCTTTATTTGTTTCAATTATTTTGTCATCTAAACAAGGATTTATACAATGAAGATTTTTTTTCAGCACTAACTAAGAAGTTTACTCTTGGTTAAATAATTAGTGTACTAGATAAAAAAAATCAAATGAGGAGTTCGTATTCTGTACTTCTTTATATATATATATAGACACACACCTATCTCTCCTCTTATTTTGAAGTCTCCCATGATATGGACCCCCTATGAAAAATCTCAACCGTTCATCTTGTTCTATATGCCTAAGATAGCCTGGTGTAAAATCAAGTTATTTGATATTCATTTCCCCATCCATCATGTCGTTAGAAAATTAAAGAATTTTCATACATACAATTTTGTCATGTTGTAAAACATAAATAAATGAACTTCAAATAACTTGGTTTTACACCCTTAGCTTATCTCAGGCATGTGGAAGATGATGAACGGTTCAAATTTTTCATGAGGGGTTCGCATCAATGGGCTCACATATGAGGCCGCAAAAATAGGGGATAGGTAGGGTCTCACATGATGACTCCCCTATATATATATTTAACTCAAAAACTTCTTAATATTAAACTGCTGATTATTTTTTAACACTACAGGGAGAAGTCTACTATTTATTATATAATTAATGCCCTACTTAAAAAATAAATAAAAATCAAACGAGGAGTCTGCTCTTCTGTTCTGAAATTCATAATATTTAATTGCTGATAACTTTTGTCCCTTTTAGGGATATTCTTCTCTCGGACCTCATTAATGAAGTTCAAGACTTGTTTCCAGATCAGTCATACAAAATTATTGATGAAGAAGACGAACAAACCGACTTGTTGTTACATTTTTTGTTAAATATGAAGGAAGAAAAAAAGAAGCAGGCTGCAAAATTAGTGGCTGATGTAGGGTGCTTGAATGCTGATATTGAAGAGGTTGATAAAAGGTATTCATTTAGAACAGATGTTATTTCTCGGCAAGGACCCATATACATGGAAGGGGCATCTATGTTTTCCATGTCAACTGTAAAGGAGGACAAATTGATGAGAAATCTTGATCAACTTGAAAATGCTTACTTTTCCATAAGATCCAAAATTGAACCTTCTGAAACTAATGTTGCCCTACACCCAGATTCTGATGTTCTCCAAATTCGTGATAGAAGTTCTCAAATTGAACATGATACAAAAGGGAAAAAATCAACCGATCCTCTTGGTGTCTTTTTTGAAGGTTTATCCAAGTATGCTCGATATAGTAAGTTTGAATTATGTGGAAGTGTAAGGGGTGCAAATATCCTCAGCTCTGCAAATGTCATTTGCTCTTTGAGTTTTGATCGGGATGAGGACTACCTTGCAACCGCTGGGGTTTCAAAGAAAATCAGAATTTTTGAATTTGGCGCTCTTTTAAATGACCACGTTGACATTCACTACCCATTGATTGAGATGTCCAGTGGATCCAGGTTCACTTGCGTCTGTTGGAACAACTACATTAAGAACTATATAGCTTCAACTGATAATGAAGGTGTGGTTCAGGTAATCTTATTCACCAACTAACATATTTTAGTAATCTCATTAGTGCTGCACATTGTTTGATATAAACGATAAACTAGCTAAATACTGGAAGCTAATTCAAACAACTAGAGAGCTGCTTCAAACAAGTTATGGTACACACAGAGTCTGCAATTCATACACAAGCAGTTGCAAGCTCTCATCTCATGTATAAACAAAACAAACTGCTGCTGTTGCTGCTAACTTATCCCCTTGCAACTGCTGCTGTTGCTGCTGTTCCTGCTCCTGCAGCAGCAGCTGACACTACTCCTTCCCCTACTCTATTCTCTGTTGTGGTATCTCACTGCAATCGCATCATGGTTTCTTTCTTCCTCCTACTTGAACTCTTCTTCAAGAGAAGCGGCTCCTTCTGCATCCCTTTCATTCTATAATCCCAACACACAGAGTCTGCAATCCATACACAAGCAGTTGCAAGCTCTCATCTCATGTATAAACAAAACAAACTGCTGCTGCTGCTGCTGCTAACTTATCCCCTTGCAACTGCTGCTGTTGCTGCTGTTCCTGCTCCTACAGCTGCAGCTGACGCTACTCCTTCCCCTACTCTATTCTCTGTTGTGGTATCTCACTGCAATCGCATCATGGTTTCCTTCTTCCTCCTACTTGAACTCTTCTTCAAGAGAAGCGGCTCCTTCTGCATCCCTTTCATTCTATAATCCCAACCCACAAAATCATTTAACTCCAAATCATCCTTGCATCATAGCCAATATTACATATAACTCAATATTACAAATGGCATCGATAAATCCAAGCCAACCAATACTAAGCCAAACAAATCTAATTTGAACAATTCATACCAACAATCTGCTTCACTTAGCTCATTCCTATAAAGTTCTCATAAAGTTGAAATATTTAGCAAATAAATGCTTCAAATTCACTGAATTGATTAAAAAAACACAGTATACGAAGAAAGGAGCGACAAGTAACACCCCGAATTCCAAATAAGACCGAATTCGAAGTTCCACCGGATCTTTACACTTCTCTTCGTACAATTTTACAAAGAATTAAAAACTTTTGTTACATCAGAGTTACATTTACATTACACATTTACAGCGGAAGCAATTCACAACAAATTACATGAATAGAAATGTACAATACTTGAATCACTCTTTAAGCAGCATGCATACTTTAATCTTGTTAATTACTTTATCCTGCATAGAAACTGTGGGCACGTGAGTTCATTCAACTGACGCTAGGATATAATATATCAATTTTCTCTTACTTGGAAAGCACAAACTTGTCACAAATAGAACTACGAGAACTACCTATTGATGTCGTGTTGTGCGGTGCACTTAGTCCTTGATGCAATTATGTATGTTACATGACATTAATGCACACTTGTTCAGATTCTATGCATCCCATACTACATAGGTCTGGGGCCAAGCCCTTAATCGTTCGTCTTGTAGGGTTCAATTCCTCGTCATGACTTAAACTACTACAGTAACTACGATAAGTATCCTAGATGTTCTATGAGTTACGAGCTCATGTCCAGACAGCCTGGAGGGGAATCCCACGTCATGACACGATGCATCGTGTAGAATCTATGGACAATTCAGCCTCCGTCATGAAACATAACACCACCCATAGTCACCAAACACCCCACAAGTATCGCCTGCGGTATGGACTCCTGGAGACATCCACGTCATGACACGACGCATCGTGTAGACAGCCTGTGAATATTCTCATGCCGTAGCTCTGAGTCCCTCATACTCGTATTTTTCTCTTACTTCCGTCACATCTCCACTGTGTCTAGTCCTTAGTTATTTGAATCATGAATAAAATCAATCCTCTAGAGTTAGGCCTTCCACTATACTATTCTTAACCATTTATATAACATGACCCCTAATCTTGGTCTTTTCATTTCAAATCTCATTTCAACTCTCTCTTTTCAATACCGGTACGAGGCTTAGCTACACTCTAGTTCTCAATTTCACTTCATAATCACAGAGTCGAGTTTTCATACTCATAAGGTCTTTTTCATAGTTCAACATGATTTCCATCTCTTTTCTATAAACCAATTTCTTACATAAAGTCAAATTTCGATTTATAACTTTCTCATTCAAGAAAATAAGTCTCAATAATTCCATTTAATTCTCACACTATTGTTTCTTTTCTTTACTTGACTCAAAATCACAATTGTATTTTCCATTTATCTTTCGAATGCATACATTACCCAAATTAATGAATAACATCCATAAATGAACACACTTTAATTTTTCTTCATACAAGATCCTCTTTATAATTTAATATAACTCCTCGTGGAATAAATCACTTTTTATACTTATGCAAATATCAATTCTATAGAGTTCCACTCAATTTTTACTTCTCAATCTCTTTAATTTAAGTCAAAATAGTGTGTAAATATTTTTCATGAAGTCCATATATTTTTATAATAATTATAATATTTTTTTCCAAATTTTTAAAGGTAAAAAAATCAATTAAAACAATAAAACAGAAAAAATTGTTTTAAATGCCGAACTCAGGAGTCGAACCAGCGACCCAAGGCCAAACCCACGCTACAGTGCAGCGCACTGTGGCGTCTGCGCTAACCAGAAAGGACAGAGCGCAACCACGACAGAGAAGGGGGTTTAAACCCATATGAATACATTCCCTGTACTCGGATTTAAAAAAAAAATAAAACAAAAGGGCTAATGCCCAGTTTCGAACCCGAGACCCAAGACCAAACCCACACTATAGTAAGCACACCCGAACGCACCCATTAACCTATAAGTCCAAGTGACTAACCTGATATAGGTTGGGTTTTAGGGGTTTTGATTCAGGTTTCTGTTCACTTCGAATTTTTTTAAAAACAACTAATTTCATCTTTTCTTCTCCAATTTCATTCTAAATTTCCAGAGTATAATTTTTATGCATTTCCAATATATCAGTAAAATCCAATATATCAGTAAAATAAAACTTAATTTTTGACACTAAAAAGTTTTCTCTACATACATTTTTATCTACAATCTCGAAAATGCGCATACAAGTGTAGTTTCTTTATAATTTTGCATTCAAACTTTCCATAGCTTCTTTTATTATTTTTATTATCATTATCCAATCATTTCAGCAACAATTTCCCCCTTTTTCATACCATTAACAAGTGAATTAATAAAAATCACATTTTGCATGGTTATCATTTCAATTAACTAAACATACAATCATACTTTCTTAATTTAACACACAAGCATATAGATCTTGGTAGCATGGTAAGTTCTAAGATAATAATCACAATTTGCATTAATTAACAATGTTTTAATGGTCATTTCTACCAATTGCAATTTGTCTCATTTCACAACACATGGCTAGATCAATTGGAGTTTTCTCCTCAATTTTATCAATTACTCCCTAGTATGATGTCTAATTAGAAGTTCGAGAAAATCACTCACCTCTAATGGAGAGAAAAATAAACAAAACTCCTAGGGATCTCCTACAATGAACAAGTGAAGCCTTCTCCTCCTAGATCGAGCCACCAAATTGACTTCTCCACCTAGTATGTAAGCAACCTGAGCCCTCACCCTTGCTCCTTGAAAAAGCTGGCCACTTCTAGGTTGAAGAACACACACTAGCACTCAATCTTTTAAACTCACAATCTTCTCAATCTTTTGTCTCACTAATTTTGTCTTTCTTTTCTTTCTTTTTTCAATTCTTTTAAGTGTAAATGTGAATGAGTGGGGGGGGGGGGGGGAGGTATTTATACAAATTTTGAGGGTAAATGGAGGGCTAGGATTAGTCCAAATGGTTAGGGATCAAGGGTCAAGATGAACTAGGGAGTTGTAGAAACTACCCATGATGAAGCAACCAACTCTCCACCTCTCCCATCTCTTCCTCTCTCCTATGCACATCCGGCCAAGGTCAAAAAAGTGCACATTGCACACTCTAGTGCATGCACGTGCCATACTAGTATCCCCTTTTACAAGTTTGTTCATGTGAATTATTTATTTGTTCACTAAACTTGTCTACACTACAAGTTAGATTAATAAAAGGAGAAATTAAGTTAAATGGGCTCACTAATGGGCCAATTAACCATGGGTTCTACTAATTTAATTAATTAATTAATTAAGATGGGCTAAAAAAGACAATTAGGCCTAGGATTTAATTAAGCTTTTAAAATAGTCTTTTTGGAAAATAAAGAGAACAATTACTTGTTCATGCTATAAAGAAATATTTTTCTAAAGGAAAATATATATATGAAATTATACGTGCAAAACACGTAAAATCACAAACTCTTCATAAATAAAAAAATTAGGGTATTACACGACATTTTTGGTGATGCAAGTTCTGAGGGCATCAGAAAAGGAGGCATCTTTCCTGATCGAACTGCGAATCGACGACACAGTTGGGCAGATTCATCGCCTCGGTACCGCAAACAGTGGGTTTTGAGCTCGAAAACTCCATGAATTTACTGAGAAAGAGAACGACAACGATGACGGAGAGGAAAAATAAAGATTTGGGAGATTGAGAGAGCACGACGGTGGTGAGATCGAGAGGCGGAGGCGGCGGTGGGATTGAGAGGGGCGGAGGTCGACGACGGAGCTGTAGAGGGGTGGAGATGGAGATTGAGGTGGAGCTAGGTCACGGGAGCTAGAGTTTTGATCGGTGACGGTGGAGGAAGGTGGAGGAAGGTGGTGGCTAGGATTTTGATGGCGGAGGCAAGGGTTTCAAAGGTGGAGATCGATTGCAGAGGGGGTCGGCTATTACGGTGGAGGTGGAGGATGATGGAGCTGAAGAGGGGTAGAGGTCGACAACGGCGCAAGGAGCAGATAGAGATTGAGGTGGAGTTAGGTCGGGGGATTTGGGTTTGAGATACGAGGAGAGAAATGAGAGAATTGGAGAGAAATAGGAGTAAATGACCGTCAAGATTGAACGGAAGATTGAACGGTTCGCGGAGTCGTTCACAAGGCGTGCACAAACAAGGCGTGCGCAACCGAAGGGGACTGTATGTGCACTAGCCTCCGTGTGCACTCGGCCTTCGGGCCTTCGTATCAACGGTCCGAATTATTCACATTGATCTACACGTCTAAATTAGTCTAAATATGTAAAATCAAGTCATTTGAAATTCATTTGACCATCCATTGAAGTGTTACAAAATTGTATGGCTGAATATCTTTTTTTTTAAAATGACACGATGGATAGACAAATGAATTTCAAATGACTTGATTTTACATATTTAAACTAATTTAGATGTGTAGATCAATGTAAATAGTTCGGATCGTCGATACGAAGACCTGAAGACCGAGTGCACACGGAGGCTAGTGCACAACGGATATATATATATATATATATATATATATATATATATATATATATATATATATATATATATATATAGACAAATCTTCGGTTGCACACTACTTTTGGTGAGCACTCCGTGAGCACTCATGAAATAGAGCACCTATGACAAATCCAAACCGCTCATATTGTTCTATATACCTTAGATAGCCTAACAATAAAAAATCAAGTAATTTGAAGTTCATTTACCCATCCATCATGCCGTTAGAAATTTCAGCCATACAATTTTGTAATGATGTAAATTATGGGCAAATGAACTTCAAATTACTTGATTTTTTATTGTTAGGCTATCTAAGGTATATAGAACAATATGAGCGGTTCGGATTTGTCATAGGTGCTCTATTTCGTGAGTGCTCACGGAGTGCTCACCAAAGTAGTGTGCAACTGAAGGAGACTCTCTCTCTCTCTATATATATATATATATATATATATATATATACTTGTAATATACACATGTAATGCATATATTAATTTAAAAAAAATTAAATTAAAAACTCTGATTTACACGTGCGATGCATATCTTGATAAATAGAATTATATATTTTTAAAAAAAAGTGTGAAGACTATAATGGAAGAGTTGGAGTTGCACGTAAGTAGGTAGATTTACAACTCCAACTCTTTCATTATAATAGTTATTATATATTATATTATAGATAGATAGATAATAATTTGCACGTGTGATGCACATTTTAATATATTAACAAAAATTAAAGTAAAAAATCTGACGTAGTGAGGACCCGAATCTAAGATCTCATTCATATTAGTTATACATGTTGGTAGGTTTACAAATGACACTAAGGCTTTCTCCCATTATAATATTAGCAATTAGAGATTAATTAATTTACTTCTAATTCACTTCTCAATGTTCACGATAAGATATAAATTTGTTTCTTATGTATAGAACGTTTCTTTTCTTAAAAAAAATTTTGGCACGTCTTTTATTTATACACTAGATTTGCCCGTGGGCACATGCCTACGGCATGTCTTCAGAATGATACAGTATATGAAAAGCCTTGTAAACAATAAATCAACAATTATGTAGCTCAAGTTTGAATAGTATGACAATAATTAGTTATAAATAAAAATTCATGTTTTCATAAGTATATATATATATATATATATAGAGAGAGAGAGAGAGAGAGAGAGAGAGAGAGAGAGAAGTAATTAAATAAATAAAGGAATTGTTTGGGGGGGGATTTGAATTTGAGTTTTGGGGGGAAACTTTTGGGGGGGGGGGGAATGTGTTTTGTGAGGTTAGATCTGAGTCTTTGATTTTGGGGGGATTAAAGGAGAGCCACTTGATAGCTTTCTTTGTGTTTTATTATATAGATATATGAGGGCACTAGCCCTTCCGTTGTGCACTAGCCTTCGTGTGCACTCAGTGTGAACTTTTTACACGGATTGTACATGGATGATCCAAACTGTTCACATTGATCTATACGTTTAAATTAGTCTAAATATGTAAAATCAAGTCATTTGGAATTCATTTGTCCATCCATCAAGTCAGTATAAAAACAAACGATATTCAGCCATACAATTTTGTATCACTTCAATGGATGGGCAAATGAATTTCAAATGACTTGATTTTACATATTTAGACTAATTTAAACATGTAGATCAATGTAACGGTTCGGATCATCCATGTGCACTCCGTATAAAAAGTTCACACGGAGTGCACACGGAGGGTAGTGCACAATGGAAGGGCCATATATATATATATATATAGGAAAATCTTCGGTTGCGAACGCACTATAGCATGTGAATGCGTGCGAATACCCTATTTTACCTGAAGCTGTCATTTCAAACAACGGCTTCATTATACCGTTGGCCGTTGTTTCAAACAACTGCTTCAGTGGTTCGCATGCTACAGTGTGTTTGCAATAGAAGATTTCCATATATATATATATATATATATAACAAAAAGTTGTCTTCTCCCCGTATAAAAGGAGCAATAGTTAATCATACACGATTAGTTTGTAGTGGAATTCTATCTACATTTCAAATTGTTAGGCAAATGCATGCTTGTATTTTCTCATCTCTTACTCATTTTAGGGGTAGTCATTTGAATAATCCGTATTTTGCCTCAATTTTCAACTACAGTTCATGGTTATTTCTTACATTTTAGTGTGATTGTATTAGGAAAAAGTTACGCTAAACGTTCGGCCATCTTCAACTGCTACCCTCAACTTGTGTTAACATGTGTCATCCCCTAAATTTGCAATTCTTTTTTTAATAATTTTTTTAAAAAAGACTATCTTCCATAAGTATGTCTTTAGATGTCCATCACATGCATCTAAGTGTATTTTTTGTGAGAAAATACCCTCTCCGTCAATTTCAATTTTAATACCAAAGGGATACCATATAGATCAAGCAAGGGACACAATTTATTAAGAGATCTAATGGCTCTCCATGCCATTCTATATGGCATATATTTCCCTTTGGATCTATGATATTTCCCCTCTTTTCTGCTCCTTCTACATTGTCTCTTAAACATCCTCTTTATGTATTTTCTTGTGAGCAAAATGAATAGGATGTACTGTCACAAAACACATTTTTTTTGAAAATGTCACTTATGTAGATGGGCATACTCAGGCTTATTATGCTCTGTGGGCTCTAGAGACTCTCAGTGTGCATACATATATTGAATTGTTTTCATATCATTACCTGAAATTACGCACTTGTATCATTTGAACTATGTAAAGTAAGTTTATAAGAGTTAGATTGGAGTGGACATTAATTTTCTCGCAATCTATCTTCTCTTTAAGAAAAACACTTGGTTCCTTTGCCACCTAATCTGTAAATTCACTTCACTGCCACCCAGTTCGCTTCTGAAAGTATTCTTCCCAATTGTCCTTCTTCACCTTCCTCTATGAAGAAAAATGTGAAGAGGAAGATATCTTGTTATGTGAAAAGTACAAGCGCAGATATGACGGCACGAATTCTAAAATAGCAAGTATGACAAGTTATGGTAAGATTTGTTGTTTTTGGTATGCAACACAACACAAAGTGAATTCAAAAAATGTTTATGCTACATAACTCCGCGAAGTAGTAGAGTAGTTTTCTTCTGCTAAGTGTAAAGATGTAGTTAACCACTGTTTCTTTACTCCGTTTGCATTAATTGTCAGCCAACGGATGGGTGAGTACACAAAAATTATACAAAAGCAGAATGTCATGTATAGAAGAAAGGCGACATTTACACTATTTATCCTATATAGTCATCTTAGACACACATACAAGATATTACGCTAAACTGAGCAGAATGGAGAATGGAAAACCAGGATTCATGTAGCCGACCCCAACTAGTTGGGATACACACACACACAGATATATGTATACATGCATATGTGAATGCAATTTTATTGTTAAAAAAAATTGCAATACTTTTGAAACTTGAAACTCTAATCCTAGTTTCTGATACCAGTTCAGTAGCTGTTTTCTTTATTCTATCTCAATATGAAATTTCTTTTACTTGTGAAATCTGGAGTCAGCTTATTTTGTTTTTTAATTTGTTTGCTCAAAACATTTTAAGTTGAATCTTCTTGTCCTGCATCAATAAGTGAACGAGAAACATATGTTTCCTGCAAGTTTATGTTACCTATTGGCATGGACGGCTTGCAGTTATGGGATGCAAATACAGGGCAAGGATTCACAAAATACAGGGAGCATAAGAAGAGAGCCTGGTCAGCGGATTTTTCTCTACTCGATCCAACTAAGCTAGCTAGTGGGGGTGATGACTGTTCGGTGAAACTTTGGAGCATTAGTGAGGCATGCTTTCTTGACCATAAATTACATTCGGTAGTGGCTAAATGTATATTTGGATGCATAAGAAACCGTGGTTTACTTCTGCATGATTTCACTATAAAACTTAGTTGTATTAACACTATCTTATAAGTTCCTCTCCGTTTTCAGTTTCCCTTTCGCTTAGACATCTTATTTGTTGAGAAAATATTTTAATGATGTTATGTTACATGTTGGAATTCAATCATACATGTTATTCATGAAATTCTCTTTATGGTTACTTTGAAATTTGTTAGCTGGCAAAACAAATTTCAGACCATTTATTCATAAGATATTTGATATGTCAGACAATTCATGAATTACTTAAATTTCTTATGTGGCAGTGGCATTGGTTCAAAAAATCCTTACTTTTTTTTTGTTACAAATAATTCTCTACTTCAGCGTAATTACTGCTTTTGATCTTTGTTTTTGACATGCTATATCAGAACTGCTGCAATATGTACATTTTCTGCATTTGCTTCCAAAATGCTGACAAGATTTTACAGCATTTATTTGGCACTATCTCAATTATCGATACCTTGATTGTTCATATTCATACATTTTATTTGACGTCAGTTTGCATCGACAGAGAAACTGCCTTGATACAATCAGGAGTGCAGCCAATGTATGTTGCGTCCAGTTCTCATCAAATTCCTCCCATTTGTTGGCCTTTGGCTCTGCTGATTACAGAATTTACTGTTATGATTTGCGGTATACCCGAAATCCGTGGTGTACTTTGGCTGGACATGGAAAGGCTGTCAGCTATGTAAAGTTTTTAGATTCTGCAACTGTGGTTTCTGCATCAACTGACAACAGCCTTAAGATTTGGGATCTTAACTGTACCAATTCTAGTGGGTCGTCCAACAACTCTTGCTGCTTGACCTTAAGTGGTCATACTAATGAGAAGGTTTGCAGCTTGCTTTCTAACTCAAGTTTTCATTTTTGGAAGTTTCAGGTTGCTAAAGGTTTGTCAGTTAAATTATTTTTTATTGATTGTGCAGAATTTCATAGGCTTGTCTGTTTTCGATGGATACATAGCTTGCGGATCGGAGACAAATGATGTAAGTTAATGCGTATATATAATATAAAGGAGTTCTCCTTAAATTTTCATTTTAAGTTCAGTAGCCAGTGTTTGTTGTTGGCTTTTTGGTCAAAACCAAGCTCCTCCTTTCCTTGCTTTTAGTCCCACTTCGGTTGGGAGATGTGCGTTGTGAGTGGGATCAGCCCATATATACTCTAATCTTCTCTTCCCTTAATAGAACTGAAAATTGTTTTCCCACATAACTCTTCCTCTCCTTCACTTAATCCCTGCCAAATCTGGTACTCTACTTTTCTCTTCCGTTCTGGGCAAGGCTAAGTTCGGATCAATCTCTCGACGTTGTGTGCGACAGCGAGACACCGGTGATACCGGGGGTTTTACCACTAGGAGCATCTGCGAAATGTCTGCACATAAGACCGCGGATCAACTCTTAGGGCAGTGCGCTCCGCGCGACTTCCCCATAGGCCGGTAACTCTGTTCTTATTTATTTTTAATTTGTTATCTTGGGTTGCAGAAAATCAAGATTCGAGGGTAATTTCTATAACAATCTAAGAGTTGATTAGAATGATCAAAACAACAACAATCTAACACTACATCACAAACCCTAACATTTCATCAACAATACCAATTCAAGCAGCCTAAAACAGATCCACACAAATCCCTCTCAGATCCAACCCCAAAATTAAATCAAGAAACCAAAACACAGAATTCGAAACCATACCAAATACCAATCACTCTCACTTGGCAACCATCCTCATAATGAAATCCTCGTACTTAATCGTCCCATCCGGCGACACATCCACCTCCCGAATCCACTCATCAAACTCCGCCGCCTCCAGCTTCTCCCCAATGCTAGTCAGCACGTGACGCAGATCCGAAACCGACACGACACCAATCGAATCCTTATCAAGAACCTTGAACGCATCTCGAAGCTGGCGATCGAACGGCTCAGGCTTCATGTGCTTCTTCATCAGATCGAGGAAGCACGGAAAGTCGAAGGGCGCGGTGAGGCTCTCGGTGGTGACGATCTCTTTGAGCTGGGCTTGGGTAGGGTTACAGCCGAGGGAGCGCATGAGGATGCCGAGCTCGGAGGGGGCGATCCGGCCGTCGTCGTCGGTGTCGAAGAGGGAGAAGGCTTCGCGCATCGAGGCCACTTGGTCGTCGGTCAGATCCTTTCCCATTTTTTCCCTTTTTTTTTTTGGGTTCCTTTGGGATGCAAAATATGGTTTTCTGAAATTAGAACTTCACTCTTGGCATAGAACACTTGATCATCTCATGTTCTAATCTATGAAGGCTCTGAGACCAATACCTGTTAGTTGAGCACTACTCAAGCGTGTTTGTAGGTTAAATAGTTTCAATTTGAAGGGTAGAAATGGCTCTGGGGCTTTTTAGTGGAAAGGTGATTATTATCGTGCTGTGGACCGTGGAGCGTAAGTGTAGAAAAATTTCTTCTTCTTTTATTATCAGTTTATCACTATTACACATTATCTCTGAATGATGCTACAACTCATCATATCTCTTCTCTCTCTTTCAGGGAGATTTTTAATATTCCTACTTTATTTTGTTGTACTTAGCAACTTCAAAGATTCTGTAAATCTTCCAAAGGAAATCCCTACAAAATTACATCCAGATTTCTAAAATTTGTGTATGGTTACTTCCCCAAAACTTGAGATTGTCTAAGACCAATTTGTTTGGCCTATAGCTTTGTCATCCGTTATGCAGTTCCTAGGAACTTGGACTTAGCACATTTATTAACTAATTTGGGAAAATTTTATGGAGTAGATTTAAACTCCGTATATTGGGTAACTGAAAGTTGGAACGTTTCTGTAATTTATCATTGAAAACATCATTTCGTACATTTCAAAAAAAATAAATTAATGCTTGAATGATTGTCTTGGATCACCAGATCAAATGAAACCATCCTAAATTATTCAAGTCTGCCTCTTTGTATGAGCCTGCTGTAATGTTGATTCCCTTTGCCCTATAGGAGGAGAAGATTCTACCCAAATGGTCTCCTAATGAATATGGAGTATGCTGCACATTCTAAGCTTAGTTTGTTGAGTCCTATAGTCTATAGATTTTAGTGTACAATGCACACATGGAAGTATTCTAAGTTGTTCGATGCTGCATTATGGCATACTACTGCTTTACTAAAGGACTGAAGGAGCTAGCACTGGGCACTCTGCTCTGGTTGCTTTAGTAAATCTTATATTTTGGTTTGCACTCTTCGGTTCTTTGTGTTGGAGAAGAATCAGATAAGGTGTCTAAGATGACCAGGCCTTTGTGTTTGTCAACGAAATGTTGTGACAAAAAGTGTTCAAAGTTTTTTTTTCTTCAGGGCTTTGGCCTCATTAGGTGTGATCGAAAAAGGATAAAAAGTCCAATTTTGGAACAGTGCATTAGGGGCAAACGCATATTTAAATTTGAGTCTAAAAGTGCTCTTTAGACTCCATAATTCAGTGCGAACAAGAGATGCCAAAGATTCTAGTTGTCTATTGCTTATAAAGTTGGGGAAATGTATTAGAGGTGCAAAATCATGAAAACCCCAGCATTTGCCTCTGAAATTAAGTTACCTCCTGCCATTTATTTTTACTCACTTTACCCCGAACACCATTAACCATCATTTTTTTTTTGTTTATTTGAAATTGGAAAATGCCTATTGTTTAGTACAACTACACATATGCCCCGTGAAACCATATTATAGGGCTTTCGTGGAATATTTTCATGACTTTGAGTTTCTTTGATCATGTTATTTTCGTAGTCTATATTGTAACTTTCAGTTAGAATTTTATCTTATACCTTCAAGTTATACATACTTGATTGTTCATAATCAGTAATGTGGAGAGATTCACTTTCAGATGAGATTGTCATAGTAATCACGGGGCACGCAAATCGAAGTCCTTTTCTTTATCCATCCTGGTATCAGAGATTGTGACACTTGCTTATTCAAAATGTTAATTACACAGTCTCTGATTAGTCAATAACTGATTAAACATATATATATATATACATACTTGTTTGGCAAATGATAATGATGTCAGTTTTTAAATCTAGCATGGATAACATTGATTTAGACAAAGACAGTCAATTAATCTATATAACGTTATCCAGCATGTTTGATATGAAAGACCTAGGTGAAGCCAACCTGATTCTAGGAATTCAAGTATCCAAATCCAAGGAGGGTTATACTCTCTCCTTAGTACATTCTATTGAGAAAATGCTAAGAAAATTTGAGTACTTTGATAAGACACCTGCTCATACTCATTTTGACAGTAGTATCATTCTCAAGAAGAATGAAGGTTTACCTGTAGAACAACATAAATACTCTCAAATGATAGATTCTCTTATGTATATAACAAATAGAACTAGACCTGATATTGCACTTGCTGTTGGGAGACTTAGTAGATATACTAGTAACCCAAACTGATCATATTGGTCAGCATTAGAAAGAGTATTTAGATATCTTAAGGGTACTATAGGTTATAAACTTCATTATTCTAGACACTCTGATATCATAGAAGGTTACTCAGATGCAAACTGGGTAATTGACTCACATGATGTGAAATCCACAACTGGATATGTTTTTTCCTAGGAGGAGCTGCAATCTCCTGGGGTTCATGCAAACATACAATCACAGATAGAAGTACTATGGACTCTGAAATGATAGCTTTGGACACTACTTGTACAGAAGCTGAATAGCTAAGAAATTTGATTATGCATATACCTGTTACTAATATTCTTGTTCCTACTATTTTCATAAACTGTGATAATAAATCTGTTATAGAACTACTAAAGCATGATTCTGTGAATGCTAAGATGAACAGGTACCTGCAGCTGCACTTCAAGTCAATCAAGAGCCTATTAGGCAAATATGTGGTTCTTGACTATGTAAAGTCAGAAAAGAACCTTGCAGACCACTTGACAAATGGTTTGTCTGGGATGTTGATCCTAGAATCATCGAGGGGGATGGGGTTAAGCCCATAAGTAAGTCACCAGCAGTGGCAACCCAACCGAGTCTGACTGGAGATCCCAAGAAGCCGGTTCAATGGGTAGAATCAAGCTGGACTTCGGTGACTATTATGGAACACTGACTCAGAGATTAAATTCTCATAAATTAATGTCCATGTGGCTGTACGAGGTTGTACAATGATATTCCATCCCTATGGTGACAGTGTTCCTGTGTGATCTGGTTAGGATGAGTTCTAAACTCTTAATAGGTCCAAATATTATTATGTAGGGTTGACTCCGATCACCAACCCTTTGAGGACTTACCTATATGAGAGGTCGTGAAGGCCGCGACTATGGGACAGGGCGATTCCAGACAACTCATGAATATGGAAAAAGAGCGCATGGCCATTCAAAAGCGCCACCCGATAGACCCAAGAACCTCTAGCGTACTATGTGTGTTATTTTCTGAATCTGAGTCAAGAAGTCTGATTCAAGGCATAGTCCATCAAGCACTTCTTCAGACAAAGACAATAGTCACTACGTGAGATTCAAGGCTATAGTCCATCTCATTTATGCATAGTATACTCTTGCCCAGAACTTCTCCATCATTATTCTTTTGTTATCTCTGTTTTCGGATCTTGGTTTTGGGGGGGGATTGTTGGCTTTTTGGTCAAAACCAAGCTCCTCCTTTCCTTGCTTTTAGTCCCACATCGGTTGGGCGATGTGCGTTGTGAGTGGGATCAGCCCATATATACTCTAATCTTCTCTTCCCTTAATAGAACTGAAAATTGTTTTCCCACATAACTCTTCCTCTCCTTCACTTCTTCACTGCCAAATCTGGTACTCTACTTTTCTCTTCCGTTCTGGGCAAGGCTAAGTTCGGATCAATCTCTCGACGTTGTGTGCGACAGCGAGACGCTGGTGATACCGGGGGTTTTACCACTAGGAGCATCTGCGAAAAGTCTGCACATAAGACCGTGGATCAACTCTTAGGGCAGTGCGCTCCGCGCGACTTCCCCATAGGCCGGTAACTCTGTTCTTATTTATTTTTAATTTGTTATCTTGGGTTGCAGAAAATCAAGATTCGAGGGTAATTTCTATAACATTTGTTTCTATAATTTGTAGTGGTGAATATGAGTTTCATGCTCTAACATTGACTTGCCAACTTTCATGAGTACGGTCGTGTGGGATATTTTGAGTTATAAAACTAGGGAGGTTTTCAGGTTAGGACCAGGTGTCATTCTATCTGGTGGGATTGGGTGAGCTAAAAACTTTATGCCAACATTTAATTAAAAAATATTGTTTATTAACTATATAAAATTTTAATTGTTTAAAAATATGGAAATCTTTTAGAAAATGACATTTTTTTTATTGAATCTTATTCTCTACATAGACAACACAAGTTAGTGCATGGTCCATGGATAATCATTCTGCATAAGTAAAATGTATCTATATAAAACACAAAGAAAGCTATCAAGTGGCTCTCCTTAAATCCCCAAAAATCAAAGGCCCAGATCTAACATCACAAAACACATTTTTCCCTCCAAAAGTTTTCCCCCCAAACTCAAATTCAAATCCCCCCCCCCCCCCCCCAAACAACTCCTTTATTTATTTAATATTTCTCTCTCTCTCTCTCTCTCTCTCTCTCTATATATATATATATATATACACACACACACTTATGGAAACATGGACTTTTATTTACAACTAATTATTGTCATACTATTCAAACTTAAGCTACATAATTGTTGATTTATTGTTTACAAGGCTTTTCATATGCTGTATCGTTCTCAAGATGTGCCTACGGCACGTGCCCACGGGCAAATCTAGTTTATAATTAAAAATGATATTTTTATTTATTTATTTTTTTTGAGGAGGGGGGGGGGGGGGGGGGGGGGGGGGCAGGATCATATATGGGTAAAGTTCTAAATTTTGGGTTTCAGGTCAGACAAGTATTAGACAAATATAATTCAAGCCTGGTGCACAGTGGCTGATCTACGTAGAGCTGAGGGTAGGCGGTCGCCCACCCTCGATTGTCAAAAAAGCCCAAAGGGGTAGGCGGTTTTTATAATTAGATTTAAATAATCTTCATACCAATGTGATGAAGATCTATTATAGCTTGGTTGGTTCGATCCTACTGCATCAGTTATGCAGGTTGCAGGTTGCAGGTTCGAGCCCTGTTCTACTTTTTTTTTCTTTGAAAATATATATTTTTTCATATAAAAGAAAAATCCTCAAAGTGGATTGTATTATTTCTCAATTCTTAATAATTATTTTATGTAACTTTAAATTATAATTAGAAGTGTATTTTTAGAACATATTTGAATACTCTGCAGTTTGCACTTATTTCATTTTTCTTATCTATAAATCATGGTAGATGTTCATACTTAAATTTAGGTGACAAATTTTAGACAAATACAAAATACAAAAACACGTAATGGCGTGAAAAGTAATTACAATATTTTTTGCAATATTTTTTGTGTATAAGCTAAGTAATATGTTGCCTACCCTGAGTAAAATTTCTGCATCCACCACTGTGCACGCAACCTTATTGACAACCCTCTAAAATCCAAATGTGTGTGTTTAATACATGTATATTAACCAGTTAATATATGTACCAGGCTGTTATTCATATGTAAGAGATGATCAAATTAATATTAACCAGTTAATATATGTACCAGGCTGTTATTCATATGTAAGAGATGATCAAATTAGAAAAATGTTTTATACAAGAAATAGGTTTTGGTCAAAAGGAGGCTAACCATATACACAGATTTCTCAAGGAATTTGCTTGAATGGACATGCATGTTGTCGTTGTTCACGTGTTTGCCTTTATCTCCTTATATCGAACAAGTCACATAGGAACTGACTTTAATGGCTGTACTCTTAAGACTCACGGACACAGACACACCAACACAGACACAGATACGATGCTACATGACACATTGACATGGGGAATTTTTTTGGGAAACTTTCCTAAAATAACTACTGTCATTTGGATTCTTGTGTTGGATTCTTGTGTCTGACACGTTACACCTCAAAATAAATGTTTGTGCTTCTTAGGCTATACTTGGACATCTAGTTGTACAGTAATTTCTAGAGATTGCAGTTGTGTCTCATCAGTCCTGTGCGGTTCTGGTTGCACCATACAATATTTATCATAGCCGATCATACACATTAAGTCACTTGTTTCTAATTAGAACTGTAGTCTTTTTGTGATAACTATTAGTTATATGATTATAAATGCTGATTACTGTTTCTGTTGTACTGACTGTTGTTTCCTCGTAGGTTTTTTCTTATTACAGAACTCTCCCCATGCCGATATTTTCTCACAAGTTTGGCTCCACTGATTCTTTTACGGGGCAAGAGATAGATGATGACAATGGACATTTTGTTTCAAGTGTTTGCTGGAGAAAAAAGTCAAATATGGTGGTAGCTGCAAACTCAACTGGCTGTATAAAACTCTTGAAGATGGTTTGAGATAGGGAATTAGTTCAGTTAACATACACAAATGCATCAAAGAAAAGAACGGGTATTTAACCATGATGTTTCTGCCAGTTATCTGACATTCAGGACATTTGCTTTACTCTTCATTTTATTGAACCTCCAAAGTAAGGGAGAAATTTAATCAAGTCCACATTACTTATTGAAAGGTCTGCAGAGATCCTGCACCAAACAGTTCACCATATGAAGCATCAAAACAGTCTACAATGATGATCTGGATATCGAAGTAAATGGTTAGCCTTAAAAATTGTTAAAAGCTGAGAGCACTCTTGACATAGAAGTTAGGTGAAAGTTACGGTTTGTACAGGAAAATTTTGTATGAAGCCACCGTTTTGATTCGGTTCACTTTGCAATTGTGTATAAGCAGCGTGCTAATGTGTGAATGCCTGGTTATAGATAGGTCACATAATAGTTATATGCTAACAGCAGAAGGTTTGTATATATGTTGAGAGATCTTTTGCTAGAATGCTAACTATTCATTGTCATATAGTTCCGAGGCTGTTGAAGAAAATTTTCTTTTCTGCTCTTACATCCAGTTTGTGAAGTCTAACTGTGTATCAATTTGAATTGAGAAAGGTAAGAAAATTTTCTTTTCTGCTCTTACATCCAGTTTGTGAAGTCTAACTGTGTATCAATTTGAATTGAGAAAGGTCTTTCCTCTGTAAAATATGAGATGTAGAGTTGCTGTACGGCTATATTGATATGTTCAAAGATACTTCTATTTTGAAGCATTTACAAGCATTAAATCTTGGCTGATGTAGACTTCACTGTTATTTTTTTTCTGCCATCATATGTTTCAACATGCCTAATTTTTTCCAACTTGTTGGATGATAGTAGTTAAATCCATCACGAATGTTGGCTGGTGCCGAGCAAATGAGCTGTAACTGATTGTTGTTTCCTAGTTATGCATTTCACGTGTCCGATATTTATCGATAAATGAGTGACCGATATGAGTTTCCTAAGCATTCTATTGTTACCATGCGATGGTCTATTAAGTGATTTTTCTTATATTAGCTAATAATAGTAGGAGTTTGTCTTGCTGAATTCCGTAAGCTTGAGTTCTTTCTGATTCTCTCAACAATGCTTCACCAAAAAAGAAAATGAAGAAGAAAAATTAACTTCATGTATAGCTCCAGAAAATATGAAGCCAAATCAATACTACATCCAATACAAATGTTTCATCATCTATCAACTCTTTTTTCATTCTATCGCATTAAACGATAGACCGCCTTCATCTGTTGGTAACAAAAAACAAACTGATTGATTATGGACGTTAAGACCAGCGACACCCCTCAGTTGATCTCAACCATGCTTAAGAGTTCTCCTTCCTGGGCTCATTCGACTCCGAGCATATAATGCAAGCTCTGGCGATTTCGCTGTCTGCACTTTCTGTTGCTGTCCTGAACAAAACAAAGTACAGACTGGTCAGGTAATCGAAATCTCAACAGCTTATTCATCTAGTAAACCAGAGTCTTATTTTAGGATAACTTTTACCTGTTTGCTTCCCAGCTTTCCCATCTCCCTTCTTTGCCAATGAATCTTTCCTGTTGCCATTACTACTACCTTCTGAACCCCCAGAGCTCGACAATGACTCCGTTGATGAAACGTGCCTGTTCAAACCGTTCTCCTCTCCACAAACCGAAGCACCCTCACTCCCTGAATCTGAACTCTTCTCCTTGATAAAATTCGCATTACTTCTTTCCTTCTCCATCACTCTGTAGGCATACATCTCGAATGGAATGTCAGATACCTTCAGACATTCCTTACTTCCCCAGTTCATCACTCTCTTCATCAGATTCATCTCTAGGTCGAAGTAGTCCACTAACAGGATTGAAAGTTCAGACTGCCCAATATCCGAGTTGAGGATCAAGAACCTCTTGATATACCGAAGGATTCTACATATAGAAGAGAAGCTCGGTCTCTGTAAAGGATCGGAATGCCAACACTTTTTAGTGAGATTCGCTAAGAACTTTGCGGAATTGAAAGGAAACAGCGGCCTCTCGCCTGCTATTATGTTTCTACTCATCTTCTCCCCTTGAAGATGGCTCTCTTCAAATGGAACTTTCCCGGTTAAGAGCTCAAAGCAAATCATCGCAAAACTGTAGACATCAGCCTTCTCAGTATACTTCGAATTTGTACTGCTTGAAAGAACTTCCGGAGCATACCAGATACTTTGTTCCGCTTCTGAATTTGATGATCCCCCAAAATTTGCAACTTTCACAAATAAATATTTTTCGTGCGGATAAGAATTTTTCACCTTGACTAGTACATTCGAAGGGTTCAAGTTGCCATGGTAAATATTCTTCGAATGCAAGTACTCCATTCCTCTTGCAAGCTGAAGCATTGCATCAACTATCACCAACAGGGTCCTCTGCTCTTTTATGCAACTCGCGAGATCCTTGCTCATCAGCTCCATGAGTACATAGCCTTCTTTCCTCTCTTCGTCACAGAATGAGTACATGTAGCTCATGACATTTGGATGAACAAGCGAGGAATGAAGCGAAAATTCCTGCATCAAATTCTCAACCTTATCCTCCCCAATTGCATGCTTCATCGCGAATCTCTCACCCATCCATTGTATCTCCTTGCAATTAGGCCGGTGCCCTTCCAATCGCTTCTTGACTTGGTAGTCAGGTGAGCCTAACAGAACTGAAGGTAAGTGAGTCTTCGACTTAGGACTCAAGAACAGCTCAGAAATCCGGTCATCTTGCTTTGCAATCGCTTTGAATGACTCTGATATAAGCCAGTAGTCTTCTTTAATCGCGTTCTCTGTTCTCCTGCAAATTTCTTCAGAAACCAAGTAGTGTTTCCCGAACATACACTGAAAGAGTCTTGGATCAATCAACTCTCTGTCATACTTCTTCGACACCATAACCTTCTTCTTGCTCATCTCTTCAATCGCTTCAAGAACTACTGGAACACACCAGAGAAGGTTGTGTAGGTGAATCTCGATGCAGTCATTGTTACCATTTAAGGCAACTGCTTTTGCCTGCCAGTTTACTGAGTCCATGCAGTTCATGATGTAGTTTTCGCCTTCTTTCATAATTCGATATAATTCCTTCAATGCATTTTCAATTGGCTTCCATTTTCTCTGCTTCTCGTCCAAGAATTTGAGGTGGGTTTTGATGGCTTCTGAGACTGAATCAAACGCGAATTTAAATGAATCAAACACGAGATCACACTGCCGTTGATTGATCTTTATGTCGTCCCGGAAAATCATCACTGCCTTTAGGCTTCCTATAGCTTCTCCGACTTGCCGGAATTGCTCCATTCCTCGAACAGGGTAGCTTTCTGCAAAAAAGAAAAAAAGAAAAGAAAAGAAAAAAAAAGATCATAAGTTTGAAAATTTGCCTGCAAAAAATATATACATGAAGGATTGGAAGCAAACCTCAAATGATTGATAGGATGAAGATGAAGATGAAGATGAAGATTGGGTTGAGGTTTATAGATAATTTTAGGGGCAGGTTTTTGTGTAAAAGAGGAAGGCTATATTTGTGTATCTCCGACCTTAATTGGCCTTTTGCTTCTTTCAACTATGAACTAATCCACTCACTATATCTTCAATTGATTTTTCAATTAATAAATAATAATCTCGTCTCAGCAAAAAAAAAATTAATAAACAATCTTAGTTGGGGTTTTAATTGTTAGGGATATGTTTCTTTAGAGAAATGATTTGAACTTTTCCGAATGGGAATTTCTAGTTGGGGTCAAAGTCCAATGTATGAGGATGTTTAATATTGTTCTTTTTGAATTGCACTAGTGAGACTTAAGTTATCTTGTGATATTGTCATTTAGAAGCTCAACTGTAGGAAAAAATTCGTGCAATCAACCCAAAAATAATCTTTTCTTAGATCATAAGTTTTCGTAATAATTTTCAGATGCATAACATGATACACTTCAATATACATCAATAAGTTATTGAAACTCAAAACTTCAAATTTACGTATACCCTTGTCTTTCATTGTTGTATATGATATCTCCAACAAAATCAAGTTATCTTACAAAACTGTAATTACTTAAAGAGTTTTTCCAGTTATAAAACCCTATTTTTTCATGTAGATATCCGGCCGTACAAAAGCAGCGGAGGATGAAATTGCAATAAGTAAAGCAACGGAGGATGAAATTGCAATAAGTAAATGAATACAGGACTTTAACAAAAATAACAAATCAGGTTAAGAATAGAGACAGAGTTCCACGTGGCAACGCGGGGCTGGTGAAAGATCGTGGACACGACTTTGTTCGTTACGCCCGGCCGTCGCGTGTGGGCGTGAATGTGGGTACAAACTAAATTTTGTCCAGTTCCAAAGTGTGAATTGACGAGAGTCCCCCTTTATTATGACAAATGATGATGGTCTAACTTGTAATTTAGTCTGGGAGAATGGGTATTACGGAAAAATAAAGTTAGTTTTAGGGCGGTTACATATGAGAATTAGAACGTGGCAAGTTACAGGGTTTTTAGGGTTTTTAATTGAATTACAATTAAGGACATTATTTTGAGATTTAATTAAATTAACTTTTGTTCATTAATATGATGACATGGAATAAGTTATATATTTATTCTTTATTTTTATTATTTTATTATAATAATAATAAGTCAATCATAATAGGTAGCCAACAATGGTGATTATTATTTAGAATATCGACCCCCCCCCCCCCCCCCCCCCCCCCCCCCCCCCCCCCCCCCCCCTCCTCATCGGTACCGGGTCCATCAGAATATCGAAATTAAGGATGAGATAAGTACTTGATATGAATTTGCCGTGACTAAAACCTACTAGAATGGGTGACCTCTAGGGAAAATTCTCGTGTTGTACCGTATCTTTTGTTGGCTGTGTTTTCTCAAAACCAAGCTCCTCATTTCCTTGCTTTTAGTCGCACATCGGTTGGGAGATGTGCCATGTGAGTGGTTATATTACAACCCCTCTTTTCCTCCTTTGAAGACTTGTGTGGTGTGGGGAACCCGTGGGCCACACGCGCGTGCTGCCGCTGCCGCTCGGCCCGGTTCGACACGCGTAATGGGCACAGGTGCGCGCCCACACCTGCAGGCGCCGAATGTCGATCCGAATTGCTCTTCGGGTTCGGGTTGAGGCCCAAAACTCCTTTTTGCTATTTGTTTTTAATTTTACATTTATTTGACCGTTTCCTGGATTAGTTATTTAGATCCGAATTTTTTGGCCATCATCTCTACGCATGTTTGTGCGTGGATCAGCAACGGTTGAGAAATCGCTGCCTATATAATCCAATCTTCTCATCCCTTTACGACTACTGAAAAATATTTTTCCTCACAACTCTTCCTCTCGTTCACCTCTTCTCTGCCAATTCCGATACTATATTTTTCTCTTCAGTTCTGGGGAAGGACAAGTTCGGGTCGATCTCTCGACGTTGTGTGCGTGACAGCGAGACGCCGGTGATACCGGGGGTTTTACCACTAGGAGCATCTGAGAGAAGTCTGCACATAAGACCTCGGATCAACTCTTAGGGCAGTGCGTTCCGCGCGACTTTCCCATACGCCGGTAACTTTGTTCTAATTTATTTTAGTTTGTTGTTTCGAGTTGCAGACTTCTAAGAATCAGCGAGACAATTTTTACAACAATCTAAGAGTTGAATAATATACCTTATTACTACTTGTTCTCGCTGTTCATACATATATACTGTTCATTATTAAATCTCACTGATTATTGGAAGGGGAAGGAGGTAGCAAGTTCATACATATATACTGTACATTATTAAATCTCACTAATTATTGGAAGGGGGAAGGAGGTAGCAAGTTCATACATATATACCGTTCATTATTAACTTTCTTCTGCTATACTGTATATATATATGATCAATAACAAACAATCAGTGCTAACTTT
Source organism: Hemerocallis citrina (assembly GCA_017893485.1). Classification (NCBI taxonomy): domain Eukaryota; kingdom Viridiplantae; phylum Streptophyta; class Magnoliopsida; order Asparagales; family Asphodelaceae; genus Hemerocallis; species Hemerocallis citrina. The sequence continues at coordinate 206,210,035 of CM030364.1, forward strand.
CTTCTGTTAATTAAATTCATTATTAAATATTGTAAGAGCTACAAAAATCTCACTTATTAGTGATCAGGCCTAATAGCACATATAAACAAATTTGCATATTGTTAATCTGTCAAGCATACATATATATATTCATTAAATTGCATACGGATTAAATTAGCACATATATCTACACATATTTTCTCTTTCATAAAGTGTTGTTCATATTACTTAAAGATCACTTACTTTGTTATTAACAAATTGCATCACTATAAATTCCCACATTATAGAATATCTGTAGCATTAATATTCTTAAAGTATTGATCTATTGGTAATCACAATATTTGTTGGCACTAACATTTGTGTTATTAGATTCATTTTAATATTCTCAAAGCTTTAGAATATTTCTCGCTGTTAATCTGCTTTTATAAATTTGAAATCATCAATTTGCTAGCATAATTAATTGTTAGTACATTATTCTTGTTATATTGTGAATAGCATTACTGCTTACATAACAATATCAAGGCTATTATTAATCTGTGGTGCTAGATATTACTTGGTATTCTTTAAACATTTAGATAAAGGAATAGTTTATTGACTTTGCAAATTCCTTTAAAAGAAATCTAAAGTTCTAAAAAGTAAAGATAAATTTGGGAACAACCCGAAAAGATCCTTCTGTCAACCGGGTGTAAACAGCCCTAAGCGACACGGTATTTAAGCGTCCTCGGACCACCGCTAGCTGGGAACCGACCCCTACAGCTAACCCAAGTTAATCGGAACTTAATAGACTAAAGATTTGTTAAAGTCGATTAGCAAGATCATTAAACTATTTTTCTAGAGCCCCTGACACCTTTATTGAGTAGCTACAATATAATTCCTGCAGATTCTAGACTGCTATACTAGTTATCATGACTGAGAAAGATGAGACTACTACTGTCAAGCCTGCCAAGTTTGATGGTACCCACTTCAAAAGGTGGCAGAGTCAGATAAAATTCTGGCTCACCACTTTAGGACTGCTTTCAGCAATTGATGGATCCACACCCATCACAACTGATTCTGACAAATCTGAGTCTACCAAAGAAGTTCCTGAATCCCCTATTTTCTCTCAAACTCCTAAGGAACCCTCTAGTTCCCAAAAACCTAAAACCCCTAAGGAAATAGACTTTTACTGTTTTTATCGAATTCTAAGCACTTTATCTGATTCTCTTTATGATATATTCTTTCAATATAAGAATGCTAAAGAACTTTGGGATGCTCTAGAAGATGAATATGGTTGTGATGATGCTGGAATTGAAAGATTCAATTCTTTTGCTTTTAATAGGTATTTCATGGTAGATAACAAACCTATGAATGATCAAATCCATGAATTCCAAGAATATGTGAGGCACATTCAAACCAAAGGTACAATATTTTCTACTGAGTATAAGATAGCCTGCCTAATAGATAAGCTCCCTCATTCTTGGTCTGATGTCAAGAAGGAACTCACTCATACTCAAGGTGAACTTACCTTTGCCCAAGTCCTAAAGAAGATTAGAACAGAAGATCAACTTAGGCTAAGGTCCAACCCTAAAAATGAGTCTAAGGCAAAGGCAAACCTTGTAGTATCATCCCAAGGCAAATCCAAACCTAATAATCCTCACAAACCTAAGAAGAACTCCTTCAAGAAAAAGAACTTTCAGCCTCACTACCAAAATCACCAAAACCACCTGTTACCGCTGATTTCGGTGTGGGGGTAAACAGATAAGATTTGTGAGCTCGAGAAAAACCTGAACAGTTGACCCAAGCCTTCTTGCTCCTGCCGCAACCTGCAAGGAAGTGCGAGACACCGGGGTTGATTCTGGCGACGCACCCTCCGACGCTCTTGTCAGTAACCAGCGGTGATTAAAGAAAGAGCTTAAGGTGGTGAAAAAGTGATTAACCTGGTCACAGTGGCAGAGGGGAGGTATTTATAGTCGCCAGGGGAGTGATTAGAGGCCCGGTTCCCTGTGTAACTGCTAGGAGAAAAATCCTCATAGTCTGTTTAGGAAACTAATCCCTTGATTCTCGGTGAGAGCAAATCAGGCCCGTTGACTTGGTCAAATCAGTGGCCCTGATTTGTCTCTTGTTGGTCTGGGCTCGCTTCGGGTCGGGACCCGTACCCAATTGGAGCGGATCCATTCGTGGGTTATTGGATCTGTGAAAAGGAGATCCAGTGCCCGCTTTGGATCCGCTTGTATGTGAAATTACCGTTTTACCCCCGAGCTTCAAGATTCGTGCCCAATCTGGATGGTTCCGATTAACCCCATTTTTAGCCATATCACGAGCCCCCCACTCCTAAAGACTGAGTGTGATCAGCCTTTGAGGAGTAGTTTGACTGTTTTGGTGGCTAGTGGAGTTGTATCGGAGTCCAAATGGAGGATTTTGAATCTCGAAGGGGGTAGTGAGGTAATTTTTTTGATGCCATGTGCTGTTCCCTAGCCATATCGAGTATTTGGCGGCTTTTATCTATTTTTTCGGATTATTTATTTAATTTTGCGATGTGCTTACTAATCGTTCGGGGGCCTTAACAGTGCTTTCTAGGCAATAATTGTTCGTTCGGGGGCTCAAAAATATACCCACGAATTTTTAATTATTTTCCAGAATTTTTAGTTAATTTCCCCAAATTTTTAGCAATTTTTTTGCAATTTTTAAATAAATAAAACGGTTTAAATAAATAAAAAATGATTTTAAATACCGATTTATGACGTGGCTCGATCCGGGCCGTTGATCGTAGATGGGCGCGAATTTTTGAGAGATCCAGCGGTTGTGGTAGCTCGGTGTCTTTTTTCTCCGTTTGCGAGCTCGGAAAGGCACTTGCTCGGTAGCCGACCGAAGACAGGGGGTCTCGGCAAGTTGAGCGACGTGGCGCAATCTGAGCCGTTGGATGACGACGCGCATCTCAAGACGGGCACATTTCTCAAGAAAACACTATCTTGTCGCCTAGTGTCCTCGGCGAGATCTGGGCCGTCTGATCGAGATCATGCGCGAAAGTTGAGGAGAAAGTGAGTTTTCTCCGTTTGCGAGCTCGGAAAGGCACTTGCTCGGTAGCCGACCGAAGACGGGGGGTCTCGGCAAGTTCAGCGACGTGGCGCAATCTGAGCCGTCGGATGACGACGCGCATCTCAAGACGGGCACATTTCTCAAGAAAACACTATCTTGTCGCCTAGTGTCCTCGGCGAGATCTGGGCCGTCTGATCGAGATCATGCGCGAAAGTTGAGGAGAAAGTGAGTTTTCTCCGTTTGCGAGCTCGGAAAGGCACTTGCTCGGTAGCCGACCGAAGACGGGGGGTCTCGGCAAGTTGAGCGACGTGGCGCAATCTGAGCCGTCGGATGACGATGCGCATCTCAAGACGGGCACATTTCTCAAGAAAACACTATCTTGTCGCCTAGTGTCCTCGGCGAGATCTGGGCCGTCTGATCGAGATCATGCGCGAAAGTTGAGGAGAAAGTGAGTTTTCTCCGTTTGCGAGCTCGGAAAGGCACTTGCTCGGTAGCCGATCGGAGACAGGGGGACTCGGCAAGTTGAGCGACGTGGCGCAATCTGAGCCGTCGGATGACGACGCGCATCTCAAGACGGGCACATTTCTCAAGAAAACACTATCTTGTCGCCTAGTGTCCTCGGCGAGATCTGGGCCGTCTGATCGAGATCATGCCCGAAAGTTGAGGAGAAAGTGAGTTTTCTCCGTTTGCTTGCTCGGAAAGGCACTTGCTCGGTAGCCGACCGAAGACGGGGGGTCTCGGCAAGTTGAGCGATGTGGCGCAATCTGAGCCATCGGATGACGACGCGCATCTCAAGACGGGCACATTTCTCAAGAAAACACTACCTTGTCGCCTAGTGTCCTCGGCGAGATCTGGGCCGTCTGATCGAGATCAGGCGCGACTTTTGAGGAGAAAGTGAGTTTTCCCCGTTTGCGAGCTCGGAAAGGCACTTGCCCGGACGTCGACCGAAGACAGGGGGTCTCGGCAAGTCGAGTGACGTGGCGCAGTCTGTCTCGAGATGATCCTGTTCCCAAGGGCATTAATGGTGCCCCGGGGTTTGTGCGGCGTTCCACCTTCCCCAGGTCATTAAGGATAATTTCTTCAATTAATGCGTGGCGTTTCAACTTCCGAGGGTCATAATGGCCTGATCTTGGAGGAGAGCTTATAAGTACTCCACTCCCTTTGTCATTTCAATCGCAACAATGTAGAGCTTCAAACCTCGGAGGTATTGGCCTTGGGTAACTTATCTTTCGAGGTCCAAAGGGGTTGTTGCTCTTTTGCCTTTTTCTTCTCCCGTTCCAGACGACCCCAAAGTGGACGTCAGGAGTGGGGGGGAACGAGGCAGTAGTGGTGACGACCATAGTCCGGGCCCGAGGGATGAGTTACTTCGGAAGGACGGGTGGTCGCTCTGTTGCCTTGTTCTTCTCCCGTTCCTCACGGCTCGAAAGGGGATGTCAGGAGCGGGAGAGGATAAGGCAGTAGTGGTGACGACCGTAGTCCGGACCCGAGGGGCGAGTTACTTCGGAAGGACGGGTGGTCGTTCTTCCACCAAGATCTTCTGCCGACTCTGGTTGCCCCACAGTAGGTGTCAGGGTCGGTGGAGATCATGGTGGATGAGGTGACGATCCATGTCCGAATCCGAGGAGTGAGTTCGTTCGGAAGGACGGGTGGTCACCCTTCCACCATGATCATCACCCGATTTTGACTGGCCCGATTCGGGTGTCAAGATCGGGGGTGATCTTGGTAGAAGGGGTGATGACCGGAGTCCGGATTTGTAGGACGAGCCTCGGTTGGACGGGTGGTCGTTCTCCTACCGTGATCTTCTCCCGATTCTGACGGCCTCGGCGTGGGTGTTAGAATCGGAGGGTCACGGTAGGAGAGGTGATGACCCAAGTCCGGTCTGAGGGGAGGGTTTGCTTCGGGACGGCTGGTGGTCGTTCTCCCGCCCAAATCTTCTCCTGACTCTGACGGTCCGGATGGAGGTGCCAGGGTCAGGGGAGATTTGGGCCGAAGGGTAGACCACCGAAGTCCGGATCTGAAGGGGACGATCTGTTTCGGTAGGACGGGTGGTCGTTCTTCCACCAAGATCTTCACCCGATTCTGAGGGCCCCAATGTGGGTGTCAGGGTCGGGGAAGGTCATGGTAGAAGAGGTGACGACCCTAGTCCGGAGCTGAGGGACGACTTTGCTTAGGAAGGACGGGTGGTCGTTCTTCCACAATGATCTTCACCCGATTCTGAGGGCCCCACCGTGGGTGTCAGGATCGGGGAAGGTCATGGTAGAAGAGGTGATGACCCTAGTTCGGAGCCGAGGGACTGCAGCAGCTTCGGAATGATGGGCCTCTTCCCATCTCTGTCTTCCTTCCGGGCCGACGGCTTCCGATGGTTGTCGGCCCGAAGGAGTTAGAGATGGGGGGTGTGCCGATCTGTTTTTGACCGGGCCCCGTGGGTTGGCGGAATACCGACCGAGACATGGGGCCTGGGGGGCACGCCGAAGGAGGTGCCTTAAAACTTTGAATTAAAATTTTTTCTGGTTTCTTCAGACAGAGGTGGGGTATGGAGGAAGTGTAGGCCATTCGAGCGAGTTGACGCAATTTGTACCGTTGGATGGCGTTGTGCATCTCGAGACGGGCACATCTCTCGAGAAAACACTATCTTGTCGTCTAGTGTTCTCGGCGAGGTTTGGGCCATCAGATTGAGATTTTACGCGAAGCTTGAGGAGAAAGGGAGTTTTCTCCGTTTGCCAGCTCGGATTGGTACTTGCTCGGTAGCCGACCGGTCTCTTTGCTGGCGTGGTCGGATGGCACATGGTTCGGCTCCTGGTCCTGGTATGCCGAGCTAGTTGTCTTGGCGAAGAAGGTAGTTGTGTTGGGCCTTCGCGACGTTTCGAGAGCGGCCCAAGAGTCGCACCTTTTCGTTTGGAAGTCCAAGGGACGTTCTTTTTTACTATAAATTTTCACCCCCCCTTAAACCAAGTCTCATTATTTACTTTTACTCTCTCCCTTCAGTTCTTACTTTCATCTTCGAAGTTTTTAGCTCCTTGGTGGTGGTGCTAGCTGACGCGGCAAGGCGTTTCTTGTTTCCGGCGAACTTTCCGACCGCATCTATCACTTCAAGGTCAGTCTCTCTCCATTCTCTCTTAGAAAATGGTTAAGGTTGCGTCCTCGGATGAGACCCCCGCCTCGGAGCAAGCAGTAGTCCGAGGGGGCAAAGGGAAGGAGGTGGTGGAGCCGAGCGATCAGAACATCGTTCGTCCGGATAGAGAGGGCGAAGTGGCCGAGCTGCCTAAGGAGGTCGCGGCGGTGTCCCAGATGGGTAAGGCCGTGGTCACGATCGTGAAAATGCCGAAGACGGCGGGAGCGTTCGGTCGGCAACCCATTGCTCTGTCGAGCGTGGGAGGCGTACGAGACTATGCTGAGGACACCTTGGAGAGAGTGACCCAAGGCACGGCTAAGTTGGTGGAGGAGAATGAGCCGAGGGAGCTGTCCGAGGTGGACCATACCATCTTGTCTCTTACCAAGACCGACCTTCACCTGATCCGAGAGGGTTTTCGGATCCCTGCCGACTACGGACTGCTCCTCCCCGGGCCGGGTTTCCGAGCCAATACAAAGTCCTCGTCGGACGTGTGCGTCTTTCCGGTCGACTCCCTTATTGCCGGACTCTGTTTTCCCCTCCACCCGTTCGTTGTCAATGTCTTGACGTGGTACGGTTTGAGCCCCGCCCAGCTGATGCCGAACACATGGAGGCACGTCATGGCGTTCGTCCTCCGATGCCAAGAGGTTGGCGCCACGCCGAGTACGTTCCTCTTTCGGAGTCTCTACCGACCTTGTCAGCCAAGGCGTGACGAACAAAGATTCTATCTTTCGCCCCGGACGGGTGTGAAGCTGATCGAGAATCCAGACTCGATCAAACATTGGAAGGAGAAGTACTTCCTCATCCGAGCCCCTGCGCCGTGGGTGATACCGACGGTTTGGGCGAAGGATGGTCTGCCCAAGCTAACCAAGAAGGAGACGGTTCTAAGTGACGAGGAGGCGGAGGTCCAGAAAAAGCTCCTCGCCCTGCCAGCGCTAAGCTGGAAAGATATTACCGAGGAGGATCTGTTCCGAGGGGGTCTCAGTCCGATCGACCCTAGTATGCTTCTGGTATTTATACTCTTTGCTTAGAGTTCACGAAAATTTTTCTAAGTTTTTTCGTTCGGCTTTTAATGTGCTGTTCTTTTTCAGACCCTCTGCCACTTCAATTTCCTGCTCGAGAAGTTTGCGAGCAAGGAGCAGGAGAATGAACGGGAGAGGACGGAGCGTGTCAAGGCCACGCAGCTGCTTGATGCCGAGCAGCTCCTCTCGGCGAAGAGGGCTGCCGAAGTGGCGGGGTTGGAGAAGCAGCTGGCCGACGCCATTCAGCTGTCGAAGGACGCGGCGGCCAAACTTGAGGCCTCGGAGAAGGAGGCTGCCGAGCTGAAGGAGGCGCTGGCCAATGCTCGGTCGGAAGTGGAGAAGGCTCGGAAGAGGGCCGAGAGGATCATGGCCAAACACCAAAAGAAGGTGAAGAAGGTGAAGAAGGCCGTGCAGGAGGAGGCAGCGCAGCACATGCTCCAGAACATGGAGGATGCCTACGGTCGAGCCTTGCTCCACGTAGCCGCCAGGAACCCAGGCTTCGACACGTCCTCCTACCGTTTTTACGACCCCGTGGAAGGGGAGGAGGAGGTTCCCGAGGGGCTGCTCGACCCCGAGGGAGAAACGAAGGGTGTCGAAGGCCCAGGAGAGACCGAGGCCGAGGGCGAGGAGGAGGACGACTCCGAGGAGGAGAGCGGGAGCGAAGGCGAGGGCGAGGGCGATGGCGAGGGCAAGACCGGGGGGTCGACGGACCCGAGCGACAAAAAGGTCGACCCCTGACTCGGTTGTCTCTTTTAGTCCTTTGTTGTTTTGTTTCTTTTTGTAAGCCTAACTGCGGACTGGCCACCGATTTTGTAAAACTTTCTCCTCGGTTTTGAATGAAAATATTTTGTTTGGCCAAAATTTATCCAAGTGTTGAGCCTCGAATTTGCGTGTGATTAGTTGTAGATGTTTCCATGTATTGTCCCATCGGATTTATCTCCGCTTTTCAGGTGAAGTTCGGTCCGATCACGGAGGTTTCGTACCTCCGTAAGGAGTTGGTCAAGACGAAGCGAGAGCTGTCGTTGAGCCGTGATAAGCGCTTTTACTTATTTTTGGAACTGGGGGAGGTAAAGGCGCTGGCCAGGGCGAAGTGTCGCGAGTTGGCGCAGCTACGAAAATGACCCCCGGTCTCTGCTCTTGAGGGCGAGGTCGAGCGGCTTGGTGGTGAGCTCGCCGTCGCCGAGCGGAAGAACGAAGAGCTCTCGGCCAAAATCCGACACTTGGAGGTAGCGGGGTGAGGCCGTTCGGCGGAAGAAGAGAAGCTTGCTTTCGAGCTGGAGAAGGTGTCATCCGAGCGCAAGAAGCTGCTAGCTGAGGTCGACAAGCTTAGGAGGATTACCATAGATAGGGGGATCGAGGTCACCCATTACCGACGGCTTGCGACCGATAGTGCCAACGCCTCGGGCTCGTCGAGGGTCCCTCGACTGAAGAAGTTGGCAAAGGACGCTGCTTTGAGGGATAGAATCATCGAACTGGAGGAGGAGGTCGCGTCGCTCAAGCCCCTGCCCGAGAGAGCCAACGTCCGGAGCACATCATGTACCTGCGAAGAGAGCGAGAGAGGGATTACGTTTTACGAACTTGCGACACGCTCGCCTATGACCAGGCAGAGTCCAGCCGATGCTCAGAGCAGTGCGGCCGTCTCGTCGAGCGGGGCCTCGGTCGGCATCGCAGTTAGAGCCAGCAGCGAAGGGGGGTCGCGCTTCGTTGGTTTAGGATCGAGCTCGGAGGGCAGGCCTCGTCGTCCTTGCGTTTCCCTAAACCGAAGCATTCCCCTTCCGAAGAGGCCCTAATCACGTCGTTTCATGTTTTCCTTGTTGGTGTAAAATTCTGTTGTTGGATCTGTCTCGTTGTATGTAGAATTGATATGTCTGAATATGAATCCGGATTTGTGATTTGGAAAATTTTAAGTGTTGGGCCTCGGCGATGTTTTGAAGTCTTGCTATTTGTTTTTCCCTTTTTTCAGCTCGAGGCGGCCGACCCATATGCTGATCTCCACGGTTCGGATGATGACTCTGAATCCGAGGCCACTTCTGGGACGGCGGCTCTGAGTCCTAGGAGCGTCGAGCTGGAGTTACGCCGAGCTGAGAGTGAGCGGGCCCACCTTTTATCCGTCCTCGACCTACGGGAAGCCGAGATCCAACGCCTGGAGAATAGGATCGCCGAGTTGAGCCCTGCAGAAGGGGACGAAGATTCGCAAACCGCTTTCAGCAACGCTCTTCGGGTCAAGTGTATTCGGCACAACTAGTCGAAGATTATAGCCGAGCGGAACGATTTGCTCTCGGAGATTCGACACTTGCAGACTGTGGTAGCGAAGCTCCGGAAGGATGCAGGGGTGCCATCAGCTGAGGAGGACGGACAGGCGACCGAACAGTCTAGTGAAGATATTTCCATATGAGGGCCAAGTGTAGTGGGTCGGCGGTGTGTATTTTGTTTGCAAACACTTTGTAACCATGGAAAAGATGTGCTTTGTATTATGGCCTGGTTGTTTAATAAAATATCTTTCGTCGCTCTGCATATTTATCTTGCTTATAACTGTGTTGGTCGCGCCGAGATCCTCGAACCGAGCGTGTTAGTTCCGTTGGTGAGAGTGTTGAACCGAACAGGTTCCTATGAGTACAGTATTTTGTCGTTTAGCAACTCTGATAAGGTACGGCACGAATCCCTAGGCAGTTCAGTCCCCAAGAAAACGTTATCTTGTCGTTTAGCGTAGGTGGCAAGATCTGAGCCGTTGAACGTAGGCACGAATCTCGAGGCAGCTCAATTCCCAAGAAAATGCTATCTTGTCGTTTAGCGTCGGTGGCAAGATCTGGGCCGTCTGATCGAGATCATGCGCGAAAGTTGAGGAGAAAGTGTGTTTTCTCCGTTTGCGAGCTCGGGAAGGCACTTGCTCGGTAGCCGACCGAAGGCGTAGGGCTTCGGGCTTCGGCTGCTAGGCAAGATTGCTCGGATTATGTGGCCGAACGTAGCTTCGGTATCCCTCCACTGGCGAAGCTGAGGAGGGACCACTCCCAGTCTGCCGCGAAGCAAGCTTGGGGGGACTGGGAGCCAAGTGTTGGACTCCGGGACCATCGGTGTAGTTCGACGGTTGCGGGAGCAATTCCGAACGGCGATCTACCCCTGGCTCGTCTGGAGGCGAGCCGAGGAGGTAAAGTCGAGCCGAGTGTCGGACTCCGAATCATCGGTGTAGTTCAACAGTTGTGGGAGCAATTCCGAACGGCGATCTACCCCTGGCTCGTCCGGAGGCGAGCCGAGGAGGTAAAGTCGAGCCGAGTGTTGGACTCCGAACCATCGGTGTAGTTCAACGGTTGTGGGAGCAATTCCGAACGGCGATCTACCCCTGGCTCGTCCGGAGGCAAGCCGAGGAGGTAAAGTCGAGCCGAGTGTTGGACTCCGAACCATCGGTGTAGTTCAACGGTTGTGGGAGCAATTCCGAACGGCGATCTACCCCTGGCTCGTCCGGAGGCGAGCCGAGGAGGTAAAGTCGAGCCGAGTGTTGGACTCCGAACCATCGGTGTAGTTCAACGGTTGTGGGAGCAGTCCCGAACGACGATCTACCCCTTGCTCGTCCGGGGACGAGCCGAGGAGGTGAAGCCGAACCGGACGTGGACTCCGAACCATTGGTTGAAATCACAATTTAAAAAGCAGATGAGAAGAGGGGAGAGAAACATGCGAATTCACAAATACGAAAGAGCTTTCTTTATTGATAATCGACGGCGAACCGTTTTACATAGTACAATTTATGAAAATAGGTTACAAGTCAGAGGACTGGAATGGCTCGATATCCTATGATACTTAGAGTGGCGCCGGAGCGCTTTCTTGGTATTTTAGGAGGTGGTCGGCATTCCAGGTCCTCGGAAGCTCTCTGCCCTCTATGTCTTCAAGACGATATGTTCTGGGCCGAACTACCTTCGTGATCCTGTACGGCCCTTCCCAGTTCGGAGCCAACTTGCTCTTCTGACTGGGGAAGGATATGGCCAGTTTTCTCAAGACTAAGTCTCCTTGCTTAAGGTTGGCGGGTCGGACCTTTTTGTTGTATGCCAGTTCAACCCTTCTTCGGTAATTCTGCTGCCGAATCGACGCTCTTTCCCTCTGTTCATCTATCAGGTCTAATTCTGCTCTGAGGTCCCTGGCATTCTGTTCTTCGTCGTAGGATGTGAGCCGAGGGGAAGGTATTCTGACCTCGAGAGGTATCACGGCCTCGGACCCATAGGTGAGGTTGAAAGGGGACTCGCCTGTGGGGGTCCGCTTGCTCGTGCGGTAGTTCCATAGGACGTTGGAGAGTTGGTCGACCCATAAGCCTTTGGAACTTTTGTCCAGCCTTTTCTTGATACCTGCGAGGATCTGCCGATTGGCATTTTCTGCTTGTCCGTTCGACTGAGGGTGGGAGACGGACGAGAAGCGCTGCTGAATGGCAAGGTCGTCGCACAGATCTCGGAATGCTGCGCCAGTGAACTGAGTTCCGTTGTCCGTTACGAGGACACGGGGGACGCCGAACCTGCAGATGATGCTCTTCCAGAAGAACTGTACCACCTTGTTCTCGGTTATAGTGGCAAGGGGCTCGGCCTCGACCCACTTCGAGAAGCAGTCGATGGCTACGACCAAGAACTTGAACTGACCCGGAGCCGGAGGGAAAGGCCCTAGTAAATCCATCCCCCACATTGCGAAGGGGATAGGACTTGATAGGGAGGCGAGGTTGGCCTGAGGGAGGCGACGGATGATGGAGTGTCTCTGACAAGAGCTGCATTGCCGAACGTGTCGCTCGGCGTCTTGAAGGAGGGTTGGCCAGAAGTATCCATAATTCAAAGCTTTTCGGGCCAAGGACCTGGACCCTGAATGTGCCCCGCCGATGCCTTCGTGGAGCTCTTGTAGGACATATTCGGCCTGCTCCGGAGAGAGGCACCTTAGGTATGGTCGGCCGTCTATTTGAGAGAAAGAGCGTTTATATAAGATGCCCCTGATCAAGACATACCGCTCGGCCCGGGTTCTGACTCGGCGCGCTTCTTTGGGGTCTTCGGGTAGGAGCCCGTCCCTTAAGAACTCCACTAAAGGCTTCATCCAATTATCTTGTGACATGACCGGCAACGATTCCGCCGAGCCAGGTGTCTCGTCTTCGATGCTCGGCTTAGAGAGGACTTCGATCAGTACGGTTTGTTCGAGACCTTACAGGGAGGACGAGGCCAATTTGGAGAGGGCATCGGCCTGTGAGTTCTCTTCACGAGGGACCCGCTGGATGAGCGCCTCCTCGAACCGGCTCATGAGGATCCGAACCTTAGCGAGGTACTTTGCCATCCGCTCGTCTCGGGCCTCATACTCGCCCAAGACTTGGTTCACGATGAGCTGGGAATTGCTGTGGATTCGGAGGCACTGCGCCCCAGCACTTCGTGCAAGTCCGAGACCAGCAATGAGTGCCTCGTACTCTGCCTCATTGTTCGAGGCTTTGAAGTTCATACGGATCGCGTATTGGAGGACGAAGTTGTCAGGGCCGTTCAGGATGATGCCGGCGCCGCTTCCTTCGTTACACGAGGATCCGTCCACGAAGACTGTCCAAATGGGGGGTCCATTCGGGACGTGGCCGACCTCAGGGATAGTGGACTCTACGATGAAGTCGGCGAGGGCCTGCGCCTTAATTGCTGTCCGAGGCTGGTAAGAGATGTCATGCTGACTCAGCTCTATGGACCACTTCATCAGCCGGCCCGAGGTCTCAGGCTTGTGGAGGATCTGCTTTAGGGGTTGGTCGGTGAGGACAACGACCGAGTGGGATTGAAAGTAAGGCCGATGCTTCCTCGCTGCCATGACCAGGGCGAAGGCCATCTTCTCTATCCTCGGATAGCGGAGCTCGGCGTCCCGAAGCACCTTGCTCACGTAGTAGATAGGCCTTTGGGCCCGGTCCTCCTCTCTCACCAAGACAGCACTTAGGGTCTGCTCGGAAGCGGCCAAGTAGACGAAGAGAGTCTCGCCCGGGACCGGTTTGCTGAGCAGAGGGGGGTTCACCAAGTAGGCCTTTAGTTGGTCGAACGATTCCTGTTGTGGTTGGCCCCATTCAAAACCTTTAGCCCCCCTGAGTGCTTTGAAGAAGGGGAGGCACTTTTCCCCCGACTTCGAGAGGAACCGACCGATAGCGGCGAGCCGACCAGTAAGCTTCTGCACCTCCTTGATGTTCCGAGGCGGGGCCATGTCTAATATGGCCTTGATCTTCTCGGGATTAGCTTCGATTCCCCGTTGGCTTACCATGAAGCCGAGGAATTTTCCCGAAGAAACCCCGAACGCACACTTGTTCGGGTTCAGCCGCATGCTGTGCCTTCTCAACACACCGAAGGCCTCCTGGAGGTTGGCTACGTGATCAGTGCCTCGGACGCTTTTGACGAGCATGTCGTCAACGTACACCTCCATATTCCGACCTATCTGGCTCTGGAAGACCTTGTTGACGAGGCGCTGATAGGTGGCGCCCGCGTTCTTCAACCCGAACGGCATGACCCGATAGCAGTAGAGGCCCTGGTCGGTGATGAAGGAGGTCTTCGGAACGTCCGGAGGAAACATTCGAATTTGATTATAGCCGGAGAAGGCGTCCATGAAGCTGAGGAGCTCATGGCCCGAGGTGGCATCAATGAGGGTGTCGATGTTCGGAAGAGGGAATGGGTCCTTCGGACACACCTTATTGAGGTCGGTGAAGTCGATGCATATTCTCCAAGAGCCGTTGGCCTTCTTGACCATTATAACATTGGAGAGCCACTCGGGGTAGTTTACCTCCTATATGAACTTAGCCTTCAAAAGCTTATCCACCTCCTCCTTGATGGCCTGCTGTCGCTCGGGAGCGAACTTTCGTCTCTTCTGCTGAACCGGTTTGCACCCTGGTTCGACACTTAGGCGGTGGACGAGCAACTCCTCGGAGATGCCGGGCATGTCCGCGGCCGACCATGCAAACAGGTCACGGTTATCCCGGATGCATTTAATCAGGTCGGAGCACAGCGCAGTCGGCAAGGACTTGCTGATGAGGAACTTTCGGCGGGTCCTCGTCTGAGAAGAGCACTTCTTCTAACTCGTCCGCCGGCTCGGACGTTGGCCGAACTTTTGGCTCGGGGATTTCTAGTGTCTCGAGCGAGAGCACTGGTCCCCCAGTGGAAGTCATGTAGCACTTCCGGGCTGTCTCTTGGCTTCCCCTCACTTCCCCTACTCCTGACCGAGTGGGGAACTTCATTTTGAGATGGTATGCTGAGGGGACAGCTTCCAGGGCGGCTAGGCCGGGTCGGCCCAGAATGACATTATACGCTGCTGGGACGTCGACGACCATGAAGTCCATCGGCTCGGTCCGGGTAGTAGGGGTGCTTCCAGCAGTCACGTCTAGGGTTATCACCCCCTCGACAGTTACTGGGACCCCCATGAACCCGTGGAGTGTGTAACCGGCCGGCTTGAGACGGTCCCGGGACAGCTGCAGGCCTCGGAAGGCCGAGAGAAAGAGGATGTTCACCGAACTCCCGTTATCTACTAGGACCCTCTGCACCTTGAAGTTGGCCATGCGAAGGTCGATGACGAGGGCGTCACAGTGGGGGGTTCGGACCCCTTCGAGGTCTTCATCGGAGAAAGACACAGGGACGCCGAGACCTTTAGGAGGAGGGGCGCTGTGAACCGAGTTAACCTCTCGGACGAAGGCCTTCCGAGAGGAATTAGAGGAGCCTCCCATGGGGCCTCCGTGGATCAGGTGCAGGACCCGTTCTTCCTCGAACACGGGTGTCTCCTCGCGTCGCTCGGAGACCTTGTTAGCCCCCCGAGGTGGAGGAGTGTTGCGATCCGCCCGATCGTTAGCCTTTACGAATTTGGCCAACTGCCCCCTCCGGATGAGGGCTTCTATCTCATCTCTCAATGCCCGGCAGTCGTTCGTGTTGTGGCCGTGGTCCCGATGGTAACGACACCATTTATCTTTGTTCCTCCTCTTTGCCGGGGTGTGCATCCTCGGAGCTGGAGGGATGAGTCCCTCCTTCTCCACTTCCGTCAGGATGGTGGAGACGTTAGTGGTGAGGAGAGTGAACTTCTCGAACCTCGGGGGAGGACGGTGCTGACCGCCGTTGTCCTTCTGCGCTTTCTTGGACCCCTCTTCCCCCGCCGCCTTCCTCTTCGACCCGGAGGAGGACCCCCCGAAGCTCGGGAGAGCTTCAGCCTCCTCTGCTCGGATATACTTCTCGCACCTCAGGAGGAGGTCGGCGAAGTTATGCGGGGGCTTCTTGGCTAGGGACGATCGGAGGTTGGCATTGAGGACGTTCGACTGAAACGCCACGGTCGCCACTGACTGGTCTAAGGAGGCGATAGACCTGACCTCTACGGTGAATCTCTTCACATAGTCCCGCAGCTTCTCTTCCCTTTCCTGCCGCAGGTTCAGTAGGGAGAGGCTTGTCTTCTCAGCTCGCCTGCTACTCACGAAGTGAGTTATGAATAGTGTTTCAAACTGCTCGAACGAGAAGATGGAGGAGGGAGCGAGTCTGGAATACCATTCCCGAGCCGACCCCCTGAGGGTGGCGGGGAAGGTCCTGCAGAGCACGGCGTCGGAAGCTTGATGGATCAGCATCAGGGTCTTCAAGCTTTCGACGTGATCAACTGGGTCGGATTCCCCTGAGTACGTTTCAAACTGCAGAGGTTTGAAACCCCTCGGTATGTGGGCCTCCATGATCGACCGAGAGAAAGGGGTCTGCTGGGGCGGACGTTTCCTGCTCGGGACTCCTCCTCTCTGTCCATGCGACCAATGCGCCTCTCCACCTCATGGAGACGGCGGTTGAGGGCATCGTCCCTCCGTTGGTAATCATACGATCCCCCGGACTCTTCTTCATAGGAAGGGGAGAGGGGACTGCGGCGCCGGTAGTCCTGGGATCGGCGAGGACTGTAGCGCTGCTGCTTGCGGCTGGGTGCCGGGGAAGGACTTCGGGTTCAGCGACGAGGACTGGGATCCCTCGGGGGCGTTGGAGCCCTCTGGGCATTCTGGGTGTTCTGCCGAAGGTTGAGAGCCTGCAGTACGGTGTCCTGGAATTGTAGGAACTCGGCACGAGTGATCGGTGCGTCATTGTTCCTCCGATGATGCCGATCCGCGGGGGAGTGCGGTCTCCTTCTTCGACGCTCGGGTGATACCGCTCGGCCCCTGTGGCCCGGAGACCTTCGACCGTCTCGGCGGTGAGGGGACCACTCGTCCTGACGCTGGCGGGAGGCTCCCTCTCGGGCCCGCCTCTCATCAAGGTGGGTGCGGAGGTCCTCATCTTTCTGGCAGTTCAGGATTGTGTTGCGGAGGTCGGGATGATGAGAAGCCATTGAATCCGAGGATTCATTACGAACCGAAACATGGTCCGGATTGAGGGGCTGCTTCTGCTTCCGACCGTTATGGCCAGAAGGGCCATTGTTGGGTTGCTGCTTGGGAAGAGGAGGTTGGCCCTGTTGGGCTGGCGGAGGAAGATCGGGCTGTGGAATAGGATTGATAGGGACTTCCTCTGTAGGGTCGGCGAGGTTGGTCCCGCGATTGGACCCTCTAGATCTGACCTTCTTTGGAGGCATGGTTGGAGAGGACGACAAGGAAGGGACTGAGGCTGTTCGTGCGGTCTTTCCCACAGACGGCGCCAATCTGTTACCGCTGATTTCGGTGTGGGGGTAAACAGATAAGATATGTGAGCTCGAGAAAAACCTGAATAGTTGACCCAAGCCTTCTTGCTCCTGCCGCAACCTGCAAGGAAGTGCGAAACACCGGGGTTGATTCTGGCGACGCACCCTCCGACGCTCTTGTCAGTAACCAGGGGTGATTAAAGAAGGAGTTTAAGGTGGTGAAAAAGTGATTAACCTGGTCACTGTGGCAGAGGGGAGGTATTTATAGTCGCCAGGGGAGTGATTAGAGGCCTGGTTCCCTGTGTAACTGCTAGGAGAAAAATCCTCACAGTCTGTTTAGGAAACTAACCCCTTGATTCCCGGTGAGAGCAAATCAGGCCCGTTGACTTGGTCAAATCAGTGGCCCTGATTTGTCTCTTGTTGGTCTGGGCTCGCTTCGGGTCGGGACCCGTACCCAATTGGAGTGGATCCATTCATGGGTTATTGGATCTGTGAAAAGGAGATCCAGTGCCCGCTTTGGATCCGCTTGTATGTGAAATTACCGTTTTACCCCCGAGCTTCAAGATTCGTGCCCAATCTGGACGGTTCCGATTAACCCCATTTTTAGCCATATCACGACCAAAACTGCCAACACCAGCAAAACCATAGAACTAGAAACTTCAGTCAGACTCAGGATTATCAAAAGTTTTGTTTGGTGTGTGGAAGAACAAACCATCTATCCTTCAATTGTTTTCATAGGAAGAAGGAACCAATCAAGACTCCTTATAAGGAGAAATGCCCTACCAAACCAGAAGCCAACATGATTCTGAATGGATCTTCTAGTTCCTTCAGATCTGTGACTTACCAACCTTCTGTTAATATTTCTTACCATTTTGATGACTGGTGGTTGGATTCTGGAGCTAATGTTCATGTTTCATTTGATCGCTCCTGTTTTTCAAACTATTAGGAATCATGTGGTGAAGGCATAACCCTAGGAGATGGCTCAACGGCACAGATTGTAGGAAGATGAAGAATAGATCTGAAGATGACATCAGGAAAAAATCTGCCTCTTCATAATGTACTTCATGTGCCGTCAGTTAGGAGAAACTCAGTTAGTGGTTCCTTTCTTGTAGCGTCAGGTTTCAAGATTGTAATGGAAGC
Source organism: Hemerocallis citrina (assembly GCA_017893485.1). Taxonomy (NCBI): domain Eukaryota; kingdom Viridiplantae; phylum Streptophyta; class Magnoliopsida; order Asparagales; family Asphodelaceae; genus Hemerocallis; species Hemerocallis citrina. The sequence goes on from CM030364.1 coordinate 206,227,873, forward strand.
CAATAAAGTTGTATTTTCTAAGAATGAGTCCTTTGTTGGAAAAAGATATGTAAAGGATGGTCTTTTTATTCTCAGTACTATAAATAAAATGTCGGATCCTTCTCCTGTTGTTTCAAATGTAGAATCTTCCAATGTTTGGCATGGTAGACTAGGTCATGTGAATCTGGGTTCTCTTAGAAGAATGATGAACTTAGCTCTTATTCCCAAGTCTCCTGTAGATAATAAACACAAATGTGAGATTTGTGTTCAAGCCAAACATTCTAAACTATCTTTCAAATCTATAGAAAGGAATTCTGATCCTCTAGAACTAATTCATAGTGATGTTTGTGACTCAAATAGGATTTTGACCCGAGGAGGTAGGAAATACTTTGTCACTTTTATAGATGATTGTTCAAAGTATTGTTATACCTACCTTCTTAAAACCAAAGATGAAGTTCTAGATAGATTTAAGGTTTACAAATCCGAAGCTGAGAACCAATTAGAGAAAAAGATTAAGATCCTTAGATCTGATCGTGGTGGAGAGTATACCTCAAACGAAATGACTAACTTCTGTGAAGAACACGGAATAATTCATAAGGTGACTGCTCCTTACTCACCACAGTCCAACGAAGTTGCTGAAAGGAAGAATCGAACTCTATTAGACATGGTGAATGCCATGCTTCTCAGCTCAGGTGCTCCTGATAACTTGTGGGGAGAAGCCTTATTGACAGCCTGCTACATCCAAAATAGGATCCCTAGTAAATCTAAGGATAAGACTCCCTATGAATTATGGAAAGGTAGAACTCCAAAAGTCCATTATCTCAAAGTCTGGGGATGTCTAGCAAAAGTAGGAATTCCTGAACCTAAAAAGAGAAAGATTGGACCTAAGACTGTAGATGCTGTGTTCATAGGATATGCCTTAAATAGCAATGCCAATAGATTTCTAGTAACTCATTCTGAAGTAAATGAAATCTCTAACAATACCATCATAGAAGCTAGAGATGCAGTTTACTTTGAGAATATATTCCCTTTTAAAGATAAAATTTCTTCCAACCCCTCCAGTTATTCCCTGCCTCCTTCTACCAGTTCCCATTCTCAACCTTCTAGTTCTCAACCTGATCAAGACTCAGAACCTAGAAGAAGTAAAAGAGGTAGGATTGAAAGAAATTTAGGGAAAGGTTTCTTCACTTATTTGATAGAGGGCGATCCCTCAACTTACGAAGAAGCAATATCTTCTCCTGATACTCCTTTCTGGAAAGAAGCCATCAACAATGAGTACAACTCCATTATAGAGAACAGTACTTGGTATTTAGCAGATCTACCTTTAGGTAGTAAACCCATAGGTTGCAAGTGGATCTTCAAAAAGAAACTTAGAGCCGATGGTTCCATAGAAAAATACAAAGCTAGATTAGTAGCCAAAGGCTTCACCCAGAAAAAGGGATTAGATTATTTTGACACCTACTCTCCTGTAGCTAGGACTGCCTCTATTAGAACTCTTCTAGCTTTAGCATCCATTTATGACTTGCTAATTCATCAAATGGATGTAAAGACAGCCTTTTTGAATGGAGACCTAGAGGAAGAAATCTACATAGAGCAACCTGAAGGTTTTATCGCTAAAGGTCAAGAAAATAAAGTTTGCAGATTAGTAAAATCTCTTTATGGCCTAAAGCAAGCTCCCAAGCAATGGCACAACAAATTTGATAAAGTGATTTTAGAATATGGTTTCTCACCAAATAAGTATGACAAATGTATATACTCTAAAAACATTGATGGAAGTTGTGTCATTCTATGCTTGTATGTAGATGACATCCTCATTTTAGGATCAACACTTGAGTTAATAAATAACACTAAAGATTATCTGTCTGGCATGTTTGACATGAAAGACCTAGGTGTAGCCAACCTGATTCTAGGAATGCAAGTATCCAAATCCAAAGAGGGTTATACTCTCTCCTTAATACATTCTATTGAGAAAATGCTAAGGAAATTTGAGCACTTTGATAAGATACCTGCTCGTACTCCTTTTGACAGTAGTATCATTCTCAAGAAGAATGAAGGTTCACCTGTAGAATAACATAGATACTCTCAGATGATAAGTTCTCTTATGTATATAACAAATAGGACCAGACCTGATATTGCATTTGCTGTTGGGAGACTTAGTAGATATACTAGTAACCCAAACCGGTCACATTGGTCAGCATTAGAAAGAATATTTAGATATCTTAAGGGTACTATAGATTATAAACTTCATTATTCTAGACACCCTGATATCATAGAAGGTTACTCAGATGCAAACTGGGTAACTGACTCACATGATGTGAAATCCACAACCGGATATATTTTTACCCTAGGTGGAGCTGCAATCTCATGGGGTTCATGTAAACAAACTATCATAGCTAGAAGTACTATGGACTCTGAAATAATAGCTTTAGACACTACTTGTACAGAAGCTGAATGGCTTAGAAATTTGATTATGCATATACCTGTTGCTAATTTTTCTGTTCCTAGCCTGCTATTTCTATAAACTGTGATAATAAATCTGTTATAGAACTACTAAAGCATGATTCTGTGAATGTAAGATGAACAGGCACCTGCAGCTGCGCTTCAAGTCAATCAAGAGCCTATTAGGCAAATATGTGGTTCTTGACTATATAAAGTCAGAAAAGAACCTTGCAAACCACTTGACAAAGGGTCTGTCTAGGGCTTTGATCCTAGAATCATCGAGGGGGATGGGGTTAAGCCCATAAGTAAGTCACCAGCAGTGGCAACCCAACCGAGTCTGACTGGAGATCCCAAGAAGCCGGTTCAATGGTTAGAAACAAGCTGGACTTCGGTGAATATTATAGAACACTGACTCAGAGATTAAATTCTCATAAACTAATGCCCAGGTGGCTGTACGAGGTTGTACAATGATATCCCATCCCTACGGTGACAGTGTTCCGGTGTGATCTGGTTAGGATGAGTTCTAAAACTCTTAATAGGTCCAAGCATTATTATGTAGGGTTGACTCCGATCACCAATCCTTTGAGGACTTATCTATATGAGAGGTCGTGAAGGACGCGACTATGGGATAGGGCGATCCCAGACAACTCTCATGAATATGGAAAAAGTGCGCATGGCCATTCAAAAGCGCCACCCGATAGACCCAAGAACCTCTAACGTACTATGTGTGCTATTTTCTGAATCTGATTCAAGAAGTCTGATTCAAGGCATAGTCCATCAAGCACTTCTTCAGACAAAGACAATAGTCACTACGTGAGATTTAAGGCTGTAGTCCATCTCATTTATGCATAGTATACTCTTGCCCAGAACTTCTCCATCATTATTCTTTTGTTATCTCTGTCTTCGGATCTTGGTTTTGGGGGGGATTGTTGGCTGTGTTTTCTCAAAACCAAGCTCATCCTTTCCTTGCTTTTAGTCCCACATCGGTTGGGGGATGTGCCATGTGAGTGGTTATATTACAACCCCTCCTTTCCTCCTTTGAAGACGTGTGTGGTGTGGGGAACCCGTGGGCCACACGCGCGCGCCGCCGCCGCCGCCCGGCCCGGTTCGGTTCGGCGCGCGTAATGGGCACTGGTGCGCGCCCACACATGCAGGCGCCGAATGCCGATCCGAATTGCTCTTCGGGTTCGGGTTGGGCCCAAAACTCCTTTTTGCTATTTGTTTTTAATTTTACATTTATTTGACCGTTTCCTGGATCAGTTATTTAGATCCGAATTTTTTGGCCATCATCTCTACGCACGTTTGTGCGTGGATCAGCAACAGTTGAGAAATCGCTGCCTATATAATCCAATATTCTCATCCCTTTACGACTGCTGAAAAATATTTTTCCTAACAACCCTTCCTCTCGTTCACCCCTTCTCTGCCAATTCCGATACTATATTTTTCTCTTCAGTTCTGGGCAAGGACAAGTTCGGGTCGATCTCTATACGTTATGTGCGACAGCGAGACGCCGGTGATACCCGGGGTTTTACCACTAGAAGCATCTGAGAGAAGTCTGCACATAAGACCTCGGATCAACTCTTAGGGCAGTGCGTTCCGCACGACTTTTCCATAGGCCGGTAATTTTGTTCTAATTTATTTTTGTTTGTTGTTTCGAGTTGCAGACTTCTAAGAATCAGCGAATATCAAAAAAGAAGTCAGAATGAGTGAGAGCACAAACCAATTTATTTTATATTTTACTTTCATAATAGCACAATCCATTTTTTTTTTATAAAAAAACTTTCATGATTCACAATGATATCTTCTATCTTTTACTTTCATTTGTAACAGGATTCGCATGCACTAGGAAAGTCAGTTGTGTATGTAGATCAGCATTACTGTCCTTCAAACTTCGCAGCCGAAGATCAAAGAATAGTTGAATATTTTGTAATCCATTCTAGAAGTTGCATGCGTTGATTAAAAGCACGTGTTGCTTTGGATTTTAATGTAGGCACGATATAGTTGAATTCCGTTCGAGAAAGGCAGAAGCGGTTCGGACATAGGATTTTGATTTGAAAGCTGAGACTCAATTGCCCTTAAAGATGATTGATCACTGTAGTTTTCTTTGACGATAGTCTTCTCTTAGAGGATCCACCATCGGTACTTCTAAATTTTCTATTTTTAGCATTTAGGATTTAGAAACAATAGAGGAGGGCTGCTATCGTTATTGCTAAAAATGAAAGAACGAAAAAAAAATAAAACAATAGGACGGATGATTTTCCTCCGTCTAACACAAAATTTAAAATTTTAAAATAAAAAAAAACGGAGGGATAGATGATGATCTTCCGTTTGTAATTTTTTTAAAAAATTTTGAATTACCTTGGACGGAGGTTCTTCATCCGTCCGAGGTTTCTTTTAAAATTAGTGCATGGTAACGAAAAAAATTATAAGAAAATTCAACCAGATCGAGGAACTTCATTTGTCTGGGAGTTTTTGATTTTTTTTGAAAGAGTGAATTATATAAATTACAAAATTTCCCTCCTTCATCCTAGCCTATTTAAATGCATGCCTATTTAAATTGAGGGATAAATGAGTAATCTAAAAAAAAAAATTATAAGAAAATATGAGAGACGGATGATCTCTCATCTTTTTTTTAAAAAATTCTAAAAAAAATAAAAGATGAGAGACGAAGCTTCTTCTTCCGTCTCTCATCTTTTCGTTTTTTTTCCAAATTAATCGACGGACGGAGCATCATCTTCCGCCCGTCTGATTTGTTTTCTTAAACGGACCATCTTCTTCCGTCTTCTATATTTAGCATTTCTTCTATCACAGCTTCTATGTTTAGCGAACGATTGTTTACTCCTATTCTAAATTTTGGGTTTTTAGCGAACGATAGTGGGGTTTTTTTATCAACTCAAATGCTAACTTTTGAGTTTTTACAAAACGATAGTGGATGCTCTTAGAGCATAATGTTATTGCAAAAAGGCTTTTGAGAGAAAATGAGAGATTAAGAACAGTTAACAACTAATTACTGAAAATTAAATTTCTAGTTAAGTCAATTTTGCCGACCAAAGCCCAAGCCCAAGCCTGACCCAACTTAATAAATACCAGTGGCACCATCGTAATATTGACCAACTTTCAAGGACACAAGAGTCAATCCCCCTTCCTCACCAGTACGGCCAGCTATGTTTCAAATTCATTTTCATCTCTTGATAAATTCGATCTCACAGCCTCCTCAATCTCCTTCCTATAAATACCAGCCTCAACCCTAACACAAACTTTGTCTCAAAAGATTAAAAACCCTAAACAATCAAGAATCACAATTCTTTCGTCTCGAGATGATGAATCTATTGATATCAAATATTGGCTAAGTGTTATTGTTATTGATCATTGATTATTGTTACCGAATATTGAATCATTGTTTATAGCCATTGTATCGAATATCATGATATTGATTGTTGTTATTGTCCCGTATTATTGATTCCTACTAATCCATTGATTCATTAATATACTGTTATTCCATTGTTCTTTGCTTTCTCTACATGCTGTCCATAACTTGCTCTAAGGACATTTTTCTTCTCTTTTTAGATGAAGTGTATACAGGTAATGAAGGAGAATTGCCTGCTGAAATTGGAGAACAAACTTTCTGAAGAACTATTGCTTTATAATTGAATGTTATTTTTTTAATGAACTTATTGTATTGAGATTTGTTACTATTGTGTTTGAGATTTATTATTGTATTGGGCTTATGTCCCAGATTTTATTATTGTTCCAGATGTTGGACTGTTATTGTTTTTGGATATTTTTATTGCTTCATTCTAAGTATTATTGTTCATGAGATTATTATTTTTGTCAGCTCAATTGTTCTGTATTGATTATATTGTTGAGTTGATCGTATAAATAGCTTATGGGTGACGTTAGTCATTCGTTGGGCCAATGTCATGTACTCGTATTCCGTATTTTTGGGAAGCGGGGCGTGACATAAATACACATTATAAACAGTTCTTTGTGAGATTTTGAAACTTGAAAATTTTGATGAACTTTAGCCCAAGTCCAGATGCAGCTATAATGGATTCTAAACCACTTCGAACTCCGCGCAGTCAAAACCTACGAAAGTATGTGAAGTATGTTTCGGTTGTTATAAATACACATTGTACACTAATTTTGGTGCGATTTAGAAACTTGATTAGTTTTGCAAACTTTAGCCCACGTTTGGATTGCATAATTTTTTAGCTCTGAATCACGGCGAACTTCGCAAGGTCAAAATTTTCAAAAGAATATGAAGTAGGATTTCGTTGTCATAAATACACTTTGTAAACAAATTCTGGGGCAGTTTTTAAAATTGAAAATTTTGACAATCTTTATCCCACCTTCGGATTGCAGTAGTATTGCACTACGAATCACTTCGAACTTTGCATGGTCCAAATTGACGAAAGTTTGTGAAGTAGGTGTTTGTATTCATAAATACACGTACATAAAAGTTGTTATGATTTTGAAACAAGAAAAAATTTACAGACTACGAATCACTTCGAACTTTGCATTGTCGAAATTGACGAAAGTTTGTGAAGTAGGTGTTTGTATTCATGAATACACGTTTTACATAAAAGTTGTTATGATTTTGAAACAAGAAAAAATTTACAGAACTTAAGCCATCGTCCGGATTGCAACATTTTTTGGCTCTAAATAACATCGAACTTCGCCCGGTCAGGATTTACGAATGAATATGAAGTTGGTTTCCGTAATCATAAATAGACTTTATAAACAAATTTGGGTGCCTTGAAATTTGAATATTTTGAAGAAGCCCACGTCCGGGTTGGCGCAGTATTGCACTCTAAATCACTTCGAACCTCACACAGTCAATGTTTCTGAAAGACATTGATGTAGGTTTCCCTATTCATAACATTGTACACAAAATTTTGCACATTTTTTTAACTAGAAATATTTGACGAACTTTAGCCCAAGACCGTATTGCAGTAGTTTCGGCTCTGAATCACTTCGAACAATGCACGGTCAAAATTTATGAAGAATGTGAAGTAGTATTTTGTGGTCATAAATACAATTTGTAAACAAGTTTAGGTGAGGTTTTGAATCTTGAAAATTTTGATGAACTTTAGCCCAGGTCTGGATTGTGGCTGTATTGGATACTAAATCACTTCGAACTTCGCACGGTCAAAATTTATGAAAGTATGCGAAGCTGATTTCCGTATTCATAAATACACACTGTACACAAATTTTGGTGCAATTTTGAAACTTGAAAAATTTTAACCAACTTCAGCCAACGTCCGGATTGCAGCAGTTTTGGGCTCTGAATTACTTCAAACTATGCACGGTCAAAATATATGAATGTATGTGACGTAGTTTCCGTTGTTTTAAATACACATCGAATTTACAAATTCATTGACATACATATGCATCTTACACAAATTTTGGTGCGATTTTGAAACTTGGAATTGTTGGAAGAACTTTAGCCTACGTCAAGATTGCTGCAGTTTTGGGATTTGAATCACTTTGAACTTCGCACGGTCAAAATGTACGAAAGAATGTGAATTAGATTTCCGTTGTTATAAATACACTTTATAAAAAAAATTGGGGCTGTTTTGAAAATTGATAAATTTGAAAGGCTTTAGCCCTTATCCGGATTGGAGCAATATTGGACTATGAATCACTTCGAATTTAGCACATTCCAAATTGACGAAAGGATGTGAAGTAGGTTTCTGTATTCATAAATACACATAGTACACAAATTATGCCAGGAATTTGAAACTTGACAAATTTTGTTGCCGTTTTGAAAATTGAAAAATTTAAAGAAGGCCACGTCCAGATTGCCGCAGTATTGGACTTTAAATCACTTCAAACTTTGCACAGTAAAATTTGAAAATTTGAGAATAAGGTTTTTGTATACACAAATACACATTGTACAAAAATTTTGTTACGATTAGGTAATCAGAAAAATTTGGGAAACTGTAGCCCACGTCCGGACTGTAGCAGTTTTTGGCTCCGAATCACTTTGAATTTCACACTGTCAAAATTTACGAAAGAATGTGAATTAGGTTTCCGTAGTCCTAAATACACTTTGTAAATAAATTTTGGCGCGGTTTTGAAACTAGGAAATTTTGATAAACTTTAAGCCCAGGTCCGAATTGCAGTTGTATTGGACTCTAAATCACTTCAAACTTCACACGGACAAAATTTACGAAACTATGTGAAGTAAGTTTCCGTAATCATAAGTACACATTCTACACAAATTTTTGTAACCCCCGTTTCCGATTATCCGGATTTCTTTTTTTTTCTTTTTTCTGTAATCATGTATTTCAATTTTTCTATAAATTTCTTTATTCTCTTCAACCCGATTACATTCATTGAATAATCAATTATTGTATTTAAGCCAGATTCCTAACTCATTCTCCGATTGTACTTTCTGATTGTACGGATTGTTATCGGTATTTTTTTTCCCTTCTTCAATTCTTGTATTCCAATTATCTGGAATATATATATATATACTGTTGTTCGCTTGAATCCAATTGCATTCTCTTGATATTCGAATATTTGAATCCAATCCTAATTCACTTGATAAAATTATTAATTGATTATATGATTTATTTGTAAACAACTCGATCCTAGCCACCCTATAATTTGATCATTTGATCCTTCTTTTATTGTCAAGCCCAATCTCCTAATCCAATCTACAATTTTATTTATTTATTTATTTATTTTGTAAACCCAACCCAATCTTGCTATTTTTGAAGCCCAAATCAAGTCTTATTCTTTAATCACCTTAGGTATATTATTTTGGTTCATTTAAAAGCCCAACCCATATTCAACTTGACTATTCTACAAATCTTATTATTTATTGAAGCCCAAGCATAACCCAAGCCCACACCCTATTGTCTACCCAAATCCGAATCCTAATCTAACCCAAAATCGGTAATCAATCCTCAACTCCCTAACAGCATACACCACACTAAATTAACCCCCCCCATTATCTAACTAACTATCCCACTCTCTCAACTAAACCCCGAATTAATTGCCCTATTATTAATATATCTATTATTAAATCCCTCTCCTCGACTCTCTCTGACCCCTTTTTCTTCTTCTCTTACAGCCGAGACCCATCCTCTGCCACCTCCTCGCGACCCCAGCCCTACCGTCGCCTTCGCCCTCGCCCTGCAGCCATCGACCATTCCTCCAACCCGCAGCTCCGCTCACCACCCCCCCTTCCGCCTTCCACTGCCCACCTCGTCGCCCTCCATCTCCGTAACCAGCCCCTCATCGCCACCTCTTTCTCCACCGCAATCAGCATCGCCATCTCCATCGCCGACCATCGACGACTGCACCCTTCTTCCTCTGTTCCGCACCTCCGCCTGCACAACCCCCGTCGCCTCCCCTTTGTCGCTGCACCACCATCGAAGACCAATTTCCTCCTTCCTGCCTCCACTGGTCCTCCCCTACTTCACCTCCAAGCCGCACCCCCGTCTCCGACCTTGCAAGCCCCTGCTCCTTCTTCTTCATTGTCTTCTTCTCTCTCGTGACACCATCGCCAACCGCCATCCTCGTTGCTGCCTGTGCTACCATCTGCTGTCGCAGCAGGCACTGCATTCACCCGAACTTCTGCCCCCTAAGCCTCACCACTGCTCCCCATCTTCCCCCTGCGACTGTTGCTTGACCACAGTGTCCCGACTGTGACCGACGCCGCACACAATTGAAGCCGCTGCCCTGCATGTACTATTTACGTGAGTTGCACGTGCTACCATTGCTGAGAGGTGCACGTGTTGTTGTTCCGTCGTTTGCACGTGCTTTCGCCTTTCCGTTGTTTGCACGTGTGTTGCCTCTATTGGGAATCTTCGTAACATTCGAAATAATCGCCAAACTGGCAAGCGTCCATTGAACTCAATTTTATTGTTCTAGTTCAAGAAAACAATCATTGAAATCCGGCAAGTACTAATTGAATTGAATATCGTAGCTAATTAGATTTCAGTATTGATTCATTATTGATTCGTTATTTCCTTTAACGTATAATGTTTTTGATTCATTGTATTCTTATCGTGCCATTGTTAGAGCATCCACAGTCGTTTGCTATATATGCCAAATTGCCATTTTTTAGCAAACGAACGTCTGCAACGGTTTCTCATTTTGCCATTTTATAGCAAACATGCTATATTCGTTTCTCATATATGAGAAACAGAATAGCGATTCTCAAATTATAAAGGACGGGGAAACATACCCCGTCCGGGATATGATACCCCGTCTCCCCCACTTTTTTTTTTTTTTTTTTTTTTTTTTTTTTTTATATGATTCCCTCAGACGGGGAAACATACCCCGGCCGGGCTCCTTTTTTTTTTTTTAAAATAAATGAACGGCCATGATTGGCCGATTGGAAAAAAAAAAAATCCAAATGGTGGGCCGGTACATGATGTACCGGACGGGGAATGATTCCCCGTCCATGAAATCTGGGGGTTAAATGGGTAGGTTTAGGTAGTTAATTAGGTTTAGGTAGTTGTATAATTAGGTTTAGTTATTATTTTAATATTTAATTTATTTAATTAATATAGTTTAATAGTTAATAAGTAATTAACTATTTTAGTTTAATTTTAAAAGTTGAGACGGTATATGATATACCGTCCCACTCAATTTTTGGCGAACAATATAGCAAACGACCACTGCAGCGATCGATCCTATTTGCTATTACTGTAGCTGCCATTTTATAGCATATGAGAAAAACGACTGTGGATGCTCTTATTGATATAAAACTTGAACCGTAAACTTATTGTATTATTGAACATTCAAATATGCTGCCCCATCGTTTTCCTGAGTTTGCACTGAGGTTTCGACCCAGTTCCTGCATCGAAACTTAAAACCTTGTACATAGAAATTGTAGTACACTGATCTTGAATCCGTAACATCTTACAGATTCTCAATCCGATTTACAGATTGTAAGTTATCACTGTTTTAGTACTGGCATGTTATAATTCCCAGAAACGAGACTGTGCACGAAACCTAAAAAGAATTGATTGATCAACCTAGCTTCTGGAACTATAATGTACAGTGTGAATATGCATTAGAACCGGCAAAGAGTCTACTTTCTATAATCTCTGATCGGATTTGCATTCCTGCAGCAGCGGGAAAGTGAATTTGAGTACAAATAGGTACTGCTGTCCAGAACTTGCATTGTTATGTTTTCATATTTAAACCCGACAGTTTCTATATTTAATGAATTGAACTGTATATTTCAGGTATCGCAAAGCCTTGATATCTCCTTGATATACTACCGGTTTCATTGATTGTATTGGTTGCATGTCTGCAATTGATCGTAATTAAATGATAACAAGCCGGGGTAATAGAGGTCGACATAGTAGTGGACAATACAGGAGAGTGTACTCGGAAGGGTATATTGGTCACAACGCATACTGGTCATTATTATCAGTTATATTGGTCATCATTTGATTGTGGATTACTGACTATAGTATCCTGATTTATCGTGTATTAGTCATAGGTCATCGGTCATTGATATGCAAGATCTGAGTACATGATTCTATAGAATTCACCACTATAGTCTAAACGTTCGCTTTATTGTATGCACCTGAACCTGTGGTATGGGACAAATGATTGAGTGCATTAGTTAGGACTGATAAAAGACTGATAGACATGAGATGAACACTGAACACTGACACTGATACTGAATACTGGTTATTGAACATTGATTCCCGATTACTGAAGTATTGATTATCGACTTTTGATTTTGTTATCGTCTATCATTTATTGACTCTGATATTGTTCTAATATATGTTCTTGTTATATAGCCCTTTACTTCCTTCACTACTTGCTACTACTTGTCGCCCGAAGCTTGCTCTAACAGGTACTAACCAACTTTCTTTTGAGTTATTTTTATATAGGTACTGATGATGGTTTACTGGAAGAACTTGATGTACTGCTATTGCATTGTGTCTTCTTGGCATTCTGTAAGTTCTTATATCTCAGATATTGGTTATTGCATTATATTTTTGTTCATGTGATTATTATTGTATTGCTGAGCTTACCGGTATTGTACAGCTTACGGATGATATGAGTTGGTATACTTGTATCATTCACTGGGCCTTAGTTGCGTGTCCGTGTTTCCGTATAACGGGAAGTGGGGCATGATAATTTTGGTGCGATTTTGAAACTTGAAAATCATGGTGAGCTTTAGCCCACGTCCAGATTCTAACAGTTATGTGCTTTGAATCACTTCAAACTTTGCACGGTCAAAATATATGAAAGTATGTAACATAGGATTCTGAAGTGATAACACATTGTAAACAAATTTTGGTGAGCTTTGAAACTTGAAAATTTTGATGAACTTTAGCCTATGTCCATAATGGAGCTGTATTAAACTCTAAACCACTTCGAACTTCGCACGGTCAAAATTTACGAAAATATGTGAAGTATTTGTTGTTACAAATACATATTGTACACTAATTATGGTGTGATTTAGAAAGTTGAATAGTTTTGTGAACTTTAGCTTATGTACGGATTGACGCAGTTTTGGGCTCTAAATCACCTCGAACTTTGCACGGTCAATATGCACGAAAGAATGTGAGTTAGATTTCCTTTGTCATAAATAAACTTTATAAAAAAGTTTTGCGGCGGTTTGGAAAATTGAAAATTTTGACCAACTTCAGCCCACCTCCATATTACAGCATTATTGGACTATGAATCACTTTGAACTAAGCATGGTCCAAATTGATGAAAGTATGTGAAGTAGGTTTTTGTGTTCATAAATACACATTGTACACAAATTTTGGTACAATTTTGAAACTTGAATAGTTTGACTAACTTTAGCCAACGTCCGGATTGACGTAGTTTTGGGCTTTGATTCACTCCGAACTTCACACAATCAAAATGTACGAAAGAATGTGAGTTAGATTTTCGTAGTCATAAATACACTCTGTAAACAAATTTTTGTGCAGTTTTGAAACTTGAAAATTTTGATGAACTTTATCCAAGGCTGGATTGCAGCGGTATTGGACTCTCATTCTATTTGAACCTCACTCGGTCAAAAATTATGAGAGTATGTGAAGTAGGTTTTCGTATTCATAAATACTCATTGTACACAAATTTTGGTACGATTTTATAACGTGAAAATTTTAACGACCGTTAGCCCAAGTCCGTATTGCAGCAATTTTTGGCTCTGTATCACTTCGAACTTTGCACGGTTAATAATATAGAATTTATTCGATATAACTACAAATACAATTAGTACATTAGAAGTGGATTTTTAATAAACAGTCAAAATTAATAATAATAATATATGTATATCAAAATGTAAATTCAAGTTTAACAGATTTATTAAAATAATTCAAACAATATATAATATAAATAGTAGATCAAATAGAAATAGAAATTGACGTTAAAATATACCATTATTCGAAATAAATAAAATTTTTGGTTAGAAATATTTTAATAGAGAATACAAAACGAATTTTACAAAAGGTAAATTATAATTAATCAAAATACATAAAATATACAGAAAATATTTATTTACGGAAACTGTAAACCTTGTTTTTCATCTTATGTATTTTTGGGTGTATTTTTCTTTTTGAGTATTTATTCACATTGTATCTCTTTTCAGACCGTGTTTTGGATCTTCATTCTCTTTATATCCATTTATTTGATTTGTCGTATTCTTATTTGAGTTCTTGATTCTATTATCTCCTATTATTTCATCTCTGTTTGATCGGGCCATTACTTTCTATCCCCATTATTTAATTGTTCATGCCCTATCTTAATTATCCTATTGTGCCCATCACATTATTTTTGAATTAATCCTATTTTGTTGCTTAATGGGTCTTAATACCCATTAGCTTATTACCCTAAAACCCACTAATACCCTATAAACCAACTAAACCCATACCCATTACTTTAACCCATCAGAACCCTACCCCAAACCCAAAATACCCATTTGCATCCTTAAACCCTAATATCTCAAACCCAAAATACCCATTTGCATCCTTAAACCCTAATATCTCAAACCCAAAATACCCATCTATAGCCCTAAACCCTAATATATATATATATATATATATATATATATATATATATATATATATATATATATATATAGGGTTTTGCTCCATTGAAAACGGGTATGTTTTCAATGGGTTGGAAAACACCCATATAGGCCGTCGATCAGATCTTGATCGTGATCAGTGGCTGCGATTTGAACCCGCTAAGCATCCCACTAACGCTCTCAAAAGCGAAGGGGCATTTTCGTCACTTCACGCCAAAAAACGTTTCAGACTTAGCGTTTTTTTGGCGTGAAGTTTTTTTTTGTCGAAAAAAACGCCTAGGCCGTTGTTGGGAGCAACGGCCTAGGTTGTTTTTTTTAACAAAAAACATACCTTGGCCGTTGCTCCCAAAAACGGCCTAGGTATTAACTCATATTTTCTAAACACTTAAACACAACAACGGCCTTCATCTCCCTCACTTCGTCCCAAACGCTCTCTCTCTTTCGCTCGTGCTCTCGAAACCCATCCCAAAACCCTACTTCACTCTCCCAACTCCTTGCCATCGATTCCCAACTTCTTAGCCTCTTCGATCTCCGCCCAACTCGGCAAAGCTCCCTATCTCCCTCTTCCTCTCCCGAATACAGCAAAAGCAAAACCCTAACTTCACAT
This sequence comes from Hemerocallis citrina, assembly GCA_017893485.1. Classification (NCBI taxonomy): domain Eukaryota; kingdom Viridiplantae; phylum Streptophyta; class Magnoliopsida; order Asparagales; family Asphodelaceae; genus Hemerocallis; species Hemerocallis citrina. The sequence goes on from CM030364.1 coordinate 206,242,920, forward strand.
CCAAATTCCCAAATCATCTAAACCCTAGCACCAATTGTCTTCCTTTGTCTACAACATCGTGCAGCGGCTTCTCACACCTTCGCCAACTCTCTATCGCTCTCTCTTTGGACCAGGTATTTTCTTAATCCCAATCTACTATAATGAACTCTTTGAATCTATTGAATTTTTTTCCAATTTTGGATTTGTCTTCTTTGGTAATATGCGTAGTAGTGTAGTCTATAATTTAGAGAGTATATAATTAGCTATGATCATGTATGTTGTGTACATTTTCTACGAAGTAGTGGTAGTTGTAGGGGTGGAACATAGGAGATGGAAAAAAACGAGATGAAAAAATTAAATTTGTATGAGTAGGTCGGATTCGCCGTGTAGAAGGTAACGGAACTTGTATAGGCGATTTCCGTCTCACGATTTGTGAGATATGTCCGTTTTTCATTTCAATTCCATACGACGGATATGAAGTGATACACGGCCGTATCTTTGAAACCGAGAGTCAAAAGTCACCTCTGCAAGTTCCTGCGGCTCGTGTTTGGTGTGCCAGAGTTGACGCCCAAATTTAAGAAATAAGTTTATCATTTATATTGTTTTGACGCGTATATAAATAAACCTTTAATCGACCTCGGAACTTGTGGAATACGTTATGAGTTGAAAATAGCTTAAACGAAGTCCAAATAAAGCGAAACTTTGCGAGTAGGTTGGTCTGGCCACTCACAAGTCATACCAACCTGTACATGCGAGTTCTGACTCGCGGTTTGCGAGATACGTCTATGTATCGCTTTCCGTTCAGTTTTCAATAGTATAAACGATACATGGTCGTATCTTTCAAACCGTTGGTCGGAAGTCCCTTGTACAAGTTGCGTTGGCTTGTGGGCGGGGAGCCCGACCCAACGGCCAAATTTTGAAATTTTTGCATCTCGTTTATGTTGTTTTCACGTGTATATGAAAGAACTTCAAACTACCTCGAAATTTTTTTAGTTCGGTCTCAATAAAAAAATGCTTAAACAAAGTTGAAAAATTACGAAACGGTGCACGTAGGTTGGGCTAACCATTCACAACGCAACGGAACTTGTATTTGCGAGTTCTGACCCACGGTTTGCGAGATACGTCAATGTATCGCTTCCCGCTCTATTTTAATGAGTGAAGATGATACACTGGCCTATATTTCAAACCGTGGGTCGGAACTCACTTCTACAAGTTGCGTTGGCTTGTGTTTGGTGTGCCCTAGTTGTCGGCGAAATTTAGGAATTTTTGCACCTCGTTTGTGTTGTTTTGATGCGTATAAGCGAACTCTTGAAATTTTTTCATCTCGTTGATTTGTGTTTGCTAATTTTCGCCGATTAATTAGTGTTATATATGCAAACTTTGTTACAGAGAAATGCCTAGAATGAGGGGAACCGGAAGGGGAAGGACATCTCACGAAGCACGGGGGGAACATTCCACAGAGAATGTGAGAACTATTAATTTGTAATGTCCATAATTTTGTATTTAGTGATATTGATATGTGACTAATAATAATAATGTTTTTTGGTCCCGTGTAGGTTGGTGCTTCCTCTTCGATGACAGGACATCGTGGTCCAGGACCAATAAATCCCGGCGAACTTACCTTGCAAGATCGCCACAGATCCACGACAGTGTGGGGTAGGACGACGCGTAGGTGTAATTTTGCATCCACGAGACCATCAAGGTGCATGCCCGCACCCACGAGTACCTTGTAGCGGCCGGTTTCTATGGAATCAGCATGATGGGTAATGTTAAACTCGATCGAGCACTTCTCTCGGCACTCGTGGAGCGCTGGAGGCCAGAGTCGCACACGTTCCATCTACCGGTCGGTGAGATGACGGTGACGCTACAGGATATAGCGTTGATATCCGGTCTTCCAATAGATGGCTTGGCCGTGACGGGCAATATTAATTTTGATAAAATAGAGATGTGCAACGAACTGCTCGGTACAGAGTTTGATGAGGCGGATGGGGACAATGGTGACATTTTCCAAGGACAGTCAATCCGGCTATCTTGATTGAAGGAACATTTTGATGAGACGCTGACCAACGAATCGCCCGACGAGTATGTACAGTCCTACACCAGAGCCTACATTCTAACGGTGATCGGAGGGGTTCTATTGCCTAACTCATCGGGCGATACGGTGCACCTCATGTACCTACGATTGCTCGCCGACCTAGGCATAGCTGGCCGGTACAGTTGGGGAAGCTGCGCGTTGGCAACGCTGTACAGGGCGTTGTGTCATGTAGCACTAGGAGGATCAGAAATGACCGAACCGATGGTTTTGTTACAGATTTGGTCCTGGGAGCGACTGCACTTGGGTCGTCCCCGCATTAAGAGACCCAAGGCTGGTTGGATGGCCCAACCTGAAGATCCTGCTATGTTAGCGCCATTGGGGGTATACTGGGCTGGTACAAGGAGTTATAAAGACAACCCCAAGGGCGTAATAACGTACTACAGAGACGAGCTCGACCAACTACGTGAAGAGTTCGTGGTTTGGGCGCCGTATACACCTGAGCGTGTGGGAAGACTACCGCCAATATGCACCACCGGGTTGCAGTTGTGGCTGACGACGGCTCCCCTCATCAACTTCGGTATAGTCGAGCATCCGCGACCGGAAAGAGTCCTTCGCCAGTTTAATCTTCAACAAGATTGTCCCCCAAGCTGCGCAAACCTATACGATCATGAGTTACACGCCGTTAGGGGTACCGGCCGCATGCCTACTCATGATTGGGCAGATTACCATCGTGTTCACGTTGCGGAATGGAACGAGCGACGGTTTGCACTTGTACTCGTCAATGTTCCGGAGTACGATGGAAGACTCCAAGGAAAGTACATGACTTGGTTCCGACAGTATACACGATTGTACATCTCTCCTGAAACGAACATACCTACTGGTATCTAGCGAGAAATTGAGGAGAGGGAGATTGAACCAATACCTGCATATTCCAGTTCACAACCCATGTTCCAACCGAAGGCCACAGCTATACGTACAGTGGTAACTTCACATCTTCATATTTATTTTATAATTCTTCGTACGTGAAGTGAATGAATTCTTTCAATTATTTAATTTGTTGGTTTTTTCTAATTTAGATTGATACCACGATGGACATGACAAAAGAATGCGCGGATGTACTTAAAAGTAATGTGGGCACGCCTATGAAGACTTTTGCTCGGAGGATGCTCCTTGGATGCCGTAGCAATATGGATGCTTTGGGATGTGTCGATCATTTGGATCGTGCATTATACGGACCGAAGGGGGGCCGACGCAAAAGTGTGAGGGGTAGGCCAAGTTCATTGCTCGGGCAACGGCCTCGTGAGATAAGAGAACGACAAGGTTCAACTTCACATCTATCTCACAAAGAATCTCACGAAGAAACGGAGGATGAAGAGAGCGGGGAGAGGGTTGTCGGTGACGTACAACAAGAGGAGGGTGGCGAAGATGAAATCCCCGACTCGCCAACAATGATGCGGCGCCGAAACCCTTACCGGAAGAGGTGAGCACCACAGCACTACACGCCCGGTGCTTAGGCAATGTTTTTGGGAGGTTGTAAATTATTTTTTTTTGATTTTGTGGGTATTAACCTTTTGTAACTAATTATTGGATAATTTGTTTCTTAAGTGTAAGTGTAGTTGATGTAGTTGTTATTAATTTCTGATTTTCAATTCTGGTGGGTAATTTTGCTTGTCGTATATATGAATTTACTCGGAGAATGTAAATGAGGGTAAAATGTTTGGAATTTGGTGGTGTACAAGTTGTAGCAGCTTCAGCTGCTCAGTATAACTGAAGGTTGTTTTTTTTTTAACCTAAGCCGTTGTTGAAGGCAACGGCTTTGGTTATGCAAGGAAAGTATACAAAATTTGTTGTGCTCTCTGACTTGTTGGCTCTAAAAATAGCCAACAAGTCAGAGAGCACCCCTTTTTATAGATACACCCTAGGCCGTTGTTGTGGACAACGGCCTAAGTTGTATGTGAAAACATTAGAAAAGTTGCTTTGCTCTCTGACTTGTTGGCTCTAAAAATAGCCAACAAGTCAGAGAGCACCCCTTTTTATAGATACACCCTAGGCCGTTGTTGTGGACAACGGCCTAAGTTGTATGTGAAAACATTAGAAAAGTTGCCTTGCTCTCTGACTTGTTGGCTCTAAAAATAGCCAACAAGTCAGAGAGCACCCCCTTTTTATAGATACACCCTAGGCCGTTGTTGTGAACAACGACCTAAGTTGTATGTTAAAAAATTAGAAAATTGGTCTTGCTCTCTGTCTTGTTGGCTCTAAAAATAGCCAACAAGTCAGAGAGCACCCCCATTTATAGATACACTCTAGGCCGTTGTTGTGGACAACGGCCTAAGTTGTATGTGAAAAAATTAGAAAATTGGTCTTGCTCTCTGTCTTGTTGGCTCTAATAATAGCCAACAAGTCAGAGAGCACCCCCATTTATAGATACACTCTAGGCCGTTGTTGTGGACAACGGCCTAAGTTGTTTGTGAAAAAATTGGAAAAGTGGTCTTGCTCTCTGTCTTGTTGGCTCTAAAAATAGCCAACAAGTCAGAGAGCATCTCCTCTTTATAAATACCCAAGGCCGTTGTTGTGGACAACGGCCTCAGTAGTAAGTGCTTGGAATATTGTGTAATGCTCTCGAAATTGTTAGCTAGGGTTAGTGTTAAGGGTAGGGTTAGGGTTACAGTAAGGTTAGTGGTTTGGCTTGGATGCAATGTAGGGGTTAGAGTGGGATTATTTTTAGTTGGAAGTTATACTGGTAATAAGTTTCCAGTAGAGAGCTGTTGGATATTTAAGTTCTATCATTAATGACATGTCTCTCCCCTCTTTACGTGCACTGCCTTCTGAACTCTACAAAATAGACGTTTATATGAATTTTTGTCTTGTTTATTTTTATTTTTCAATTCCATATTTGATTCGTTAGAGTTAGGGTCAGGGTTAGTACTACCGGGGGTTAAGGATAGTTTTCCCATATAAGTTCTATCATTAATTCACATGTACATCACCACATGTAGTTTTCCCATTTATTGCACCCTTCCGAAAATACTCTTCTAAAATTCCAAAACCCCACCCCCGCGTATGCAAAATATTCAGTATTTATGATGGGCAAGAAGAAATCAAAAATTAAAAAAGATTCGATCCGCTTATGAGCGGAGAGTGATCAGATCAAACTACTTGGCCAACAAGAACTGCATGTGACTATTTTTTTACAATGTTTACATTGAAGACGTTCCTATAGACATTCTCCAGACATGTAGCTGGGAAGAATTCCACAAGATTGGGAAGAAGAGGTGTGATCACATGTAATAAAACAAGTTTATTATGGAAAAAACGGTCTAAGGTAAAACCCCATTAGGGTAGATCCTCACAAGTACATTAGATTTTTTAATATGGAAAAAACCTAAACTACATCACCACATGTACTTCCCCACATGTACCCTAAAAATGTGAAAAACACATATGTGCATTCCCACAGTTCGTTTTATCTTCAAAATCTAAAAAATCACATGTAGGAACCCACATGTAGTTTTCTCATTTATTGCACTCTTCCGGAAAAACCCTCCTAAAATACCAAAAACCCATTTCCGAATATTAAAAAGTACCCAATAATTATGATGAACAAAAATAAATCAAAAATAACAAAAGATTCGATTCGCTTATGCGCGAAGAGTGATCAGATCAAACTAGGCCGTCAAGAACTGGATCTGATTATCTTCTGTAAAAAAAACTGTAATAGGGACCATCATGTAATGGGAAACCATAATAGAAAACCACATGTATATTTTGACCACATGTATAAACCAATGTGAAGATTATTCCAAAAAAGTTCAGAGATTACTCTAAAACACTATCGCCAACTGTTGCTTCTGTGGAAATTTGGGATGTGGAATCTCATCGTGTAGTAATTGTGTGCAGTTTTTCGAGTCACTTTGAAAGGTGGAAGTAATGGAAAAATAAACAAAGATATCTTGGCGATATACAAGTATGGATTATCTATCTTTTGTATAAATTTCCACAGAGACTGAACGCAAAGAGTCAATAGAATATTGTAAAAATCCCACAAAAAATCATGCTTAGGCCGTTATTGGAGACAACGGCTTAAGGAAAATTTATGAAGGGGTCCTTTGTGACTTTTTGCTTTTTAAAAGTTTCAAACTAAAACCAAAGCCGTTGTTATAGACAACGGCCTAAAGTATTCAACCTGGTTAGGGGTAGGGTTAGGGTTAGGGCTAGGGTTAGGGCTAGGGTTAGGGTTAGGGTTAGGGTAATCATGTATGTAATTTGTGCTAACGTGGGTTAAGGGTAGGATTAGGGTTAGGGGTGAGCAAGGGTTTGGTTAGAGAGATGGAGAAAATTGTAACGTAATAAAAAAATTATAAACAATAGATACGCGAATATCATCTGTCTTTGGTATAGAGTTCCAGGAAGACTGTACGCAAAGAGTGAAGAGAAAATTGAAAAAACAAAAAAATGGAAGATTATGAATTATGAAAAAACAAAAAAAAAGTTCCAGGTAGTAATCGGCACTTAAAAAAAATATAGCGGAAAGATATGCATGTGTAGATCATCTATCTTTTGTATAAATTTCCACAGAGACTGTACATAAAGAGTAAAGAGAGCACTCCAAAAATCCCAAATTTTTGAGTTCAAGTTAGGCCGTTGTCTGGGGCAACGGCTTTAGTTATATATCAAAAATTAGATTGCTCTCTGACTTGTTGAGCCTTTTGTGCTCTCCAAGTCAGAGAGCACCTCCAAAAATCCCAATTTTTGGAATATAACCTAGGCCGTCGTCTGCGACAACGGTCTAAGACATTCTTCAGAGAAGGGTTAAGGGTTAGGGTTAGGGTTATTGTGGGGTTAGCACAACCCTAACCTTAACCTTGACCTTATACTTGTAAATCAATCCGGCCTATATTTTTTGGATATGTGGGTATTGTAATCAAATCTATATATATCATACTTAAAAAGATCACAAACGTAATGAAAATAACAGGAAAAAGGTGAACATATTTCCTTTGTAATGGAACACTAACATCTGTACGCAAAGAGCGAAGAGAAAATTGAAAAAACAAAAAAATGGAATATTATGAATTATGTTTTTTTAAATTTTTTTTATATATTTAACCACCATGAATATATATTGGTTTGAAAGGTGGTAGTTATCGGCACCCCAAAAAAAATATAGCGGAAAGATAACCATGTGTAGATCATCTATCTTTTGTATAAATTTCCACAGAGACTGTACGTAAAGAGTACAGAGAGCACTCCAAAAATCCCAAATTTTTGAGTTCAAGTTAGGCCGTTGTCTGGGGCAACGACTTTAGTTATTGTGTGGTAGGGTAAAAATGGCCTGGAGGCCCTACCAGGGCCCAATACAACTCTCACTCAAGAAAGGTAAAAATAGCAATCTAGTTCGGCCTCGAACCACCGCAGGGTCGGCGCCGAACCTCACGTTCACCTCCGCAGAACTGGCCTCCTCGTATCCGACGAGCTTCAGCGGTCCTCGGCCTCCGATCCGTGACAGCCCCACGGGCCGTCCCCCCTCTCTGGCGAAGCAGGGGGATGACCTGGCACAGCCTAGGCCCTCCGATTCTCCCAGAAGCATGGAAGACCCACGATCAGCCATGTCAGCTCCAAATACCACCCAGGGTTTTGCCACGTCAGCCCTATACCGCTCTTGGTATTGCCACGTCTGCCCTAAACCCCCTGGGCCTTCTGCCACGTCAGGCCCATGGGCTTTCGGGTCCAGACCCGGCCCCCAAGCGGAACCAAACCCGGTTGGGATTCTCTATAAATACTAGACCCTCACCCACCTTTTCAGGTAATCAATCTTTTTCCACTTAAATTCACCTAGTTATTGCTACTCTCTCACAGAGACTGACTAGATCGTCGGAGGGTCCGCCACCGGGACAAACCCCGGTGTTTCAGGACCGTCTGCAGGTACACAAGACCTCGGATCCGAATCTTCTGATCCGAGCCCAGATCTCCGAATCACCCCGAGGTCGCCACAGGTTCCTCCCGGTCAGCAGAGGGTCGTCAGACGAGCAGCTTTCTCCTTCAAATACAAATTGAGTCCGAACTCACACCTGGTGCATCCACACGTCTCCCAGAAATAAACCGCATCAGGTTGGCGCCGTCTGTGGGAACACTGCTTCAGAAGCCGACCCGAGCCCGACCATCGAGCGACCTCGACAGCCGAACTCTCATGGCCTCCAAGGGCAAGGGGGCCGCCTCCTCCATCAACCGACGGGACACCCCCCTACCAAACACCAATGCCGGGCCACGCACATCAAGGCACGGAGATTCCCAACAGGGATCCCGGTGGAGCGCCACCCGTACAGTCCAGCCCGACCTACGGGGAGTAATCGTCAACCGACAGATTAGCCGCAGCAGGCGAAGGGCCGCTTCCAACCCGGCCCCGAACCATCCGAGACCGCCGCCCGAGGGACGGAGATCGGCACTCAGCCGCATCGGAAGGCAGCCTCCAGACCAACCACACCGGGTCGAGGGAGCCCCCGTCACTCACAAGGAGTTCCAAGACTTCCGGAGAGAAATTCTCGGGGCCCTCCGACGGACCCCCGAGGAGGAAACCCTCCACTCCCAAACGGGGTCGGATGTCGAGACCAGCGCATCGCGCCCTTCAACAAACCAGCCAGAAGACGATGGCATACTCCTAAGATGCCTCCAAGAAATGGAGGATCGCCTCGATCATATGGGAGACGGCGACCGACGGGCGGCTCAGGGGTACAGACCTGTCCGACCTCCCTTCTCCGCCCCCATCCTCCAAGCGGAAATACCAAGGAATTTCCGACCACCTCAGTTCGAGACCTACGACGGCGAGGGAGATCCCGCTGATCACATGGAAGGTTTCAAAACCCTCATGATGATTCACAGCGCCTCGGATCCCCTGCTATGCCGAGCCTTCCCCGCCACGCTTCGGGGTCCGGCTCGTGAATGGTATTCGAAACTCACCCCTGGCTCCATTTACTCCTTCGACCAACTAGAGGGCAATTTCCTCGCCCACTTCGTCACCAGCCGGAAGGCGGAAAGGACTAGCGCTTCTTTACTTGGGCTCAAGCAGATAGAGGGAGAATCCCTCAGAGTGTTCGTCCGGAGATTTACCACGGAAGCGAGGTCGGTCTCCTCTCTTGATCCAGGCGTCGCCTCTGCGGCCTTTCGACACAACGTTCGTCATGGACACCTGAAAGCTTCTCTGGCGAAGAGACCCCCCATCGACTTTCCCGATCTCCTCAACCGGGTCGAGAAATACATTAGGGCAGAAGAGGCCCTTAACCCCGAAGATACCAGGGAGGCCATCGGGAAGGGAAAGCGGAAGGTCGAAGCTGTCGAACCACCAAAGAAAGCTCTGAGGGACGCGGGGGCCGTGAAGAAGGTCCCGCCGGTCCCCCGCTTCGAAAGGTACACTCCCTTGACGCATGACGTATCCGCCATCTTCTTAGAAATCGAAGACAAAGGCATTGTCCGACTACCCCCCCGATCTAATAACAACAAGAATCGAGATCAACGCTTCTACTGCCGCTTCCACAGAGATCACGGGCACGAAACCGACCAGTGCCGGGCCCTGAAAGACGAAATTGAGGAACTCATCTCCAGGGGGTACCTCCGAGAATTCACCCGAGAAGTCCCGTGGGATCGACGAGATACTAGGAACCAGAGGTCCTCGCCTCCGAACCCTACCCCGAACCGCATCCAGGGTCGGGATCCCGACTCCGAGAGAGCCACAGATACACCCTTCATCTTGCACTGTGTCCACGGAGGGCCGATGGGAGGAGATTCAAACACTTCCCGAAAAGCCTTCATCCGGGAGGTGAATGCTGTCCACGACAGTCCCTCGCCCAAGCTACAATCGATGCCGGTCTCCTTCTCAGGAGAGGATCTCGAAGGTGTTCGCCTGCCCCACTGCGATGACCTCGTCATTAATCTCCACATGGCTAATTGTGAAGTTCGCCGAATCCTCGTCGACAACGGCAGCTCGGTTAACATTCTTTTCCTCAAAGCCTTCGAGAATCTCAAGCTACCTAAAGGCATACTCAAGCCGGCCGGATACACCTTGCATGGGTTCTCCGGCGTCCCTGTCATGATAGAAGGGATTGTCACCCTCGACGTTACCGCAGGATCGGTTCCTGTCAAGAGGACCGAGTCCATGGACTTCATGGTGGTCAACGTCAAGGCGGCTTACAACGCCATACTCGGCCGACCCGGACTATGCTCCCTCCAAGCGGTGCCTTCGGCTTACCATCTGAAACTCAAATTTCCCACCCCGCAAGGAGTCGGCACCGTCCGAGGTAGCCAAGAAGCAGTGCGATCGTGCTACATGACCACCGTCGGGGGAGGTGTGTTCTCCCTCGACGCCGTCGAGTCCCAACCTGAGAGGGACGACCCTGCTTCCAAACTGACACCGAGCGGGAGGAGACCCCAGTCGAAGCCAAGTACCTAATGACACTCCTCGAGGGACAGACATAGGCTCTAGCCTGGCTAAATGTAGACCCGTTTTTGTGTAAACACTCTTATGTACAGGACCATCTTAGCGGCCCTCCTTATCTTATGCAAAAGAGGTCTCTTTTTGTTAAAATCCTAACGCCAGATAATAAGATCGGCGCCTGAGTCCTCACTCCGGTATCGTCCCCAACACCTCGGTAGGCTCCAACCGAATCCAAGCTGAGGACTCTCCCTAAGGCCCCACTTCGATCCCTCGCGGATCGGTGGACTCACCCTAAAAAACCACCATCGTTCACTACACTACTAGCCGAAGCAAAGAAGGAACAGTATTCTTTATTCGTACCCTTCTATTTTTCGTCCCAAGAAAACAAACGAAGACCGTTACAGGACCACTCCACTCATCTCAAACTGAAGGAAGTCGCCATCTTAGAGCCCCTCGGGTCCGCTGGAGGGCGGGATTACTTCGAACGAGCGGCTAAAAAATCCCCCTGCTCGTTAGGATGGTCCTGGAACTCAGCCATGGTCGACTCCCCAGCCACGGAGCTCTGGGCGTCACCTGGTCGCGTATGCTGCAACAGCAGCAGCGCAGAGGGAACACCCTCCGCTTGCCGACCCAACGAGGAAGACGCAGAGGCACCCAGCATAATATTGTAACGATGTATCTCCATTTCTTTCTCCGCAGAGACATCCCGAAGTAACCTTTCAGAAGTGGGCCTCGGCGCCGAGGCACCCAACACCGCCTGCCCAAGGCTCGCACCGCCGAGTCCCCGATCCAGCGTTGCCCTCCTCAGCCGGCTCGCCTCCTCGCTTAAAGCTTCAGACTTATTCCAATAAAAATTCAAAGCCGCGTCAGTGTCACGGGCCCCCCTTCGGTGGCAGACCAACGCGGCCTCCAGGACCTCAACCTTGCTCCGGAGCCACGCCACATCGGAACGTCGGGGGTCCACCTCGGAAAGGGGAGCCACAACCTACAGGAAAACCAGCCAACCCAATACACACACGCGAAAAGGTTCAGAAAAATCCGAGTTCAAAACACTTGGCCGGTCAAAAAACTTTTTTTCCCTATAATTTTAAGTACTCCTTACAAAAAAGGCGGTGGCCAGTCCGCGGGAGGCAAATACAGTCAAGAGAAGGAGAAAAGAAAGACAGAATGATACAGCTTATCGTCCCACCTCAGCGTCGACTGACGGATCCACAGATGGATCGGCCGGCAGGTCGAGAGCAGGCCCTTCTTCGCCAGGAGTCTTCGACGTCCCCTCAATCTCCATGTCGTACTCAAAATTGGACAGGTCGATGGTCGGATAGAAGTGCCTCACATGGCTGAGGGCCTTCGCATAACATGTGTCCTGGGCCTTGATCACCATCATCTGGCCCGTAATCGTCACTTCTTCCTTCTCCTTGGCGAACTTCTTCTTCAAGGAGGCCACCTTCTTCCCCCACTCCGCATCCTTGGCCTCGAGCTCGAGCTTCATCTGCTGCTCCCTCTTGTGCGAACCCTCGAGCTCGATCCACAGTTCCTTCATCTCCCGCTCGCTCTTCTCCGCCCGAGCTCGCTCTTGTGCCAGGGACGCCTCGTAGAGGTTCTTCATATTAGCCCCCTGCATGCAAGCCTGCGACCAACGAGCGCAGATAAGAAAAAGACTTCCACAGAAAAAATTGACAAGGAGAATAGGGTCGACGGAATTACCTGCACGAGGGCCTGCGCCAGACGCGTGAACGTCACTTCCACGGGCTCACCCTCCATCACCTTGCGGTCACGAGGGGTCACCAACTTCTCCACCACCTCGACGGCCTGGGCCTCGTCGGTCAGACGGTCCCCCGTCCGAACAGACTAGTCCGGAGCCCACCGCTGTCGCAGCAACTCTGCCACCGGGTCCTCTTCCTCAACCTCGACCAAGGGACCTTTCCCCTTGTCAAGAACGGAGGCCCTCGCTAGGCTCTGGCCCTTCGAAGCAGCCGCCCCCTTGCTCGTCTCCGAGCGAATCCTCTTGGTCCCCGATTCGGGCTGGACCTCAGAAATGACTAGGGGCGACCCCCTTAGCCTCTTCGCCGCCTCCCCCTTCTTCTCTGCATTCTCCTTCCTCATGGCGAGCCTCTTTGCCTTGATCGATGCTTCGTCCATATCTGCAGAAAAAGCCATTAAGAGCAATGAGCAAGAAAGTACGAAAGGACCGAAAGAAAAGAAACAACTACATACACATGACGGCCGGGCTCAGCCCAACGCTCGCCAAGTTGGCCTCCGTCACCTCCGTCCAATCGATACTGGGTGACGAACGGAGGCGCTCGACAAACCCCCACTCCTCGGTCGACAAATCCCTCGGCCTCGGCGCTTGATAGTTCGGTTTGGAGTGATTCCATCGAGTGGGAATGTCCCAGGGCTCTTCACTCCGGATCACCAGATATTTTTTCTTCCATTCCTTGATGGAGTCCGGGTGACTGTGAACGACCTTCCCCTTACTCCGGGGAGAGATGTAGTAAACACCCTCGGCCGCCGAGCTGATCATCAACATCGCACGGAACACATTCAGCCTCAGGGGTACCTTCTGTTCCTCGCACATCAACACAAAGCAGATAATCTGCTTCCAAGAGTTCGGCCCGTACTGCATGGGGGCCAAGGAAGCCCAGTTCAGCACATCCCGAACAAACGGGTGAACTGGCAACCTCAGCCCGGAGATGAAAGCGTCCACTGGGAAGACGCAATACCAAGCAGAAAGGAGATTGGTGGGGCGCAGAGTAGAGCTCGGCAGCAACAATTCGTAGCCAGGCCCTATGTGATACGCCAGCTGCAGAACCTCCAAGTCCCCGCCCTCCAAGACAGTCGGGATCGCATCCATCATCACCCTCCTCCGACTCGGCGAAGAGGGCTGCACACCGAAGAGCTCCTTGTCAGAAAGATCGTCGGGATACTGACGGAAAGGCTTCGGCTGTACGGGCGAACCTGTCATCAAGTTGCGGAAAACAGGCGCCTGGCTCGAACCACCAGTCCTCGACCCTGCCTTCCTCGAGGCCCTCTTCCTCTTCTTGGCTCGCTCATACGAGGGAGTAGGTAAGGGCCCCAGGCCTGTCGGCGTGAAACTCGAGCCCGCACCCTGAACGGTGGATCTCCTCATCATGTCGCCCTCGCCCTCCTCCTCCTCGGAAGACAACTCCAGTACCTGGATGTCGTCCGAACTATCACTGGTTTCCCCCGACTCGCTACTCTCCACCACGAAGGAACGTCGGGAGCGTGACGGCCTCATCTTGTGTACCACCTCCCCCTCACCTACTGGTTCCTCCCACGAAACTGAATCGGAAGGCTCCGCAGCGTGCACCGACTCCTCCTCAAGCACGGGCTCCCCCCACGACGTCGATGTGGAGGCGCGCTTCACTTCCCCCCTGGACGTCGACGCTGACGAGCCGAACTGAGCCCTATCCATCTGTGCCTAAACCAAAAGAACTTACCAACTAATCGGGGGACGCTTCTGAAGGACGAGCCTAGTACAGCTAACTGCAAGAACGAGTGCTGAATGGTTGGAAGATTTTTCAAGAAAGAAAGCAGCAAGAAAGAAGTGGGCGAGAAAAGGGGAGGGGGGAATACTTATAAAGGATAAGAACGGCTCCTCGACTTCCGCAATTACTATTCACCGATTGACGTACAACTGCCGCCTGGAAAACCGCGCCACATCCTCGAAGCGTGCGCTGCTGACGTCATCGGGTGCCAGGCTGGCGGCCAGACTCAGAGGTCGGTTCGGATGGAGTATGCGACGGAGAAAATGCTTTACTTAAGGTTTAAGGTGCCGTCCTTCGACAGACGCCCCGGGCTCCAGCATTCGATCGGTTCCCCTCTCATCCCCGAGCAGCTCAGGGCTTACAGCCTCGGGTTGGTGCCGAAACCCCGAACTGTTCGAGGGTGGGACAGAAACCACCATCACCTGGAGCCCTATCGGAAGACAGAGTGGCCAACCCCTGGTCGGAGGCGACCCCTCTATCTGAGACTCTTCAGCCCCAAGACCGGAATACGGTTGGTGCCCCTCCCGTCTGGTTCTCTCTCGGGCCAAACAACCGTGTCAGGGTCGTCTGACCCACAGCCACCACCAATTCGAGGCTCCTTTTCTACCAGTACGGATTTCGGCCGTTACCCCTCTCGCCCTGATCTCCCCTGGATCTGGCTACCGTATCAAGAGCCATCAGATCCAAGAGAAGATCCGAGCGGCAGAGTAACCACCTCTCCGACACCGCCAGGGTTGAAAATTTTTGCAAGAGACAGGCGCCCGCCGAAGCAGACACCTCCGATGGCCAATAGACCACCCCTGCTGTGATCAAACCCACTGTGGGGGGAGAGGTATTTATAGCCTCCCCCATAGACCAACCATTATGACACGGGGAAAGCCAATCGGCGGAAGCCCATGCGCTATCTGCATCTATCAGGCGGCGCCATTAATGTCCCTAGGAAATTGGACCATCACACAGATTCCGGAGAGCCTTCAATGCTCCGCAGGAACGGCGGGCTACCCCCGCTCAAAACGCTCTAGGGCACGACAGTTCGACATCACCCTTGCCGACCCGTAATCCCTCGCCAGCTCGAGGTCAGGTCTAGCACCAGGGTAGTCTTCCCAAGAAAGCTCCACGGCTCGCCATTGCCCTTGTCGACCCGTAATCCCTCGCCAAGCTCGAGGTCAGGTCTGGCACCAGGGTGGTCTTCTCAGGAAGGCCAACGGCTCGCCATCACCCTTGTTGGCCCGTAATCCCTCGCCAGCTCGAGGTCAGGTCTAGCACCAGGGTAGTCTTCTCAGGAAGGCTTCACGGCTCGCCATCGCCCTTGCCGACCCGTAATCCCTCGCCAAGCTCGAGGTCAGGTCTGGCACCAGGGTGGTCTTCTCAGGAAGGCCAACGGCTCGCCATCACCCTTGTTGGCCAGTAATCCCTCGCCAGCTCGAGGTCAGGTCTAGCACCAGGGTAGTCTTCTCAGGAAGGCTTCACGGCTCGCCATCGCCCTTGCCGACCCGTAATCCCTCGCCAAGCTCGAGGTCAGGTCTGGCACCAGGGTGGTCTTCTCAGGAAGGCCAACGGCTCGCCACAACCCTTGTTGGCCCGTAATCCCTCGCCAGCTCGAGGTCAGGTCTAGCACCAGGGTAGTCTTCTCAGGAAGGCTTCACGGCTCGCCATCGCCCTTGCCGACCCGTAATCCCTCGCCAAGCTCGAGGTCAGGTCTGGCACCAGGGTGGTCTTCTCAGGAAGACCAACGGCTCGCCATCACCCTTACCGACCCATAATCCCTCCTCATCTCGAGGTTCGGTCTGGCACCAGGGTACTCTTCTCAGGAAGAAACAACGGCTCGCATCACCCTTGTCGACACGTAATCCCTCGTCATCTCGAGGTTGGGTCAAGCACCAGGGTACTCTCCTCCGGAAGATTCAACGATTTGCCATCCCATTTCCGCGACCATGAACACTCCTCCCCGGCTAGCTCCCGCACCCCCGCAGGAGTGGGGGGCTTGTGTGGTAGGGTAAAAATGGCCTAGAGGCCCTACCAGGGCCCAATACAACTCTCACTCAAGAAAGGTAAAAATAGCAATCTAGTTCGGCCTCGAACCACCGCAGGGTCGGCGCCGAACCTTATGTTCACCCCCGCAGAACTGGCCTCCTCGTATCCGACGAGCTTCAGCAGTCCTCGGCCTCCGATCCGTGACAGCCCCACGGGCCGTCCCCCCTCTCTGGCGAAGCAGGGGGATGACCTGGCACAGCCTAGGCCCTCCGATTCTCCCAGAAGCACGGAAGACCCACGATCAGCCATGTCAGCTCCAAATACCACCCAGGGTTTTGCCACGTCAGCCCTATACCGCTCCTGGTATTGCCACGTCTGCCCTAAACCCCCTGGGCCTTCTGCCACGTCAGGCCCATGGGCTTTCGGGTCCAGACCCGGCCCCCAAGCGGAACCAAACCCGGTTGGGATTCTCTATAAATACTAGACCCTCACCCACCTTTTCAGGTAATCAATCTTTTTCCACTTAAATTCACCTAGTTATTGCTACTCTCTCACAGAGACTGACTAGATCGTCGGAGGGTCCGCCACCGGGACAAACCCCGGTGTTTCAGGACCGTCTGCAGGTACACCAGACCTCGGATCCGAATCTTCTGATCCGAGCCCAGATCTCCGAATCACCCCGAGGTCGCCACAGGTTCCGCCCGGTCAGCAGAGGGTCGTCAGACGAGCAGCTTTCTCCTTCAAATACAAATTGAGTCCGAACTCACACCTGGTGCATCCACACGTCTCCCAGAAATAAACTGCATCAGTTATATATCAAAAATTAGATTGCATTGTGACTTGTTGAGCCTTTTGTGCTCTCCAAATCAGAGAGCATCTCCAAAAATCCAAATTTTTTGAAAATAACCTAGGCCATTGTCTGGTACAACGGCCTTAGTTACTTATCAAAAATTAGATTGCTCTCTGACTTGGTGAGCCTTTTGTGCTCTCCAAGTCAGAGAGCATCTCCAAAAATCCCAAAGTTTTGAATATAACTTAGGCTGTTGTCTGGAGCAACGACCTTAGTTATATATCAAAAATTAGAATGCTCTCTGACTTGTTGAGCCTTTTGTGCTCTCCAAGTCAGAGAGCATCTCCAAAAATCCCAAATTTTTGAATATAACTTAGGCCGTTGTCTGGGGCAACGACCTTAGTTACTTATCAAAAATTAGATTGCTCTCCGACTTGGTGAGCCTTTTGTGCTCTCCAAGTCAGAGAGCATCTCCAAAAATCCCAAAGTTTTGAATATAACTTAGGCCGTTGTCTGGGGCAACGACCTTAGTTATATATCAAAAATTAGAATGCTCTCTGACTTGTTGAGCCTTTTGTGCTCTCCAAGTTAGAGAGCATCTCCAAAAATCCCAAATTTTTGAATATAACTTAGGCCGTTGTCTGGGGCAACGACCTTAGTTATATATCAAAAATTAGAATGCTCTCTGACTTGTTGAGCCTTTTGTGCTCTCCAAGTCAGAGAGCATCTCCAAAAATCCAAATTTTTTGAAAATAACCTAGGCCGTTGTCTGGTGCAACGGCCTTAGTTACTTATCAAAAATTAGAATGCTCTCTGACTTGTTGAGCCTTTTGTGCTCTCCAAGTCAGAGAGCATCTCCAACAACCAAATTCATTTATTAATCTAGGCCCTTGTCTTCAACAACGGCCTTAGTTTAGAAAAAAAAAAATTAACAAATACAGATACACCCGTAGCTGATACATTTCAGTAACAAACCAACATTTACGTACCACAACAGTATTAACAAACGACACAAACAAACGATACTTATGTCTCAAGAATTACATTTACAATTACCAATCGAAGGTAATTAACCAAGTGACATGAAGAGTTTTGAATATATATCCAGCAATTTCAGTTTAAAAATTACAATTCATAGTGCATCGTCATATCTCGAGTCGGAACTGTCTTCTTCGGAAGGAATTACTTCTTGCCTTCATTGAAAGATTAGGTTTAGTTAGTAAGAAACTCAATTGCCACAACAGCAGTATAATAAATTTAAACAAGTGACAAGCATAAAATTTACGAGTCATACCCCTCAAATAAAGTTGGACAATTTCTTGAATCATGATTCATTTGGACAATGCCGCATCTTCGGCACCTTCTCGGTTTTTTTATGCGGAGTTGCTCTCTAATCGGCCTCAATCTTTTGGCGCGAGGCCTTCCCTTTGTCGTGCACTGCTGTGGGTCACCAATGCGTGTAGGTATGTGTCCACTCCCTTGGTCATGAGGTTGTGCACTTGGATGCGGTTGTGAACTACCTCTGGCTTCGACACTATCATGTGGTTGTGAGGCATGTTCTGGTTGTTCACCTGATCTTGGTTGTAGCCGAGAAACCCCGTCAATGATCTTCTGCAAATTCTCCAACGTGTATTTGTAACTCTCATTGGAGGAACAACCGAGATCAACAATTTGTTTTGCATGCTAGCTCAACTCACAATATCGAGAAGCAAAATTCTCGGTGTTGGGTTCGGTTGGAACTGATGTGTAACTTCTTCTCATCACATCCCTTGTCCATCTTCTTTTAATATATACATCCGGGAGGGATGTGTGATGGGAGAAACGAAGTACCACTAAAATATGCCTGCAAGGAATGGCAACAAATTCGAACAAGTGACATGCACATGTAATAATTCCACTGATTTTGGATAATTGAAGAAGACGAGCCGGTTCTGATTCTCCACATAGTATCACATGAAAGGTTGAACTATCCGGTGTCTCAAGATCGGCAACAAATGTCACATTGTACATGAAGCTTTTTGTGACTTCATCTTGGAATTTGTAAAATATTTTCAGAGTATATGTTTTTGCCATTTGTGCCTCCAAAGCCCATTCGCTCTTCAACTTCGGTCTCTTCTCACGGTTACGATGATTTTCTTTCAATTCATCGTGTCTTTGCCTTCCCAAAAAACGGTCGAAGATGACGGCAAATTCGTGCAAGGAATACTTTTTTCTGTATGATGCTTTAGAGCAGAATGTGCCGACTCAACCCGTTGGCTACTCAACATGACGGCCCAAAATGATTCTTTAGTGTAGATGGGTGCCCAACTTTCACGGATATCGAATATATCGTTCAACCATTTGTTACTCTCTAATCCGTATTGCGAAATCAAAATATTCCACTTTTCTACAAATTCATGTATATATTCCGAATTGTAGATTACATTCTTCAAGGACTCCCTAAACTTGTCGACATCGAAACCAAGACGAACCTCCTGGGGTAACTTATCCATAATGTGCCAAATACAAAAACGATGCTGAGTCTGGGGGAAAACTTTCTTAACTGCGGCGGCGATCCCACGATCTTGATCGGTGACAATACCGGATGGAGCACGATTCATAACCCCAACCACTTTTCAAAAAACCATTCAAACGAAGAGGCCGTCTCATTTGGAATGAACCCACCTCCTAAGAAAGTCAATTGCCAGTGATGATTCACTCCAACAAACGGAACAAATAACATTCCGTAACGGTTCGTATTGTACGTGGCATCAAAGCAAACTACATCGCCAAATTCTTCGTAATTCATCCTACAAATACCATCTACCCACATACAATGTGACAACCGCCCTTCGGGATCGACTTGAATGTCATAAAAAAATGAAGGATCCGTCTGTTTCTTAGATTCGAAAAATTCAATTAGCATTGTAGAATCGTGTCCTTTTAATGCTTCTTGCGAGTCTCTAACTAAATTTCTAACATTTTTTTCTGTGAATCCTACTTGATCATAACCACCGCTAGCACTTTCGAAGTAGAGCATTTGTCGACATGTTTGGATATTAGCTTGGTTCATTTGGTCTATAATCCTTTTGTCCGTATTTGACACGGACCTGTTACGGGGCAATAGGTGCCTTCTATCGGGTGAGGTGAATTCGTGATTGTGTTCTTCGTGAAATGAATACACCACCCACGTATTACTTGCTTCGTTCAATTTTACACGAACACAAGCCTTGCAACCCGTTCTACTGGTTATTCCACGTCTACCATCACTATGTTGACCCGGCGACGACCCAGCTTTATTACAGAGGTATGACTTATCTACTTCCATTCCCCCCTTTAATTTATTCCCACCCTTACGCATTGCAAAACCCCCACAACGAGCATATGCAGAATAGAATTTCTCGGCCTCAACTAAAGTGGGGAATGTCATACCTAACTTTGGTTTCAAATGCTCTTCGACTATCGGCATGGAATCAGTGATTGGTTCTGCCAGGACAAAATTATCGCCGGCAGCAGAACTCTCCGTATCGTTGTTCATCTAAGGTAAAAATATATTATTGGTCAATTAATATACACATTATATACAAAATATCTTGTTAACAAACAATTGCGATATATATAATAAGTGACAAAACGTCGAAAACGACGTCATATAAATACAAATATCTATCAATTGGGTACGGCTAATCGCACCCAAGGTAACGGAACTTCTACAAGTAAGTTCCGATCCACGGTTTGCAAGATAAGGCCGTGTCTCGCTCGCATTCCCCTCACTCTTGAACTGAGGTTGTTGTTTGATATACGGTACAATTCCGCACAAACGAGATCAGTAAATTCCTATACTTTGGGAGTGGGAAGGCGCCAAAACACATGAGCCAACAAAATTTGTAGAGGTGAGTTACGGCTAACGGTTTGCCTATTACGCCGATGTATCGGTTTCACTCACGGGAATGAATTGAAAGCGATACACGGGCGTACATTTGAAACCGTGAATCCAAACAAACTTCTACAAATTGCGTTGGCTTGTGTATGGCGAGCTCGACGTAATCGGAAAGTTCCACAATTTTTTTTTCGCTTTGTGCGCTATTACTAACATCGAATAACAACTAACAACAACTAATACTACGTCTACTTCCCCAATTAAACTAGAATTACCTACTCTATAAATCCATCCCCACATAAGATAGCAATTGCACATTCAAACATTGAAGAAAAATTTCAAAACAATCAGCGTAGTTAGGACAAATTTCCAATCAATTTCCAATCAATTTACTCAAAATCAATTTACTCAAGTATGACAAATTAGTACCTTTAACAATGAGGGTGTTCGGGATGCCGCTGCGCGCTGCTGTAGAGAAAGGAAGGGAAGTAGGATTTGGCTAATTTATTCGGGATTAGAGTTTTAGGGTTGGGTAGATTTCGTAAGGGTTAGGGTTTTTTTGTAATTGGGATTTTGCTGTATTCGGGAGAGGAAGAGAGAGATATGGAGCTTTGCCGAGTTGGGCGGAGATCGAGAAGGCTAAGAAATCGATGGCAAGGAGTTGGGAGAGTGAAGTAGGGTTTGGGGATGGGTTTCGAGAGCACGAGCGAAAGAGAGAGAGCGTTTGGGACGAAGTGAGGGAGATGAAGGCCGTTGTTGTGTTTAAGTGTTTAGAAAATATGAGTTAATACCTAGGCCGTTTTTGGGAGCAACGGCCAAGGTATGTTTTTGTTAAAAAAAACAACCTAGGCCGTTGCTCCCAACAACGGCCTAGGCGTTTTTTTCGACAAAAAAAAACTTCACGCCAAAAAAATGCTAAGTCTGAAACGTTTTTTGGCGTGAAGTGACGAAAATGCCCCTCCGCTTTTGAGAGCGTTAGTGGGATGCTTAGCGGGTTCAAATCGCAGCCGCTGATCATGATCAAGATCTGATCGACGGTCAGATCCGCTGTTTTCCAACCCATTGAAAACATACCCATTTTCAATGGAGCAAAACCCATATATATATATATATATATATATATATATATATATATATATATATATATATATATATATATATATATTCGCTCTCCCCCCTCACAAAACCTAGTCGTCCTCCTTCTCTTTCCCTAAACCCATCCCGACCTCCTATCCCCGGCCCTGTGCTCCCCCGACTCCCTTCTGCAGTGCCGCCCTAGCACCCAGTGGTAGAACAGCACCCCAGTGCTCCCCCTGTGCTCCTCCTCCGTCGCATCGTAGACGACAGCAACGATCGCCGCGACCCTCTGGTCCCAGTCTCCGCAGTGCTCCCTCCTTCCTGTCGCAACGCCAAGCCGAAAGCCACCCCCGCTTGACCCTGCCTCCTCCCGAGCGATGCCAGCAGCAGCAATAGTGAGTGCTCCTGTCGTCGCCCTTGGCCACCGTCGTCTTATCATCCAGTCTCTCTCTCTCTTGGTGTGCGTGTGTGATCTCGTGGTGATCATGGGTTCATTTGCTCGTAGTCGTTTGTTGAGTTTGTGGCCAGGATATGTTCCCGTTATTCTTGCTCTTGCTTTGTTCCCGTCGCCGTCTATAAGGCAAGTAACTTGTATTATTTTCTTTGTGTAATACAAGTACTAAATACCGCCTGTAGTGTAGGTTTGTCCTAGAGACAATTCTTGTGCAAAAACCCCTGTTATATCTTCTCTATGTGTTGATCCGTCCGTAGTTATCTCATTATACACACGACATAAATTTAGACTTAGAGATAATAATTTCTAGTATACATGCATGTGTTCGTGATTATGAGGTGTTGTATGAACTTGTTTGCATGATGTGTTCGATGTAGTATAAATTGTAGTAGACTTATAAAATACCCTATACCATGGTGCTTGGACATCTAGTATACCCTATTTCATGTTTGGTTATTATTTGGATGTGTTTC
The DNA here is from genome assembly GCA_017893485.1 of Hemerocallis citrina. NCBI lineage: Eukaryota > Viridiplantae > Streptophyta > Magnoliopsida > Asparagales > Asphodelaceae > Hemerocallis > Hemerocallis citrina. The sequence goes on from CM030364.1 coordinate 206,265,492, forward strand.
ATATAATCTAATTGATTTTATGCTTGAAGAATATTTCTGTTTTTGGTTGTACCCCATTTTTTGTCAGTATTTTAGACCCTATTAAGGTCAGTATATGAAAATTATTTGTGAATATGAATTATAGAGAGTTCTGTCTACTTTCCAGAATTTCTGACAGATCTCAGTTTCGATTTATGAGTTGCAAGTTATTGTTGTTTTACTACAGATGTGTTTAAAATTTCAGATTCAGTTTTATATAAATTCTGGAGGATAATTTATTTTTTATACTGATGTTACAGACAATATTTTGATCCAATATTTTGCTGACTGCAACTAGAATTGATTGAGATTAATCCCTAATTTTTGTGGATTTAATCGATAACTTTTATAAACTATTCTATTCTTGCAAACAACTACTATACATGTAAAATTTTCATACTTTTCAGTAAAGAAACATAATTTCGACCTGATTCTATTTTCTATCTATAAAAACTTTGTGAATATGAATTGTAGCCTACAATATTTATTTTATCACCCTTTTGACGGATCTGGATTTTGATTTATATTTTACAATCTACGGTTGTTTTGGTACTGCTGTGTTTATGATTTGAGAATTACAAAACTACTGTATCTTGCTGCTTTCTGATTTTACTTGACCATTCTATTTATGTTGGAATATTATGAAACTTTATTTTCTGTTACTAAACATACTAGGGAATACCCCAGATGTTTTTTGGATTTAAACAATAAGTTTTTATACCGTTTTTCTGTTTATGAATATAAACTTCTGATTTCTAGCTGAACATGTTTTCTGAATACAAATCGGTTTTAAGTCTTATTTTTGTGAAATACCATATGACTTATATATATTTTCTAGATTCGGCTGAGAGTCTATTTTCCAGATTCTCTGACGGATCCAGGTTTGCATGTTTGTGGCAACGGGAATCCTAGATTTGGTGCAGTACTGTCTAGCTGTCCTGAACTAGAATCCTTATTTTCTTAATCTTTTATGTGTTGTCTTTCACCTGTGCATGTTTATCTTTCAAGCTAAACCTGTTTCATGTTCATACCAAGTTATTCTTGCCATGTTTTTTTACACGTACACTCCTGTTTGATAAAAATAATAAGAAACTAAGCCGGGGATTTAAGAGAAAGATCTAATAGTGGAAAATACAGAAACGTGTACTCGGAAGAGGATTCATAGATCCTACCTGGTTATTTGGAGCTTGATACTTGGTTATTTGGAGCTTGATATTTGGTTATTTGGAGCTTGACACGTAATCTTGACACTTGCACACTTAACACTTGGAGCTTGATATCTGGTTACTTGGAGCTTGATACTTGATTACTTGGAGCTTGTCCCTGAGTACACTGTCCTCTATGGTCCACTATAAAATCTAGAACGTAATTGTTTGAATGTAGCAACCATGTGTTAAAAACCTGGGACGCATGAAGTGCTACCCAGATAGCACTAGCTACAAGACTTGAACATGATCACCTGACACTCGACACTTGCTAATTGCTACTTGTACTTGATTCTTGACACTTGTTACTTGTTACTTGTTTACATAATACTTGTTTACTTGACACTTGCTACATGCCACTTGCACTCGTTCATCTTGCCATGCTAGTGTTCTATTTTGTTGCCATATCTATTCTATGCCATGTTTGCTTCCGCTGTTACTCTATTTTTGTTTATCTTTTCCTGTATTTGTGCTTGCACTACATGCGGCCCATAACTTGCATTGACGGGCGTTTTATTTTCTTTTTCCTCTTTTTGCAATTTGTTAAATTATAGATCATGGTGACCAGTTGCTTGATGGAGTAGGTGATTTGAGATTCTAGTCCTGGAGTTCTTGCTACTATTATTATTATTTCCTGTTACTTATTTTGAATAAATGTATCTATTACATGGATTATTTTATATTGGGCAGTATGACCCAGAATTATTGACTTGTTTCCAGATCTGATTTATTTGAGATTATTACATTTTGTTTCAAGTAAATTCCTGTTGGTATATTGATTCACATATGCATGCGTGGTTGATTTCTCTTGCTTCCTACTCTGATTATTCCTCGTGCTTGTTGTAAAGATCCGGACAGCTTATGGATGATGAAAACCATTCGCTGGGCTTAGTCACGTATCCGTATTCTGTATCTTCTTTTTGGGAAGCAGGGCATGACAGAAACGGGGGTTACAAATACTACCTATCTTACAACAAAATTTCATCCTCGAAATTCAATTGAGGCGGAATGTAGGACAGGGAAAACACCTTGGGGTAACAAAACAGAGAATTGGATGGAGGGAAATGAAATAGTGGCAACACAAAAATGAGAAGGAAGTGGATAGCGATGATATTAAATAACGGATTGATGCATGGAAGAGTGTAAGAATATAATGCAGGGAAAGACATAAATCAATAAAATAATAGAAGTTTAATAGAATGGAAAACACAATATACCTGCAATAACTTCCTCCGCAAGCTCTGCCTCCTCTAAAACTAGGTTATAAGCCTGGCCTCTACCAGGAGCTGCGGCTCCCTAACCATAGACTTGCTGTTGCGGTGGAAGCGGTGGCCTGATCTGACCACGGACTGATGCTCTGGCTAGCGGGTCGTACCTCCTATGGGGGCAGTCCCGAAGCGTGTGATCCTCTGCTCCACATGCAAAGCATTGACGGTTGGCTGTCCTACAATCCTTGCTCACATGACCAAATCTGTGGTAGAAGTCGCAGGTCACATCCTTCCTCGGAGCTACAGGTGAGTAGGGCGTCGCTCTGCAACAGGGGCTGGGGTTGGCCTCCGAATCGGCCCATCAGTAGACCTAACAGCAGCTGCAACGGGGTGTTGAACAGTTTGAGGAGACAACCTGCTGCGAGCCTGTTCCTGAGCTCGGGCTGCCTCAAGAGCCTCAGCATAAGTACGCAAGCGAAGGGAGACGAGCTTCACCCGAATATCTTGCTCAAGTCCCAACGTGAATCTATGAGCTCTGTCCTCTTCGTTCACCACAAGAACGGCTACGAAGCAGCTAAGCCTGGTAAATTCCACTGTGTACTCATCCACTAAAGTAGCACCATGTTCCATGAGAGTCTCATGTTACAACATTACATGTATAATATGTAATAAAGCTCCAATAATAGAACAACGACCAACGTGTTTCAGGGCCAGGAACTGCTGCTCCATCTCAACCCGAGTGCTGCTAGGGAAGAACTTTTCCAAGAAGCTCCCGGTGAATGTAACCCATGTTTTTCATTTTTGTGTATTTTTGGAGTGTATTTTTCTTTTTGGTATATTTTCTCTCTTGTATTTTTCTGGACCGTATATTGGATTTTTTTTCAATATATATATTCGTTTTATTTCATTTTGGGCTCTTTGTGTTTGATTGGTTGTCTATTTTGTTTCGATCTTTATTATTTTGTTCTTTCTTCATTTTGGTGTCATTTTCTTTATATTAATTTATTTTTTTTGGGTGTTTGTGGTGGTGGTGTTTTGGTTGTCCTATTTTCCCAATCCTATGGTTTGATCCCTAATAGGATTACCAAAGCCAAATTGAATCCCCAACCCTATTTGTATTCCTATTTAATTAACCCAAAACCCATTGGTAAACCTACTACTACTCATAATACCCATTAACCCAATACCCATTAATCCACAACTAAACCCTATATATAAACCCCTCTTCACTAAACCCTAACCCTAGTCTCTCTCCCTCTCCTATCCCGGCCTCCCCTCCTTCCCGCTGCTTGCGCCCGCACACAGCACTCGACGCCACTCTCCAGGCCGCCACCTCTCCCCGGCCTGTGTGCAACCCCGGCAACACCCCAAACCCGACAGCCCTCCTCTCCTACACCTGAGCCCGCTTATCCCCCCTCCTTGGCCATCCGATCACCTCCTCACACCACCATCGTTCAACCCTCTTGCACCATTCAATCTCTCGACTTCTTTTCGTGGTGTTCTCTTGTGGTCGCAAGCCACTTTTAGCATCTCGCTTTTGGAATTTTTGTTCGTGTGGAGATTTTTGCTCTAGTAGCTTGGATTCGTTGATTCGATGATTTTCGTTTGTGGGTTTTGCTCGTTACTCTTGGGTTTCATTGTTTTCATCTTCGGTTAAGGCAAGTAACTTGTACTCCAATTTATTTGTTTGATACAAGTAAAAAATACCACCTATAGTGTAGTTGTGTCTAGAGACGACTCTTGTTTGTGTTTTCCTTGATGGGTTTTGTCTCTATTGTGAAAATTTGACCATAGATGACTCACGACACAAATCTTGACATGAATTAACTTAGGTTTTACCCGTTCTTGATTTGATCATGTATGTGAGACTTTTGTGAGAATTCATGATTTGGTTGAGACCCATGCGATATATTTGGTGTGGACATGCTAGATACTCCAATTTATGATGTTTAGACACTTGGTAGACTCGATTTCATGTTTGGGTGTGTATGGATCAATTTTCTTGAATCTATATCGATTTTGTTCTTAAGGGAAAAATCTGTAGTTTGACGCTGATCTGTTTTGTTTGCTGTTTTGGAATGTTTTAAAGTCAGTATCTTAATTTCGGTATAAAACATGAGTTTTAGAGAATTTCATCTATTTTCAAACCCCTCTGACCTTGCTTGATTTTGTTCTCGTATGAGTGAGTTATGGCTGTTTTACTGCAGAGGTATCGATCTTTTCCAGATTCTGTTTTTTCAGTAATTTTGATGACAAATCATCATAAAGAACTATGCTACATATATTATTTTGATCCAAAACTTTGGTCAGTATTTCTTTACCTAGTTAGGGATTACCCAGAATTTTGGTGAATTTTATTGATGAGTTTTATGTGTTGTTTCATGCTCGCTTATGTAATCTATATTTTCTGTATTTTGCTCGCTGATCTGTAAAGAACCTTACTTTCACTATGATTCCTTTTACTGTATGAAAAATGTTCGTGAAATATGAAAGTTAATATATTTTGTCTATTTTCATCCCCTTTTGGCGGATTCAGATTTTGTTTCACGGCTTGCGAGATATTCCAGTTTTCGTACAGTAGTGTTGGAAATTCCAGATTTGCCAAAGTGTCGTTTCTTGATGCTTTATTATTTTTGATGACTAAACAAATTTTACTGGAATATTATAAAACTTTATATTTTGATTCTAGACATATAGGGGAATACCCCAGATTTATCCTAAATTTGTTTGAGAGGTTTTGATGCAGTTTTCCTGACTGAGAATTTGTTTTCCTGATTTTTGACTGAACATGTTTTCTGGATTCAACCCTGTTTTGAGTTATGATGTGGTGAACTACTATATGACTTAATTATACTCGTTGAATTTGTGTGGAAGTCTATTTTCCAGATTCTTTGACGGATCCATATTTGGATGTTTGTAGTAGCGGGAATCACTATTTTTGTACAACACTGTCTTACTGTCCTGAATTAGGAGACTAGTTGTTTTACCATATTATGTGTCATTTTGTACCTGTACTTGTTTATCTTGCACCCTGAACCTGATACATGTTTATACCCTGTTATCCTTGCTTTGTTTTGCGACACCTATATGCATGTCTGATTATAATAATAAATGACCAAGTCAGGGTTAAGGAAAAGATCTAGTAGTGGAAAGTATAGAAACGTGTACTTAGAAGAGGACCTGTGTCCTGCCTGCCTGTTACGTGTTTATGACTACATGATTCACGATCCTGTTACCTGTACCTGACTGCGTGCTTCCCTATAGGAAGATGTACTCGGAAGATAACCACTAAGTTATACCTGTTTCCTGTACCTGACTGCATACTTCCCTTAGGAAGGTGAACTTGGAAGAGAACCACTAGGTTCTACCTGTTCCTGTTATATCTGTTTCCTGTACCTGAGTACACTGCCCTCTATGGTCCACTACGAAATCTAAAGCGAAATTGTTTTTTGTAACAACCATGTAGTAAAATGATGGATGCATGAAGTGCTACCTAGATAGTAATATAACAAGACTTGACATGACATAATCTGATTTCCTGTACTTGATACCTGATTATCCTGTTACATGATTACCTATTTACCTGTACACCTGTTACCTGATACCTGTTACATGTTTACTTGATTATCTGTTTACTTGACACTTGATACATGTTACCTGTACCTATCAGTATACCATGCTACTTGTTTCTATTTTCCTAATTCATGTTGGATATTATATTTCTGTCGACACACTTATACCATGGTAGGCCTGTTACTTAGAATTTCCTATTCCCTGTACTTGTATCCTACATTATAAGTGGCCCATAACTTGCAATTGACGGGTACTTATTTTCTTTTTTCTTCTCCTGCAAATTTACTAATTGCAGATCAGGATGGTAGACTGCTAGATGGTATTGGCGAGATGATGTACTAGTGCTAGATTTTATGCGTTATTATTATTATTATTTATTGCTTGAACTTGAATAAAATGTACTTAGTGACTTGGATAATTATTTTGTATTTGGGTGATGTAACCCATGATATTTGACTTGTTCAGAATCTGATTATTTGAGATCATTGTATTTGGTTTCAAGTAATTTCTGTTGATATCTTGTTTCAATTATGCATGTCTTGTTGTTTCTTTGCTTCTGACTCTGATTATTCCTGTGGTATGTTGTAAAGATTCCTGAACAGCTTATGGATGATAAAAATCGTTCGCTGGGCTTTTGTTACGTATCCGTATTCCGTATTCTTTTTGGGAAGCGGGGCGTGACAGTGAACGTGGTCCAAGCAACGGGCCGCGCGAACCTTTCGGACTAGCCCTCCACCATATGTGGGCAAGATCCACCAACTGGATGGTCACCACATCCACACGTTCTGCATCAGCGATCCTAGCTGCCTATAGCAGACTCTGTCCGGATCAGCCACTGCTCAGCCTCTAGTGGCATCTCAGTGCCGAAAAATTTGTTAGGGCATAAGCTAATGAAGTCTGCAAATGTACCCGAACGAGGAGGAAGAGTTGCCTGTGCAGGCACAGCGGGAGTCGGGTTCCGAGCAACCTCTAATGCGGCCATCACAAGATTGATGTGATTCTGCTGCATCTGGATCAATCGCTCCAACACATTCATAATAGCTTCAACCAGGCTGTTCCTCCTGAGAACGGGAAGTGGAACATCTATGAGCCATGGTCTGCACAAAACCAAAACAATTAGTATCCAGATCAAGTTGATTATCAATTTGTTCATTTAATTGTGTGGCCTGTTCATTGTTGAGTTAATCCTGATTGAGCCGAACTTGACTAACATATTAGCCGAACATGACTGACACATTCGCCAAACCTGGCTCTGATACCCCTAAAAACTCTGTCACGCCCTGCTTCCCAAAAAGGAATACGGAATACGGGTACGTGACTAAGTCCAGCGAATGGCTTTCACCATTCATAAATTGTATGATCGTCTCAACAACATAACAAGAAATATAACAAAATATACTCAACCACGCATGCATGAATAAATTATTAATCAACAGAATTTACTTGAACAAATATAAACTTTCCAAATAAATACAAGATCTGGATCAAAAAGTAAATTTTCAGGACTACAAGCCCGTTACAAGTTTTAAGTAGCAACATAAATTTAAATAAACTCAAATACAAATAACTAAAGCAAATTTTCCCAAGCGAAGCCTAGAACGTTAGCTCACCAACTCCTTCTGGCATCTGGTCTCCAAAGTCTGTATATATCATGCAGAAGAAAAATAGAGAAACAAAGACAAACAGCCTTAGTGCAAGTTAGGGTCGCAAATAGTACAAGCAAGGGTACAAGAATGGAAATATAATAAGGAACAAGAAACAAGATATAACAAGGAATAAAGACAAGAATCAAGGAACACGAAATAAAATGAAGTCAAGTGTGATGCAACTAGAAATAAACATATGAACGGAAGGACAACAACCTGCAAATGTAAAACAAGTAACGGAATGGGTTCATGCAAATTTATGAATCAAAATCAGGTGACTTCTAAATCGAAATCATGTAATCAAATCATGTAACTTGTAACGAAATCAGAAAACTGGTAGACAGGATCATGCATGTGCTTAGAGTCAACTTAAGTATATTATTTAATTCTATCTAGGTAGCGCTTCATGCATCCCAGAATTTTACCACATGATTACTATATACAATCAAGCTACGTTTATATTTCGTAGTGGTATCTATAGGGCTGTGTACTCAGCTATCAAGTAATCCAAATAATATTAACTAAATCATATCGAGTATTCCAAATTATCCAAATGTAATCCAAATCATCCAAATATAATTTAAATCATATCATGTAACCAAATGAGGGAAACACGGGCCCCCTTCCGAGTACACTTTTCTATATTGTCCACTACTAGATCTTTCCCTTAACCCCGGCTTGTTACTTTTTATTACAAAATAAACATGATCAAGAGATAACGAGAACAAAATTGGGACATGACAAGGATGTATAAAGGGCTTATATGATGCAAGGAAAATATTCTAAATCACAAAACACAAGAAACAACATGCAAATATATAAACACAAAATACCAATTCTGAACCGCAAGACATTGCTGTATCAAAACTGAAATTTCCGCTACCACAAAAATGCAAATCTAGATCTGTCAGAAAACCTAGAAACTAGACTCTATGCCGAATCCAGTGCATATAAACAAGATACATAAAGGTTATAGCAATTGTTGTCAAAACAGCAAACTACACAGGATTCGTGTTCAATCAGAATTTGTAAAATTATGTTCAGAAACATGAAACAGGTCTGAAACTTCATCAATTAATTGCAGGAAAATTAGGAAATGTTCTCTAGTGTCTATTATCAGCAAGAAAAATTTCAAGTCCTTATCTTATAGGTATCATAGTTAATTTAATTGTAAAACAAAGTGCACAACAAATTTATGAATATGGAATTCTACGACACAGCAGTACTAAAACTGTAATAACTCACAAACCATAACTTGGAATTTGAATCTATCAAAAGTATAGTAAACTACAAATCTGGGGCTATATTTTATATTTAGAACTCAAGTCCAGATTCTGATGTTATCAGGGTCGAAACAGTAAGCAAAGATAGGAATAATAGTATATGTGAATTCTTTTATATAACAAGTGGCATGATTAGTGACTATTACGAGTCTAAACTAGGGTGTGATACAAATTAGGGTGTAATAGATATCAAATCAGCAAGTCACATTTATTTTTCAACCCAAAAGTAGTAAAATCAACACATACATCATGCAACATACATCTACAAGTTAAGGCGATTCTTAATTTCATGTGTTCAAATAATTAGATGATAAGATGGATCCAAATAGTTGTGAAACGAATATATCAATGAAAGGTTGTGACTCATATGATCATGGGATTGATAAGGAGCAAAATGAGATCATCAAAGGATAAGCCAAAGGGGAGTCACAACTACGATCTACTTGCAGTATTTTCAAATAAAAGCTTGTACTAGAAAAACAAATTGTACAAGAAGATACTTGCCTTGATTGGATGAGGATGTTGATCAACGATCGAGATCGGATGGATTGGATCGGCACGGATCTTGATGGCAATCAAGATCAAGGAAGATCAGATGGCTGGATGTACAATATGATGATGATGAAGATGATGATCAATATCATATCAAATGAACGACTCTGATCTGGCTGAAGGTGAGATCTGATGATCACGATCGGGAGTAAATCGGGTGGCTGAGATTCAATTAATCAATTCCCCCCTTCTTTGATCAACAGTAGCATCAATGGCTGGAGGCTTCGACTAGCGACAATGAGCGGTGGGCTGCGGGCGACACGTCAGCGGGGTTCGATGGGAGGATGAGGGGGAGGTTGCAGGCGAGAAGGGGAGTCTAATGAGGTTGAAATCGGGAGGAATCTCATCCACCCGATTTTCTCTCGATCGTGCTCATCAGATCTCACTTTCAGCCAGATCAGAGCCGTTCATTTGATCTGATCTTGATCATCATCAGATTGTACATCTAGTCGTCCGATCTTCCTTGATCTTGATCGCCATCAAGATCCATGCCGATCCGATCCATCCGATCTCGATCGTCGATCAACATCCTCATCTAATCAAGGAAAGTATCTTCTTGTACAGTTTATTTTTCTAGTACAAGCTTTTATTTGAAAATACTGCAAGAAGATCGTAGTTGTGACTCTCCTTTGGCTTATCCTTTGATGATCACATTTTACTTCTTATCAATCCCATGATCATAAGATTCACAACCTTTCGTTAATATATTCATTTCACAACTATTTGGATCCATCTTATCATCTAATTATTTGAACACATGAAATTAAGAATCGTCTTGACTTGTAGATATATGTTGCATGATGTATGTGTTGATTTTACTACTTTTGGGTTGAGAAATAAATGTGACTTGTTGATTTAATATCTATTACACCCTGATTTGTATCACACCCTAATTTAGACTCGTAATAGTCACTAATCATGCCACTTGTTATATAAAAGAATTCACATATATTGTTATTCCTGTCCTTGCTTGCTGTTTCGACCCTGATAACATCAGAACCTGGACTTGAGTTCTAAACATGAATTGTAGGCCTAGATGTCTAGTTTACTAACCTTTTGACGGAATTGAATTCCGAGTTATGATTTGTGAGTTATTGCAGTTTTAGTACTGTTGTGTCGTAGAATTCCAGATTCATAAATTTGCTGTGCCACTTTATTTTACAATTAATTAACTATGCTACCTATAATATAATGACTTGAAATTTTGCATGATGATATTAGACACACTAAAGAAAATTCCCTAATTTTCCTGGAATTAATTGATGAAGTTTCAGATCTGTTTCATGTTTCTAAACACAATTTTACAAATTCTGCCTGAACACGAATCCTGTGTAGTTTGCTGTTTTGACACCAATTTCTACAACCTTTATGTATCTTGTTTATATGCGCTGGATTCGGAAAAGAGTCTAGTTTCTAGGTTTTCTGACGGATCTAGATTTGCATTCCTGTGGTAGCGGGAATCTCGGTTTGGTACAACAACATTTTGCTGTCCAGAATTGGTATTTTGTTATGTTTAAATATTTGCATGTTGTTTCTTGTGTTTTGTGATTTAGAATATTTTCCTTGCATCATTTAAGCCCTTGATACATCCTTGTCCTGTCCCAATTTTGTTCTCGTTATCTCTTTATCATGTTTATTTTGTAATAAAAAGTAACAAGCCGGGGGTAAGGGAAAGATCTAGTAGTGGACAATATAGAAATCCTCAATACACTTTGTAAGCAAATTATGGTGTGGTTTATAAACTTGAAAATTGTGATGAAATTTAAGCCAAGGTCCGAATTGCAGCTTTATAGGACTCTAAATCACTTCGAACTTCGCATGGTCAAAATTTATGAAGGTATGCGAAGTAGGTTTTCGTATTCATAAATACACTTTGTACACAAAATTTGGTACGATTTTGTAACTTGAAAATTTTGTTGAACTTTAGTCCACGTCTGGAGCAGTTTTTGGTTCTAAATCACTTCGAACTTCGCACGATCAAAACTTACGAAAGAATTTGAAGTAGGTTTCCGTAGTCATAACTACACTTTGTAAACAAAATTTTGGGGCAGTTTTGAGACTTTAAAATTTGATGAACGTTAGCCCAGTGACGGATAGCATCTGTATTAGACTCTAAATCACTTCTAACTTCGCATGGTAAAAATTTACTAAATTATGTGAAGTAGATTTTCGTATTAATAAAAACACATTGTACACAAATTCTGGTATGATTTTGAAACTTGAAAAGTTTAACGAACTTTAGCCCACGTGCGGCTTGCAGCATTTTTTGGCTCTGAATCACTTCGAACTTTGCACGGTCAAAATTTACAAAAGAATATGTTGTAGGTTTCCGTTGTCATAAATACACTTTATAAACAAATTTTGGTGCCATTTTGAAAATTGATAATTTTGATGGAGCCCATGTCCGGATTGCCGCAGTATTAGACTCTAAATCACTTCGAAGTTCGCTATGAAATTTTGTGAAGTAGGTATTCGTATATATAAATACACATTGTTCAGAAATTTTGTTACGATTATATAACTTGAAAATTTAGAGGAATTTTAGCCCACCTCTGGATTGCAGCAGTTTTTGCTTCCGTTCGAACTTCGCACTGTCAAAACTTACGAAAGAATGTGATATAGGTTTCCGTAGTCCTTAATACACTTTGTAAATAAATTTTGGCACGGTTTTGAAACTAGAAAATTTTGATGAACTTTAAGCCCAGGTCCGGATTGCAGCCGTATTGGACTATAAATCACTTCAAACTCCGCACGAGCAAAATTTACGAAACTATGTGAAGTAGGTTTCCGTATTCAAAAATACACATTCTACACAAATTTTGGTGCGATTTTGAAACTTGAAAATCTTGACGAACTTTTGCCTACGTCCGAATTCCAGCAGTTTTGTGCTTTAAATGACTTCAAACTTTGCATGGTCAAAATATACGAAAGTATGTGAAGTAGGTTTCCGTAGTCATAAATACACATTGTAAACAATTTTTTTGTGAGGTTTTGAAACTTGAAAATTTTGATGAACAATAGACCAAGTCCAGATTGTTGCTGTATTAGATTCTAAACCACTTCGAACTTCGCACGTTCATAATCTATGAAAGTATGTGAGGTATGTTTCAGTTGTTATAAATACACATTGTACACTGATTTGGTTGCGATTTAGAAACTTGAATAGTTTTGCAAACTTTAGCCCACGTCCGAATTGCATAATTTTTTGGCTCTGAATCACAGCGAACTTCGCACGGTCAAAATTTTGAAAGAATATGAAATAGGTTTCCGTTGTCATAAATACACTTTGTAAACAAATTTTGGGACAGTTTTGAAAATTGTAAATTTTGACAAACTTTAGCCCACCTCCGGATTGCAGCAGTATTGGACAACGAATCACTTTGAACTTCGCACGGTCAAAATTGACAAAAGTATGTGCAGTTGGTGTCTGTATTCATAAATACACATTGTTCACAAAATTTGGTATGATTTTGAAACTTGAAAATTTTTGCAGAACTGTAGCCATCGTCTGGATTGCAACATTTTTTGGCTCTGAATAACATCGAATTTCACCCGGTCATGATTTATGAAAGAATGTGAAGTTGGTTTCTGTAGTCAAAAATAAACTTTATAAAAAAATTTTGGTGCCATTTTGAAATTTGAATATTTTGAAGAAGCCCACGTCCGGATTGGCGCAATATTGGACTCTAAATCACTTCGAAGTTCACACAGTCAAAGTATCTGAAAGACTGTGATGTAGGTTTCCTTATTCATAACATTGTACACAAAATTTTTTACGATTTTTTAACTTGAAATATTTGGCGAACTTTAGCCCATGTCCATATTACAGCAGTTTTTGGCTCTGAATCACTTCGAACAACGCATGGTCAAAAATTACTACAGAATGTGAATTAGTATTTTGTGGTCATAAATACATTTTTAAAAACAAGTTTAGGTGAGGTTTTGAATCTTGAAAATTTTGATGAACTTTAGCCCAGGTTTGGATTGTAGCTGTATTGGACGCTAAATAATTTCGAACTTCACACGGTCAAAATTTACGAAAGTATGCGAAGCTCGTTTCCATATTCATAAATACACATTGTACACAAATTTTTGTGCGATTTTGAAACTTGGAAATTTTAACCAATTTCAGCCAACGTGCGGATTACAGCAATTTGGGCTCTGAATCACTTCAAACTTTGCACGGTCAAAATATATGAATGTATGTGACATAGGTTTCCATTGTTTTAAATACACATTGCATTTACAACTTCATTGTTATACATACGTACACAAATTTTGGTGCGATTTTGAAACTTGGAATAGTTTGACGAATTTTAGCCTATGTCAAGATTGCCGCAGTTTTGGGCTTTGAATAACTTTGAACTTTGCACGGTCAAAATGTATGAAAGAATGTGAATTAGATTTCCGTTATTATAAATACACTTTAAAAACAAATTTGGGGCCATTTTGAAAATTGAAAAACTTGACGAACTTTAGCCCTTGTCCATATTGGAGCAGTATTGGACTATGACTCACTTTGAACTTCGCACGGTCCATATTGAAGAAAGGATGTGAAGTAGTTTTCTGTATTCATAAATACACATACTACACAAATTTTGGTACGAATTTGAAACTTGACAAATTTTGGTGCCAATTTGAAAATTGAAAATTTTGAAGAAGGCCATGTCCGGGTTGCCACAGTATTGGACTCTAAATCACTTCTTACTTCGCACGGTCAAAATTTTTGAAATTTTGAGAATATGTTTCTGTATACATAATAACAAATTGTACACAAATTTTGGTACAATTTTGTTACATGAAAATTTTGGCAAACATTAGTCCATGTCTGGATTGCAGCAGTTTTTGGTTTTGAATCACTTCGAACTTTACGAGGTGAAAAATTTACGAAAGAATTTGAAGTAGGTTTCTGTATTAATAATGACTATTTAAACAAATTTAAGTGCGGGTTCGAAGCTTCATAATTTTGATGAACTTTAGCCCAGGTCCGGATTGCAGCTGCATTGGACTTTAAATCACTTCAAACATCGCACGGTTAAAATTTATGAAAGTATGATAAGTTGGGTTCCGTATTCATAAATACACTTTGTACATTAATTTTGGTGCAGTTTTGAAATTTGAAAATATTAAGGAACTTTAACCAACGTCTGGATTGTAGAAGTTTTAGGCTTCGAATCACTTCGAATTTCTTACGGGCAAAATATAAGAAAGTGTCTCTCCCCGCTTCCCAAAATATAATAAAATACGGGGTCGCGACTAAGGCCCAGTGAATGATGTGGACACATCATTCATAAGCTGTAATGATCAACTCAAAAACATGGAATAATCTCAACCACACAGGAAAAATATAATCACATAAACAGGAATATCATAAATATAGTCCACAAAATAACCAACATCCATCAAAATAAACTTCGGGTCAACTGCCTGAGATACAAGGTTTGCAATAAAACAAATAGAACTGAGAATACAACATAAAGCAAGTAAAAGTAGGGTGGGATCCATCTTCATTCCTTAGAACACTTGATCACCAATTCCTTCTGGCAATTCTTCTCCTACTCCTATAAATTCACCGTCTCGAGTTTGGGAAGGAGAACACCCATTAGAGAAAGTAACGGGCAGTAAGTAGTACTAGCAAGTAGGCAACAAAAACAGGAATATAGCAAGAACAGGGAATCATGTGTACAGGAAACAAATCATGTAACGAGGAATATAAACATGTAATCGAGAATCAAGTAACTTGTCTTATGAGCAGGGATCATGTAACTAGTAGACTGAAACATGTAACATGTAAACGAGAATCATGGAAACTTGTAAACAGGAATCATATAACTTGTAACAGGAAAATGCATGTGCTCAGTGTAAATCTTAAGTATATCCATTTCATCAGTCCTAACTAATGCACCCAATTCTGTGTTCCATGCCACAGGTTCGAGTGCATACAAACATGTCAATGTTTAAACTCTAGCGGCGAATTCTATAGATCATGTACTCAATTTTCGCAGGAAACATGAGCATGTAGTCAAGCAATAGGCACTAGAGGTAACCCCCGCAGGATCTAGAGGTAACCCCCGTCAACCCCTGATGTGGCACTTAATTCTATCTGGCACTTAGTTCCATATGACTGTAAACATGTATCACTTAATCATGTAATCATGTAATGGGCTCTAGAGGTAACCCCCACAGGATCTAGAGATAACCCCCATCAACCCCTGACGTGGTACTTAGTTCTACGTGGCACTTAGTTTCATATAACTTGTAATCATGTATCATCATCACGGGAAACACGGGCCCCCTTCCGAGTACAATCTCCCATATCGTCCACTACTAGGTTTTACCCTTATTACCCCGACTTATTATTCTTTTATAATAGCTAACATGAACATGAGCATGATAACAGGTAACAGGACAGGATCAAGGGGGTATCAGGTCTATGCAAAGCAGGTAATATAATTTAGTTCATAAAATCAAAGGAACAAACATATATGTATTTAAAACATGAAGGCAAAATTTTGGGCGACAAGACGTTGCTGTATAGAAACTAACTTTCCCATTGTTACAGGAAAGAGAAATTAGTTCCGTCAGGAGATCTAGAAACTAGAATACCTGACGATTCCACCACAAATCTACACGATACATTTCAACTGTAGAAACATGGTCTACCAGATTGTTCTTTATGAGTTTACTGTGCAGGCAGCAACTCAACATCAAGTTATTATAATGATAATTCATCTAAAATCTTAACTAAAACTCTTGCAAAAATTATAATTAAGTTTCTGACATTGGTAATTACAAATTTTAAAATCCTAAGGTCTAATTTCTTAAGTTATCAGACTATTCTAATTAATTTAACATGACAGAGTAATTATAAACAACAAATTTGGAATTTCGACAGTACAGTAGTAAAACTTAAATATTTTGTATTCTATAAGTCGGATTGAGAATCCGTCAAGTGGTATGGATTCCTCACACAGAGGGCTACAACTTTTATTTAAATTGCTCTAAATGATTTTCTATTGGGTCAAAATTCCAGGTCTTTACTAGTCTAGTGTTCTAACAGTAATTTAGGGTCAAGTTTACATGTATATAACGGGTCTGAAAATCTATTCAAAAATCCTATAAAAATTATATTATGACTCATAATCAAGTCTATTAGTATGTTGATAAATATCAAGTCCTAATTGACCCGTTAACATGACATTTTAATTTGTGAAACATATCGGTGTGCTATAAGTAACAATTTAGAATGTGTAGACCTAGCAGTACGAGAAACTTAATAACTCATTATCTACAACTCAGAATTTAGATCTTTCGAATCTTCCAGAAACTAGATTCAATGGGCTATGACTTTCATTTATAAAGCTTTATATATTAAAACGGGGTCGGAAGTTCACTACAATACAGACTAGGCAGCGGGGCAGCAACATGGTAAGTTTATCTAACAAAAATTGAGATGTAAAATTGCATATACTACCACGAGATATTAATAGAGCATTCATGACTAGAAGATCCAGGGTATTTCCACAATTACCAATATGAAAAGTTTCCATTTCTACAACAACAATTATAGAATTAAATATTTATACGACCACACGACAAAAATCATCAATCTCGACATGTATCTATCTACTTGTGCTTCTTTGTCATGTGTTCATGTAATGCACAAGGATGTTCATGATTGTCTTATGTGTACGGAATTAACAAGAATGGAGTGTACACTAATGGGTCGAGATTTAATCAACATGGGAAAGGAATGAGATTTTGTCAACGAATCAATCAAACCTACTTGCGGGATTCAAGACAGAGCATGTACGAGAACAAGAAGAGTGTACAAGGGATACTTGCCGTTTATACAGTGAGAACGAGCGAGACATAGCGATGGCGGCAACATGTGCGAGCTATGCACAACGACATGTTCACACAACGGCAATGGAAGCACGTGCATTGAAAGCAACAATGAGAATAGCAAGGGACAGTAAGGTGGCAGCGGCAATGAACAGCAAGAGACGGCGGCAACTCGGCAGAGACAACAACTACTAGAACAAGACAGTAACGACAATGGCGAGGAGCAGCACCGGCGATACTTGGTGATGAACATCGGCGAGGGTCAGGCTTCAGGATGGTCGCTCGAGGTGGTGGTTGAAGGTGCAAGGGGGAGAGTTGTGGTAATGGCAGAAGGCGGTGATGATGCTCGGAATGACAGCGATGGTTGAGCAGGGCATTAGGCGGCAGAAATGGTGTTTCGGTGGTGGAGCGAGGCGGCAGTCGAGCGGTCACACGGGAGGCGACGAATGCAGCACGGAGGAAACAGGGGTGGTGCAGGCAGCGACGAAGGGGATGTCGGGGTGGTGGTGCAGTCGGAGGATGGTTGGAACTTGGAGAGTGGCAATGGCAGTCGGTAATGGCTGTGGTGGTGAGTCCGAAGGTGGAGGGGCGTTGTTGGGGGATGAGATGAGAGCGGGTCGACTGTGGGCAGGGGGTGAGGGTGTTGTGGGGGGGTGTTGAGGTAGGCGGCGATGGCGAGGCAAGGTGATTGGATGGTGAGCGACAGAGGAGAGAGAGAAGGTGGAAGAAGAAGGGGGTAGTTTGGATTTGATGGTGATTAGGAGGAGAGTAGGTTGATTAATAGGGATTAGTTAGAATGATTATGGAGGGGATCAGGGGTTTAGTTAGGATTAGTGGGGACATGGAGAGATGTGTGGGGGAACGTGGGAGGGAGTTGGAGATTGGGCAATTAGCAGATTGGGAAAAATTGGGTTAGCGGGTTTGAGTTTGATTAACAGGTTTGGGTACACCAATGTGGGCTTGGGTTTTAATAATTAGGCTGGGTTTGGGCTTATGATTTAAAACAATTAATAGAGTAGGAGTATGGCCTATGAATTGGGTTCAAACATAACGAATGGAAAACACAACTTAGGTTCAAGAGAAGAAATGAAAATTTTCTTTGAAAATAGAATTACAATAATACAAAGAGATAAAAGGGATACAATTCTTTACAATCGAAAATGGAAGTTACAGAAAGTATGTGAAGTAGGTTTCCGTGGTGATAAATACACTGTAACCCCCATTCCCGTAAATACATATCTTTTGAATATTTTCTGTATTTCGTGTTAAATTCTGTTTGATTTTATATTAAAGTACTTCCTAATCGACAATTATATTCAATTTCAAACAATGATACATTTTAACTTGTTTTATAATCCTGATTAATTGACTATTTACATTTTAGCCCAAATCAAATTCATTTTTACTAGTTGAATTATTTTGATAAATGTGTTAAACCCAATTCCTATTTTATATAATCTTTAATTATTATTGCTATTACTATCATCATCATGATTATTATTTTTTGTTTTTATTTTTATTATTATTGTTATTATTGTTGCTATTATTATTAATGTTGTTGTTACTATTATGATTATGATTATTATTAATGTTAGTAGTAGTATTATTAGTATTATTATTTTTGTTATTATGGTTATTATTATTGTTATTATCATTAATATTATTATTACTGTTTTTATTATCATTATCAATATTATTTTCTTGTTAATTGCATTATTTTTATTTTTATTGATAATACTATAATTATTAAAACTTTATAATACTAATTATTTTCCCCCTATTGAATTTATACCTACTAATTAATTTTTTTAACCCAAAACCCCAGCCATTCTCTTATTGGATCCTAACCGAAACCCAATATCCTATTTAATCCCTATAAATACACTACTAACCAAACCTATACTACCCTAACCCTAAACCCTACCCTTATAACTCCCAGCCGCCTAACCCCTCCCTACTGTTCACCCCCTTCTCCTTCCTCCCGCTCATCTCTTTCCGAACCTATCTCCTTCCTCGCCCTGAGCATCACCTGCACCCACCGATCCCCCGCTCGTCTTCCACCTTCGTCAAACTCATCCCCGTCCCTCCTCATCACCCCTGACCTTCCTCCTCCTATTCTATCCCGCAACCAAACCCATCGAGCTCCTCCACCGAACTCCGCCATCTTTATCAACCGAAACCCACCACCTAACACCTCATCGTCAACCACACCACCCAGTCGCTGCCTTTTCCCCGGTGCTCAACTACCGTCCCTGTGCCTCCTCATCACCGAGGAACCCATCGTCTTCATCCCGAAGCTTCGACCACCTCGCCTCATCGTCTTCCCCCACCACTCGAAACCGTCGCAGTCACCACAGCAATCACCCACTGCCTCCGTCACCCTCCACTGAACTCCACTTCCACCGCAGTTCATCACCATCGCCCGCCATCGCCCTTCCTCCTCTTCCTCTGTTTCCCTCCCAAAAACAGAGCACGTCATCACTGTTCCCTGCCTCCTTCCTTCAGTCGCTGCCTCCACCGCCACTTGAGCCACCACCGCTCGACCCCCCCCCCCCCCCAACTCTGCTGCAGCCACTTGCGGCCACCACTGAGCCACCCTGCCGCAATTGCCACCGTCGATCGGACCCAAAGCCAAACCCTTTGATGTTGCTGTTGTTTTGATCACTTTGATCATGGGCCGTCCAATCGCCATCGCGATCGTGATCATGATCAAGATCTTGAGCTTGATCATGGCCTTGATCATCAGCCGTCCGTTTGATCCGATCATGATCATCATCTTCTTGATCCTTTGATCTCGGCCATTCGTTCGATCTTGCTGTTACTGTTTTGCCGATCCTTGATGTGTTGTTTTGGGTTGTGCACATAGTGTGCACGTGTTATTATGGGTTCATGTTCGTTGCTCCGGGATTGTCATCCCGTTATTCTTGGTATTCAATTTTGTCGTCCAAAAGGCAAGTCACTGTCCTATTGAATTGTTAATTGTATCAAATTCAAGTTTTGTTGAAACTCTTGCAGGTAGATCCCATGTTTATCGTATTATACATTGTTCATCTCTTTCGTTGGGTATATTGAGGGTTTACACGAGCTAATCCCAATTTACTTGATATCGTGCCACTTTTGATTCCAAAGATTGAATCTTTCATGTGTGCATATAGAATTGATTATAGGGTTGTTCATATAATTATCACACAAATAAAATATTGTAGAGAGAATTGCTAGGTTGTATGTTGCTTGATCGATTGATGGTTGATTGATGATAAATTGATGTATGTATGTGTTCTTAATCTTATTTACCATGTTTTTATATCCTTCATGCTGATTGAGAAGTTTATTGACTAGTAGAATTGATACTCATCACGTTTAATTAATTTTTTTCATGAAGAATACCCTAAAACCTGTATCTTGCTTGCTGCCTGTATATTGTCTGCTATTTTGACCCAGTAAATAATCTCAAAACAAATAATTTTCTGAATAAGAATTGTAGCCCTACCTTTCTAGTTTCCATAACATCTTGAATTTTTGAATTCCGAGTTGTGTAGCAAAAGTTATGCCTGTTTTACTACAACTGTGTTTTTATTTCCAGATTTTCATATTCTTGTATCTTCCATGTTTAAACAGTAAAAAGGCTGATTCAATGATAAAATATTTCTCTGAAAATTTTCATATTGTCGCTTATCATGTTTATGAGTCTAGAAAATATTTTTAATGAATTTAATATTGAGTTTTTTGCTGTTTCTAAAATTATAACAACATGATGTCGAATTTCGGCCTGAACCTATAATTTGTAAAGAATGATGTGTTTGACCTAGCTACTATTGTCGGATATTGAACTTTAAATATGAGTTGGAACCGTGTGGAAGTCTAGTTTCTGAATTCCTGACGGACTCAGTTTTTGAGTTCTGAAACAGCGGAAAACTGCATTTTTGTACAGACCACTCTTGCTGTCCAGAATTTTATATTCCAGTTTTTGATAGCTTAATTAATCTTATATCATTGTATTGTATGAATCGAAGTGTGTATGTTGCATTGCATGATCCCAATATCTTATTGTCATCATTCTAATTGTCCTACTACATGTTGTCACCTTATTGTTCCTTTATTGTTACCATTGTTCACCCCATATCTCAAATTGCATATTGTATTATTGCATCGATAAAAATTATTAACAAACCGGGGTTTAACAGGTTGACCTAAGTAGTGGAAAATATAGAGACTGTACTCGGAAGGGAGCTCGTGGTTTCCCTACAAAAACTGAATGACTGAATAACTAGATAACTATATATTGTTTCATGGATATTGATACTGAATAACTGAATGACAGAATAACTGAATACTGAAGAGAATTGTTTATATCGTTTCCCGAGTACATGAACTATAATATCCACCACCAAGTCTAAATGCAACTTGTTTCTATGTAGCAACCATGTGGTAAATAAATGGGACGCATGAAATGCTACATTAGTTAGATTAAAATGATTTATAGACTTAAGGATTGACGCGACATCGACATTATATATTGTTCATTATTGTTCTTATTGATATCGAATATTAGCTAAGTATTATTGGTACTGATCATTGAACATTGTTATTGAACATTGAATCACTGTTTATAGCCATTGCATCGATTATCATGATATTAATTATTGTTATTGTCTCATG
Organism: Hemerocallis citrina; assembly: GCA_017893485.1. Classification (NCBI taxonomy): domain Eukaryota; kingdom Viridiplantae; phylum Streptophyta; class Magnoliopsida; order Asparagales; family Asphodelaceae; genus Hemerocallis; species Hemerocallis citrina. Next base: position 206,287,481 of record CM030364.1, read on the forward strand.
TTATTGATTCCTATTGATCCATTGAATTCATTGTTATATCGTTATTCCATTGTTCCCTGCTTTCTCTACTTGCTGTCCATGATTTGCTCTAAGGACAATTTTTCTCCTCTTTTTAGAAGAAGTGTTTACAAGTGTTGATGGAGAATTGTCTGCTGGGATTGGAGAACAAAGAGTCTGAGAATTTTAATGCTTTTAATTGCTTATTGTTTTATCAAACTTAATGTATTGGGTCTTATTATCTATTTGTGATTGGATTATTATTGTATTGGGCTTATAACCCAGATTTTGTTATTGTTTCCAAACTTTGGTTTATTGTATTTAGATATTTCATATTGCTTCATTCCAAGTATTATTGTTCATAAGATTATTATTATTGCCTGCGCAATTATTCTGTGTTGATTATATTGTTGAGTTGATCGGATAAGCAGCTTATGGGTGATGTTAGTCATTCGCTGGGCCAATGTCATATGCTCGTATTCCATATTTTTGAGAAGCGGGGCGTGACATACACATTGTACCCAAATTTTCGTTCGATTTAGAATCTTGAATAGTTTGACGAACTTTAGCCTACGTCCGGATTGACGCAGTTTTCAACTCTGAATCACTCCGAACTTCGCACGGTCAAAATGTACGAACGAATGTTAATTAGATTTCCTTTGTCATACATACACTTTATAAAAAAAATATTGGGCAGTTTTAATAAATGAAAATTTTGACAAACTTTAGCCTACGTGCGGATTGCACTAGTATTGGACTAGGAATCACTTCGAACTTCACACGGTCCAAACTGAGGAAAGTATGTGAAGTAGTTTTTGTATTCATAAATATATATTGTACAAAAATTTTGGTATGATTTTGAAACTTGAAAATTTTTGCCGAACTTTAGCCCTCGTTCGGATTGCATCATTTTTTTGCTCTGGATAACATCGAACTTCTCATGATCAAAATTTACGAAAGAATATGAAGTAGGTTTCCGTAGTCAGAAATACACTTTGTAAAAAAAAATTGGGTGCCATTTTGAAATTTAAAAATTTTGAAGAAGCCTCCGGATTGCCGCAGTATTGAATTCTAAATCACTTCGAACTTTGCATGGTCAAAATTTACGAAAATATGTAAGTAGGTATCGTATTTATAAATACACATTGCGCAAAAATTTTGTGATGATTATGTAACTAGAAAATTTTGAGGAACTTTAGCCTACGTCCGGATTGTAGCAGTTTTTTGCTCCGAATCACTTTGAACTTCACACTGTCAAAATTTACGAAAGAATGTGAAGTAGGTTTCCGTAGTCCTAAATACACTTTGTAAATAAATTTTGGCGTGGTTTTGAAACTAGAAAATTTTCATGAACTTTAAGCTCAGGTCCGGATTGCAATTGTATTGGACTCTAAATCACTTCAAACTTCGCACGGAAAAAATTTACGAAACTAAGTGAAGTAGGTTTTCGTAATCATAAATACACATTCTATAGAAATTTTGGTGCGATTTTGAAACTTGAAAATTGTGACGAACTTTAGCCCACGTCTGGATTCCAACAATTATGTGCTTTGAATCACTTCAAACTTCGCATGGTCAAAATATACGAAAGTATGTGACGTAGGTTTCTGTAGTCAAAAATACACATTCTAATCAAATTTGGGTAAGGTTTTGAAACTTGAAAATTTGATGAACTTTAGCCCAGGTCCATATTGTAGCTGTATTGGACTTTAAACCACTTCGAACATCGCACGGTCAAAATCTACGAAAGTATGTGAAGTAGGTTTCCGCTGTTACAAATACACATTGTACACTAATTTTGATGTGATTTAGAAACTTGAATAGTTTTGCGAACTTTAGCCTATGTACGGATTGACGCAGTTTTGGGCTATAAATCACTTCTAACTTTGCACGGTCAATATGCACGAAAGAATGTGAATTAGAATTCCTTTGTCATAAATAAACTTTATAAAAAAGAAATTGGGGCAGTTTGGAAAATTGAAAATTTTGACCAACTTTTGCCCATCTCCGGATTGCAGCAGTATTGGACTATGAATCACTTTGAACTTCGCACGGTCCAATTGACGAAAGTATGTGAAGTAGGTTTTGTATTCATAAATACACATTGTACACAAATTTTGGTACGAATTTGAAACTTGAAAAATTTTGCAGATCTTTAGCCCCTGTCCGGATTGCAAGATTTTGTGGCTCTGAATGACATCGAACTTCACCTAGTTGTAATTTATGAAATAATTTGTAGTAGGTTTCTGTAGTCATAAATACACTTTATAAACAAAATTTGATGCCGTTTTGAAATTTGAATATTTTGAAGAAGCCCACGTCCGGATTACCGCAGTATTGGACTCTAAATCACTTCTAACTTCGTAGGTTCAATGTTTCCAAGAGTCTGTGAAGTAGGTTTCCTTATTCATAACATTATACACAATTTTTTGTATGATTTTTTAACTTGAAATATTTGACGAACTTTAGCCTAATTCTGTATTGCGATAGTTGTTGGCTCTGAATCACTTCGAACAACGCATGGTTAAAATTTACGAAAGAATGTGAAGTAGTATTTCATGTCATAAATAGACATTGTAAACCAATTTAGGTGAGCATTTGAATCTTGAAAATTTTGATGAACGTTAGCCCAGGTCCGAACTGTAGTTGTATTGGACGCTAAATCACTTCGAACTTCGCAAGTATGTGAAGCTCGTTTCTGTATTCATAAGTACACATTGTACACAAATTTTGGTGCGATTTTGAAACTTGAATTTGTTTTCGAACTTCAGCCAACTTCCGGATGCAGCAGTTTTGGGCTCTAAATCACATTGAACTTTGCACGGTCAAAATATATGAATGTATATGAAGTTGGATTCCATTGTTATAAATACACATTGTATTTACAAATTCATTGTTATAAATACGCACTGTACACAAGTTTTTGTGCAATTTAGAAACTTGGAAGAGTTTGAAGAACTTTAGCCTACGTCAAGATTTTCGCAGTTTTGGGTTTTGAATCACTTTGAACTTTGTACGGTCAAAATGTACGAAAGAATGTGAATTAGATTTTCTTTGTTATAAACACACTATTAAAAAAAATTGAGCGGTTTTGAAAATTGAAAATTTTGATAAACTTTAGCCCTTGTTGGGATCGGAATAGTATTGAACTATGAATCACTTCGAACTTTGCACGGTCCAAATTAACGAAAGGATGTGAAGTAGGTTTCTGTATTCATAAATACGCATAATACACAAATTTTGGTACGATTTTGAAACATGAAAATTTTGGCGAACTTTAGCCTACTTCCGGATTGCAGCATTGTTGGCTCGGGATCATATAGAACTTGACACGGTCAAAATTTTTGAAACCGTAGTCATAAGTACACTTTGTAAACAATTTTTGGTGTCGTTTTGAAATTTGAAAATTTTGAAGAAGGCCACATACGGATTGCCGAAGTATTGGACTCAAAATCACTTCGAACTCCACACGGTCAAAATTTTTGAAAATTTGTGAATAAGGTTTCCGTATACATAAATACAAATGTACACAAATTTTGGCAATTTTGTTACTTGAAAATTTTGACGAACTTTAGCCCACAGCCAAATTGCAGCAGTTTTTGGCTCTGAATCACATCGAACATCGTGGGGTGAAAATTTATGAAAGAATGTGATGTAGGTTTCTGTATTAGTAAATACACTTTGTAAAAAATTTTGGTGCGGTTTCGAAGCTTTAAAATTTTGATGAACTTTAGTGTTGGTCCGGATTGCAGCTGTATTGGATTCTAAATAACTTCGAACTTCACACGGTCAAATTTATGAATGTAACCCCTGTTTTTTATTTTGTGTATTTTTGAGTGTATTTTTCGTTTTGGTGTATTTTCTCTCTTGTATTTTTTTTCTGAACCGTATATTGGAGTTGTTTTCAATATATATTCGTTTTATTTCATTTTTGAGCTCTTTGTGCTTGATTTGTTGTCCTTTGTTTCGTTCTTCTATTATTTGATCTTTCTTTTATTTGGGCTCGTTCTTTTTATTTTTATGTTTTTATTTTTCTGGGTGTTTGTGGTGGTGGTGATTGGTTGCTTGTCCTATTCCCAATCCTATTGTTTGATCCCTAATAAGATTTACCAAAGCCAAATTAAATCCCCAATCCTATTTGATATCCTATATAAATTGTATCCTAATTAAAGCCCAATTAGGATAAAACACTCATTTTACAAGAGGTAAAACAAGGCACTATCCTGTTCCTAAAAAAATAAAATAAAATAAAGCCCAATTAAACAAATCCTACTACTACTCCTAAACTACCCATTACCCAATAACCCAACTCATATTTCTATACCCTAATTCCCTTCATATATATACTACCTCTCTCACAAAACCCTAACCCCGGCCTCCCTCCTCCTTTTCCCTTGCACCGCCCGCGCCCAGCCAGCCCGACGCCAGACCACCTCCAGGCCGAGCCACCCCCCTCCCTGGCCTGTGTCCGACGTCGCACACCCCCCACACTCTGACACCCATCCCCTCCAAACCCGACACCTCCTCTTGGCCGACCACCCTTCACACCACCTCACCACCATATTACCCCTTGCTCATCTCTCTCATCTGCTCTCTTGGTGTTCTCTAGTGGCCGCAAGCCACTATTGTCATCTCTCTTTTGGTGGAATTGTTCGTGTGGAGATTTTCGCTCAAGTTACTTGAATTCATTCATTCACAGATTTTCGTTCGTTGGTTTTGCTCGTTACTATTGATTTTTTTCGTTCTTCATCTTCGGTTAAGGCAAGTAACTTGTACTCCAATTCATTTGTTTGATACAAGTCAAAAATACCACCTATAGTGTAGTTGGGTCTAGAGACGACTCTTGTTTGTGTTATGTTTGATGAGTTTTGTCTCTATTGTGAAATTTGACCATAGATGACTCACGATATAAAATTGGACATGAATTAACTTAGGTTTACCAGTTCTTGATTTGATCATGTACGTGAGACTTTTGTGAGAATTCGTAATTTGGTTGAGACCCATGTGATATATTTGGTGTGGACATGCTAGATACCATAAATCATGATGTTTGGACACTTGGTAGACTCGATTTCATGTTTGGTTGTGTTTTGAACAAGTTTTGTATTGTATATGTTGAGTTGTTAAAGGGAAAAATCTGTATTTTGTCGCTGATCTGTTTTGTTTGCTGTTTTGGACTGTTTTGATGTCAGTATCTTAATTTCGGTATAAAATATGAGTTTTAGAGAATTTTGTCTATTTTCAAACCTCTTTGTCCTTGCTTGATTTCGTTTTCGTATGAGTGAGTTATGACTATTTTACTACAGAGTTGTCGATCTTTTCTAGATTTTGTTTTTCGATGGTTTCGATGACTAATTATTTTGATCCAAAACTTGGGTCAGTATTCCTTTATCTAGTTAGGGATTACCCAGAATTATGGTGGATTTTATTGATGTGTTTTATATGTCGTTTCATGATCGTTTTTGAAAACTATACTTGCTGTATATACTCGCTGTTCTGTAAAGAATCGTATTTTCACCCTGATTCCTTTTACTGTATGAAAAATATTTGTGAAATATGAAAGTTAGTATATTTTATCTATTTTCATACACCTTTGGCGGAATTGGATTTCGTTTTACTAGTTGCGAGATATCATAGTTTTCGTACAGCAGTGTTGGGAATTCAGGTTTGCCAAACTATCGTTTATTGATGCTTTCTTATTTTTGATGACTGATCTAATTTTACTGGAAAATTCTGAAACTTTATATTTCGATACTGGACATATAGAGGAATACCCCAGATTTTTCGTGGATTTATTTAATGTGTTTTCATGCTGTTTTCCTGATCTTGAATTCGTTTTCCTAATTTCTGACTGAACCTATTTTCTGTATTCAAATAAGTTTTGAGCAATATTTTTGTGAATTAATATATGACTTATTTATACTCGCTGGATTCAGTTGGGAGTCTATTTTCTAGACGTTTTGACGGATTCAGATTTGGATGTTTGTAACACTGGGAATCACTGTTTTACTACAGTATGGTCTTGCTGTCTTGAACTTGAGATTTGTCTATTTTATTCTTTTATAAGATATCTTGCACTCGTGCATATTTATCTTGCAACTTTCACTTGTTACATGATCATGCCATGTTATTCTTGATATATTTTGCACATATACATGCTTGTTTGACATTAATAATAAATAACCAAGCCGGGGTTTAAGGGACAAATCTAATAGTGGATAATTCAGAAACGTGTACTCGGAAGGGGATCTACTGATCCTACGTGATTACTTGATACTTGCACGCCAGACACGATACTTGCCACTTGCACAACTTGACACGTGGTTACATGATACATGATACTTGGAGCTTGGAGCTCGATTACTTGACTTGTCCCCAAGTATACTGCCCTCTATGGTCCACTATAAAATCTAAAGCGAAACTGTTTGTTGTAGCAACCATGTAAGGTGGGCTGCATGAAGTGCTACCTAGCTAGTAATCATTACAAGATTTGATACATGCTACTTGAACATGATACTTGAATATGATACATGCTGGCTTGATACTTGACACTTGATGCATGTTTACATGAGACTTGAAACTTGACACTTGATGCATGTTTACATGGTACTTGATTACTTGATACTTGATGCATGTTTACATGATACTTGATTATTTGACACTTGATTCATGCCATTCACACTTGTTCACTTTGCCATGCAAGTTGTTTATTTTGACATCATGCTTATACCATGTTGCTAGTTAGTTTCCCCATGTGCTTGTATCCTACATTATAAGTGGCCCGTAACTTACAATTGACGGGTACTTGTTTTTCTCTTTTCTTCTTTCCTGCATTCGTTGAATTGCAGACTTTGGAGAACAGGTTCCAGATGGTATCGAATACATGAAGTATTAGTGTTGGATTTTATTATTATTATTTCTTGTAACTTGCTTGAACAATATTGTATTTTGAGACTTGGATTTATTCTTGTATTTGGGCAATGTGACCCAAGATATTTGTTTTATTCAGATCATGACTATTTGAGATTTACATATTTAGTTTCAAGTATTCTTGTTGGTATTTTGGCTCATATGTGCATGTGGTTGATTCTTTTGGTTCCGACTCTGATGATTCGTGTGAATGTTTAAAGATTCTTGAATAGCTTATGGATGATGAAAATCATTCGCTGGGCTTTTGTTGCGTATTCGTATTCCGTATTCTTTTTGGAAAGCGGGGCGCGAAAATGAAAGTATGTGAATTTGGGTTCCGTATTTATAAATACACTTTGTACACAAATTTTTGTGCAGTTTTGAAACTTTAAAATATTAACGAACTTTAGCCAACATCGGGATTTTAGCAGTTTTCGGCTCTGAATCACTTCGAATTTTGTACGATCAAAATATACGAAAGTATGTGAAGTAGGTTTCCATTGTTATAACTAGACATTGTACACAAATTTTGGTGCAATTTAGAAACTTGAATAGTTTGACGAACTTTAGACTACGTCCGAATTGACGCAATTTTTGGCTCTGAATCACTTTGAACTTCACACGTTCAATGTGCGAAAGAATGTGAATTAGATTTCCTTTGTCATAAATACACTTTATAAACAAAATTTGGGGCAGTTTTAATAAATGAAAATTTTGACAAACTTTAGCTCTCGTGCGGATTGTAGTAGTATTGGATTATGAATCCCTTCGAATTTCACACGGTCCAAATTGATGAAAGTATGTGAAGTAGTTTTCTGTATTCTGAAATACACATTGTACATAAATTTTCGTATGATTTTGAAACTTGAAAAGTTTTGCCAAAATTTAGCCCTCATCCAGGTTGCAGCATTTTTTGGCTCTAAATAACATCCTTCTTACGATCAAAATTTATGAAAGAATATGAATTAGGTTACGTAGTCAGAAATACACTTTGTAAACAAAATTTGGTGCAGTTTTGAAATTTGAAAATTCAGAACAAGCCCATGTTCGGATTGCCGCAGTACTGGACTCTAAATCACTTCAAATTTCGCACGGTTAAAGTTTACGAAAGTATGTGAAATAGGTTTCTTTATTCATAACATTGTACACAAATTTTTTTACGATTTTGTAACTTAAAAATTTTGACGAACTTTAGTCCAAGTCCGTATTGCAATAATTTTTGGCTCTGAATCACTACGTAAACAAATTCAAGTTGGATTCTGGGGTCATAAATACACTTCATACAAAATTTATATGAAGTGGGTTTTTGTATTCATAAATCGCAAAGTACACAAATTTGATACGATTTTGAAACTTGAATAATTTGACGAACATTTGCCCACGCCGCATTGCACAATTTTTTGGCTCTGAATCACATCGAACTTCGCACGGTCAGTATATAAAAGATATAGGTTTCCATAGTCATATGTACACTTTGTAAACAAATTTTGGTGTCATTTTGAAGATTGAAAATTTTGAAGAATCCCATGTCCAGATTGTTGCAGTATTGGACTCTAATTCACTTCGAACTTGGCACGGTCAACATTTATGAATGTATGTGAAGTAGGTTTCCGTATACATAAATACACATTGTACACAAATTTAGGTATGATTTTGTAACTTGAAAATTTTGACGAACTTTAGCCCACGTTCGGATTACAGCAGTTTTTAGCTCGGAATCACTTCGAATTTCACACGGTCAAAATTTACAAAAGAATGTGAAGTAGGTTACTGTAGTCGTAAATACACTTTGTAAACAAATTTTAGTGCAGTTTCGAAATTTAGGTGAGGTTTTGAGACTTGAAATTTTTTATTAACTTTACGTTAGGTTTCGATGGTAATATCAGATTAAATACACAGTAGAAAAATTACAAAGAAATATCGAAACCTAGGCATGGATCCATGCAAAAACCATAAATCATGTTTAGGAATTATACCCTGAAAACAAATCTGCTGTCTCCAATGAATGTCAATCACAGCACTGCAATATTATTGTGCCTCTACGGTATCCACACGAACGGATCAAATCATGATCTTGAAGATGGATATGCTGTCTCTAATGAATGTCGATCACAACAATGCAATATTGTTGTGCCTCTATGGTATCCACACGAACGGATCAAATCAAGATTTCCCTCATGCTGCGGTGCTAGCTGCGGGAAGGGGATGTTCCTCACGATCTCTATCTCTCACAATTTTTGTGACAGCTAGGGTTTTCTCATGTAACCCTTTTTCCACAGATATGTATCATCTCTACTACTATAATGGGAGAGGCCTTAGTGTAATTTGTCCATCTACCAACCCGTGCAATGCACGTGCATAACTATTGTAAATGAGGTTTTTGATCAAATCCATACTATGTCTGAATTTTTTACTTTTAAAAAAACTATATCTATTAAGACGTGCATCGCACATGTAAACTACTAGTATATATAGCTGCAGAAAATCAACCCTAAGAGAATAATGAGGCTGTTGGACTCACAATCTGACCTAGTTCAGATTCGTGTGTGGGCTTTTGAACTTTAGTCAGCCCATTTAATCAAATTAAATGTCCAACAAATGTCAGGAGTCCAAGTCTTACTTGGATCCCCAATTAAATTCATTTTATGAATTTAAATCTCAATTTCGATCCATTCTAAGTGTGTGACCCTGTAGGTTCACGTTACGTTGACAATAATACTAAAATCATATTCTAGTATTACAAACAGTGAGCGGTATCTAGCAATACATCACTGCTACTCAAGTAACAGGAATGTCAGTGATTAGACATAACCTATCCGTGACCATGTTATCATGTAGTCTAGTCTCTTTATCCAGATATCTTAATTGACCACAAGGCATAGAGTTACCCTTGTATAGTTCAATCTTTGGTTTCTGGATGTCTGAGTAGACTTACTAAAACAAATGAGCTCAATATCTCATATTGACTCATTTGAGCATGGCCATGCATTTTGCAGTCTCACTCAATCAAGGGGCCCAAAGATATCGCTCCTGTTATGCAAGAGGGATAAATCCTATCTAAGTCACTCACATCCCTCTGCATGATTTGTTTTATATCAATAGTCGACTTTATATAACCACCTTATTATAGGCAATGTTTGACAACATTAAAACATATAACTTCTCATGTAGGGAACCGTAGTGACTTCAAGTCAAAGTACTACATACACCATGGTCACTGTGAGAACCGCTTATGACACTCACGTAACAATCCATGCAGCATTCTTATGGTGGGTCAGTCCAGTACATTATTACTCTAATATGTACCCATGTAAAGACTTAATATCTTATATCCATGACCCGTGAGATATGGTCATTAGTCTACACACATAGTAGTCTCTATGCATTATTGTTGTCCTAATTCACAATAATACTTGACTAGGGACATTTAAGAATAGTTGTCACGCCCTGCTTCCCAAAGAGAGAATACGGAATACGGATACGTGACTAAGTCCAGCAAATGATTTTCATCATCCATAAGATGTCAGGATCTTTACAACATTTCACAGAAATAACAGGAAGTAAACAGGGAGAAATCAACCACGCATGCATAAATGGAACAATACCAACAGAATTTACTTGAAACAAAATTTAATAATCTCAAATAAACCAGATCTGAACAAGTTAATAATTTCGGGTCATACTGCCCAATACAAAATAATCCAAGTAACAGCTATATTTATTCAAAATAAGCAACAGGAAATAATAATAATAGCAAGAACTCCAGCATCTAGAAAGTCAGATCATCTACTCCATCAGGCAACTGGTCACCATAATCTGCAATTTAACAAATTACAGAAAAAGGAAAAAGAAAACAAAATGCCCGTCAATACAAGTTACGGGCTGCTTGTAGTACATGCACAAGTACAGGAAAAGATAAACAAATATAGAGTAATAACAGAAGCACATATAGCATGGAATAGGCATGTCAACAAGGCAGGATAACTAACATGAATCAGAAAACAAAATCAAGTAACATGGTGTGCTAACAGGTACAAGTAATATGTAACAGATGTTAAGTATCATGCAAGCAGGTAAACAAGTAACAGATGAACAGGTAAATAGGTAAACAGGTAGCATGAACAGTTAAGCAAGTAACAGGTGTCATGTTATGCCAAGTCTTGTATTCAATTCTACCTAGGTAGCACTTCATGCGTCCCAAACTTTTACCACATGGTTATTACATTCAAACAAGTTACGCTTAGATTTCGTAGTGGACTGTATAGGGCCGTGTACTCAGGGATCAGGAAAACAGGTACAGGAACAGGTACAGGTAGAACCTACTGGTCCTCTTCCGAGTACACCTTCATATAGGGAAGCGTGCAGTCAGGTAATTAGGTAAACAGGTATAGGTAGAACCTACTGGTCCTCTTCCGAGTACACCTTCCAATAGAGAAGCATGCAGTTAGGTAATCAGGTAAAAAGGATCGTGTATCATGTAGTCATGAAACACGTAACAGGTGGGAAACACGGGTCCCCTTCTAAGTACACATTTCTATATTTTCCACTTCTAGATCTTTCCCTTGACCCCGGCTTGGTTATTAGTTATTATCAAACATGCATGGATGTGTCACAAACAGAGCAAGAATAACTTGGTATAAACAAGTAACAGGTTCAGGTTGGAAGATAAACATGTACAGGTGATAGACAATACATAAAAGGATTGAACAACGAAAATTCTAGTTCAGGACAGCAAGACAGTACTGCACTAAATCTGGAAGTTCCGTTGCTACAAATGTGCAAATCTGGATCCATCAAATCTAGAAAATAGACTCTCGGCCAAATCTAGCAAATATATATAATTCATGTGGTATTTCACAAAAACAGGACTCAAAACAGAATTGTAACCAGAAAACATGTTCAACCAGAATTTATAAGTTTGTATTCATAAACAGGAAAACAGCATAAAAATGTATTGATTAAATCCAATAAAAATCTGGGGTATTCCCTAGAAGGTTTAGTATCAGCAAATAAGTTTTCATAATTTTCCAACATAGATAGTTTAGTCAAATAAAATAAGAAGACAGCAAGATACAGAAATTTTGTAAATCTGAAATAAAAAACACAACAGTACTAAAACAACAATATCTTACAAAATTTAAATCGAAATCTAGATCCGTCAAAAGGGTGATAAAATATATACAACAGGCTATAATTCATATTCATAAAGTTCTTATAAACAGTAAGTAGAATCAGGTCGAAATTATGTTTATTTACTGAACAGCATGAAAATTCTGCTAGTATAGTGGTTGTTTGCGAGTATAGAATAGTTTATAAAAGTCATGAATTAAATCCACAAAAGTTAGGGGTTAATCCCCATCAAGTCTAGTTATACTCAGCAAAATATTGGATCAAAATATTATCTTTAACATCAGTATAAAAATAAATTACCATACATAATTCATATAAAACAGAATCTGGGATTTCCTACACCTCTGTAGTAAAACAACAATAACTTGGAACTCATAAATCGAAACTGCGATCTATCAGAAATTCTGACAGAATTCTCTATAATTCAAATTCACAAATAATTTTTATATACTGACCTTAATAGGGTCTAAAATACTGAACAAAAACGGGGTAACAACAATCACAGAATTATTCTTCATGCATAAAATTAACTAGATCATATGAAACACATCCAAATCATGACAAATTTTGAAATAGGGTATACTAGGTGTTCAAGCAACATGGTATAGGGTATTTAACAGATCAACAACAGTATATACTACTAGTAACACGTCAAGCATGCAAGATTCACACATCATATTATGGTTCACAACCAACATACATATTTGCAACAGGGATTAATTAGATCTAAGTCTAAATTTCATGTCGTGTGTGTAACTAGAGATGACTACGACCGGATCAGCACATAGAGACAAGATATAATGGGGGTTTTGCACAAGAATTGTCTCTCGAACACAACTATACTATTGACGGTATTTATTACTTGTATTACACAACAAAAAGAATACAAGTTACTTGCCTTATAGTTGACGACGAAAACAACGATGCAAAGAGAATAACGGGAACGGATTCCCGGGAACGAACTCAACGAAGGAACGACAAACCACGAGCAAAACTCATGAACAACAAACTACGAGCACGCGAGATCACATGCACACCTAAAGTCAACACCCGCACACAAGAACTCAACAACGGCTAGTCCCGGTGAACGCACGGCGATGGGAGAACGGCGATGACAGCATGGTTGTTGCCTCTGTTGCTGTGCTACCTGGGCCGGAGAGAGAGAGAGAGAGAGAGAGAGAGAGAGAGAGAGAGAGAGAGAGAGCACCGCAGTGGGTTGCTGCCATCTGCCGAAGGGAAACAGCGCATATGGGGAGGTGTTGCGATGCTAGGGCGTCGGGGTCGCAGGGGGAGCTATCTGCTGCGTCGCGTCAGGGGGCAGGGGGCATTGAGGGGGGTGCTAAGGTGGAAGAGGTCGAGAGGAGAGCAGGGCTGGCGTCGGGCTAGCGCTGTGGTGCAGCGCAGGGGGGAAAAGACTGGAGGTAGAGGCACGAGATGCAGGGTAGGGGATGAAGGAGAGATGGGAGATGAAGTGACGGCTAGGGTTTAGGAATATAACAGTAGGTATAATATATATAGGGGGAATGAGAACATGTTAGGGTTAACAGGGTTGTGAATGGGTTCCGGGTGGAGCACTTAAAGATCCAATAAGAATTAATGGGTTTAATAGAGTTAATTAAGAAGATCCACATAGAATTATAAGGTGATCCAATAAAGAGATAGGAATACAAATGAATAAATAAAATAGGACATGAACAATTATAATGAGAATCTAAAAAATAATGGCTCAATCAATTAAAGACGAAACAATAGACGGACAATTGAATCCAGAAGATCAGATAAAAAGATGACAAATCAAATAGATGAATATATGTTGAAAAAGAAGATCCAATACACAGTTCAAAAAGAGTCGAAGAAATACAAGATGGATAAATACCAAAAAAAGAAAATACATCTAAAAATACATAAAATGAAAGACCGGGGTTACAATAGTGTTCTGATTACAACCAATAAGATCCCACAATAAAGTCATGCACTTGATATCTCATGGTATTGAACCTACTATTTTAAGGACTAATCACAATAAACAAGACAATAAATGAAATGCCTCATATATGAAATAAATATCATGATAGAATGTAAACTAGTAATGTCAATACACAACTGGTCTCTAGGGCTTACACCAACACTTTTGCCTAGGTGCAGATTGCAGCTGAATTGGACTCTAAATCACTTTGAACTTTGTGTGGTCAAAATTTACAAAAGTATGTGAAGTTGGTTTCTGTATTCATAAATACACATTGTACGCAAAATTTGGTGTGATTTTGAAGCTTGAAAATTTTGACGAACCTTAACCCACGTCCGGATTGCAATTGTTTTGGGCTCTAAATCACTTCGAACTTCTCACGGTTAATATATACGAAATTATGTGCAGTAGGTTTCCGTTGTTATAAATACACATTGTATACAAAATTTGTTGCGATTTAGAAACTTGAAGAGTTTGACTAACTTTAGCCTACGTCCAGACCGTCGCAGTTTTGGGCTCTGAATCACTTCGAATTTTTCACGGTCTAAATGTACGAAAGAATGTGAATTAGAATTACTTTGTCATAAATACATTTCATGAACAAATTTGGGGGCAATTTTGTAAATTGAAAATTTTGACGAAGTTAAGCCCGTGTCTAGATCAGAATAGTATTGGACAATGAATCACCTCGAACTTTGCACGGTCCAAATTGACATAAGTATGTGAAGTAGGTTTCTGTTTTCATAAATACTCATACTACACAAATTTTGGTACGACCGTGAAACATGAAAAATTTGATGAACTTGAAACATGAAAAATTTTGGTACGATCTTGAAACATGAAAAATTTGACGAAAATGACAAAAATTTTAGGCTAGGTCAGGATAGCAGTAGTTTTGGGCTATGCATCACTTCGAACTTCGTACGATCAAAATATACGGAAATATATGTAGTAAGTTTCCATTGTTATAAATACACATATTACACAAATTTATGTGCGATTAAGAAACTTGAATAGTTTGACGAACTTTAGCCTACCCCCGGATTGTCGCAATTTTGTGCTCTGAATCACTTTGAATTTTGCACTGTCAGAATATACGAAAGAATGTGAATTCGATTTCTTTTGTCATAAATACACTTTATAAACTGATTTTGGGGCAACTTTTAGAATCGAAAATTTTGACAAACTTGAGCCCATGTCCGAATTGCAGCAGTAATGGACTATGAATCACTTCGAATTACGGATGGTTCAAATTGACGATAGTATGTGAAGTAGGTTTCCATATTCATTAATTCACATTGTACACAAATTTTGGTATGATTTTGAAACTTGAGAATTTTGATGAATTTCAACCCATATGGATTGCAACATTTTTTTGCTCTGAATCACATGGAACTTCGCATGGTCAAAATTTACGAATGATATGAAGTGGGTTTCCGTAGTCATAAATACACTTTGTAAACTTATTTTGGTGTCGTTTGGAAATTTGAAAATTTTCACGAATGCCATGTCTGTATTGCCGCAGTATTGTACTCTAAATCATTTCGAAGTTCACACGGTAAAAATTACGAAAGTATATGAAGTAGGTTTCCATATTCATATTACATATTGTACACAAATTTTGGTACTATTTTTTAAATTGAAACTTTTGATAAACTTTAGGCCAGGTCCGGATTGCAGCTATATTGGACTCTAAATCACTTCGAACTTTGCACGGTCACAATTTACGAAAGTATGTGAAGCTAGTTTCCGTATTCATAAATACACATTGTACACAAATTTTGGAGTGATTTTGAAACATGAAAATTAAAACGAACATTAGCCATTGTCTGGATTGCATTAGTTTTGGGTTCTGAATCACTTCAAACTTTGCGGGGTAAAAATATACGAAAGTATGGGAAGTAGGTTTTCGTTGTTATAATGCCATTATACACAAATTTTGTGGTGGTTTAGAAACTTGAATAGTTTGACGAAAGCCTAAGTCTGGATTGACGCAGTTTTGGGCTCTGAATCACTTCAAACTTCTCACGGTCAAAATGTACGAAAGAATGTGAATTACATTTTCTTTGTCAAAAATACACTTCATAAACAAAATTTGGGGCGGTTTTTAAAACTAGAAAATTTGACAAACATTAGTCCACGTCCGGATTGCAGCAATATTGGACAATGGGTCTGTAACCTTAGTTTTCCCAAAAACGTATTTTCCCTGTATTTCCTGTATTTAAAAGTTTTGTAAATTGGTTTTCCGCTTTCAAATTCTTTTTTTTAAGATGCATTTTTGAATCTTCCATTAAAGCCTTTTTTTATCAATAATTTTATTTGTAACTATTTTCCATGATTTTTATACAAATCTTATTATTGTTATTATTACCTTGATTTCTATTATTGTTACTATTACTGTTATTTTTATTTTTATGATTATTATTATGATATTTGTTATTATTTTTATTATTCTAATTACCCTTGATTGTTTATTTAAAAATCTAATTCTATTGTATCTAGTAGTATTTGAGTATTAATTTAATGCATACAAATTGATTATTTGTATTACTATATTAATTTTGATCCATTTATTCATTTATTATCCTAAAACTCCAAACCATTTTCTTATTGGTTTTTAAAAACCCACTAAACCCTATAACCCAACCAATACCCAATATCACCCAAAACCCATTACCTGACCCGCTTCCACCCTAACCCTAGATTTTAACCTATATAAAAACCCATAATGTTTAACCCTAAAAATCCTACACCCCGGCCGCCTATACTCTCCCCCATATCCCGTTCACCTTCTCCATCCTTCACCTTCTTCCCCTGTGCAACCCATTCCTGACTTTCGTTCTCACCTGCCGACCTCCTCATTTCGTCCACCTCATCCTCCTGACCTCCGAACCCTACCCCTGTGCTCACCCTCGTCCTCCCGCTCGTCCTCCCTGCGTTGCGTCTCCACCCTGACGCCGACGTCACCCCCCCTCCTGCACCTTTCGTCAGTCTTCCCTATAGAGCCTCCTCCTGTCGCATCTCCGCGACGCAGCCAGTCGCCGACCCTCAGCATCGTTTTCCCCCCTGTGCTGCACCACATTAGCCAGCCCCTGTGCTACTACCTACGAAGCCGAGTAGCAGTGCCTCCCTATCGCACGACACCCTATCATCCAGTCTCTCTCTGGCATGCCCCCATCGCGTTGCCCTCCTGTTGTGACAGCGGCCAGCCAGACCCCTACAGCAGCAGCCTCTCCTCAGCTTCATCGACGCACAGCAGCAACAGTAGCTCGCTGTCGTCACCATCTCCTTACCGTGGACATCACTGTCGTTGTCGTGTTCTCAGGAGTGTGTGCGTTGTTCGTGTTTGTGGGATCGTGAGAGTGAGTTCGTTGTTCGTGGTTCATGTTCGGGTTCGTTCGTTGTGTTCGTTGCCCGAGAAACCATTCTCGTTATTCTTTTTTCGTCGTTCTCGTCTTCATCTCTGAGGCAAGTAACTTGTATTTTTTTCTTTGTGTAATACAAGTACTAAATACCGCCTGTAGTGTAGTTGTGTTCTAGACAATTCTTGTGTGAAATCCCTGTATATGTTGTCTCTATTGTGTTGACCCGCCCATAGTTGCCTCATTACACACATGACATGAAATAACCTAGGGATGACCACTTCTTGTTGTATACGTGCAGGTTGTTCATGACTTGTTGTATGATCTTGTATGCTTGATGTGTTGATAGTAGTATAACTTGTTGTAGGCTTGTGAAATACCCTATACCATGTTGCTTGGACATCTAGTACACCATATTTCACCTTTGGTTGTGTTTTGGATGAGTTTCATATGAACTAGTTGATTTTCTACATGAAGGATATTTTTTGTTTTGTCGATTTTCCATTTTTTATCAGTATTTTAAACCCTATTAAGGTCAGTATATGAAAATTATTTGTGAATATGGATTATAGAAAATTCTGTCTACTTTCCATATTTTCTGACAATCTCAGTTTCAATTTGTGAGTTGCGAGTTATGACTATTTTACTACAGATGTATTTAAAATTCTAGTTCCAGTTTTATATGAATTCTGTAAAGTAATATATTTTTCTTTTGATGTTAAACATAATATTTTGATACAAAATTTTGCTGGGTACATCTAGGCCAGATTGGGATTAACCCCTAAACTTTGAGGATTTAATTGATAACTTTTATACACTATTCTATACTTGCAAACAATTAGTATACTTGTAGAATTTTATTGCTGTTCAGTAAAGAACCTTAATTTCGACCTGATTCTATTTGCTGTCTATAGAAACTTTGTGAATATGAATTATAGCCTACTGTATCTATTTTATCACCCTTTCGACGGATCTGGATTTAGATTTATATTTTTTGAGATATTTTTGTTTTAGTACTGCAATGTTTGTGATTCCAGATTTACAAAACTGCCGTATCTTGCTGCTTTTCTGATTTTACTTGACTATTCTATCTGTGTTGGAAAATTATGAAACTTTATTTTCTGTTACTAAACATACTAGGAAATACCCCAGATTTTCCGTGGATTTAATTATCAAGTATTCATGCTGTTTTTCTGTTGATGAATATAAACTACTGTTTTCTGGCTGAACACATTTTCTGGATTCAAACCTGTTTTGAGACTTGTTGTTGTGAAATACCATATGACTTATATATATTTTCTGGATTCATCTGGGAGTCTATTTTCCAGATTCTTTGACGGATCCAGGTTTACATTTTTTTAGCAACGGAAATCCCAGATTTAGTGCAGTACTGTCTTGTTGTACTGAACTTGAATTTTCGTTGTTCTTCTCTTTTATGAGTTGTCCTTTACCTGTACATGTTTATCTTTCATCCTGAACCTGTTACTTATTTTTACCATGTTATTCTTGACTTGTTTGTGACATATACATGCTTGTTTGATAATAATAACAAAATAACCAAGCAGGGGTTAAGGGAAAGATATAGTAGTGGAAAATATAGAAATGTGTACTGAGAAAAGGGCACGTGTTCCCTACCTGTTATGTGTTCATGACTACATGTTTCACGAAATTGTTACCTGACTGCATACTTCCCTATAGGAAGGTGTACTTAGAAGAGAACCACTAGGTTCTACCTGTACCTGTTTACCTGATTACCTGACTGCATGCTTCCCTATAGGAAGGTGTACTCGGAAGAGAACCACTAGGTTCTACCTGTTCCTGTTCCTATTTTTCCTGATCCCTGAGTACAAGGCCCTAGAGACTCCACTACGAAATCTAAATGCAAACTTGTTTGAATGTAGAAACCATGTGGTAAAAGGATGGACGCATGAAGTGCTACCTAGATAGTAATAATACAAGACTTGACATAACCTGATACCTATTACATGCTTACCTGTACCTGTATACCTATATACCTGATTACCTGCTTACCTATTACATGTTTACCTGTTTACCTATTACATGTTCACCTGTTTACCTGCTTGCTTGACACTTGACACCTGTTACCTGTACCCTGTTAGCATTTCATATTACTTGATTTTGTTTCTTGAATCATGTTAGTTATCCTGTTCTGTACTTCTGTAGACATGCCTATACCATGCTATGTTTGTTTCCGTTGTTATTCTATTTTGGTTATTTTATCCTTGTACTCGTGCCTGCACTATAAGCGGCCCGTAACTTGCATTAACGGGAGTTTGTTTTCTTTTTCCTCTTCTTGCAATTTGTTAAATTGCAAATTTTGGAGACCAGTTGCCTGCTGGAGTTGGTGATATGAGATTCTAGATGCTGAAGTTTTGCTATTATTATTTTTCTGCTATTATTATTATTTCGGTTGCTACTTGAACAATAGTATTTGATACTTAGATTATTTGTATTGGGCAGTTTTTCCCAGGATATTTGACTTGTTCAGATCTGGTTTATTTGAGATTAATATATTTTGTTTCAAGTAAATCCTGTTGGTATTTTGATTCATATATGCATGCTTGGTTGACTTTTCTTGCTTTCGACTCTGATTATTCTTGTGAAATATTGTAAAGATCCTGACAGCTTATGGATGATGAAAATCATTTGCTGGGCTTAGTCATGTATCCGTATTCCGTATTCTTTTTGAAAAGCAGGGCGTGACAGGATCACTTCGAACTTCGCACAGTCCAAATTGACAAAAGTATGTGCAGTAGGTTTTTGTATTCATAAATACACATTTTACACAAATTTTGGTACGATTTTGAAACTTGAAAATTTTTAATAAACTTTAGCCCACGTCCAGACTACGGCAGTTTTTTGCTCTAAATTAAATCGAACTTTGCACAGTCAAAATTTACGAAAGATTGTGAATTAGATTTACTGTGTGATAAATACACTTTATAGACAAGTTTTGGTGCGGTTTTGAAAATTGAAAATTTTGACAAACTTTAGCCCACGTCTGGATTGCAGCAGTATTGGACTATGAATAACTTCGAACTTCGCACGGTCTAAATTGACGAAAGTATGCTCAGTAGGTTTTTGTATTCATAATACACATTGCTTGCAAATTTTGGTACGACTTTGGAACTTGTAATTTTTTTACGAACTTTAGCCCACAGCCGGATTGCAGCAGTTTTTGGCTCTGAATCACTTCAAAATTTGCACAGTCAAAATGTAAAAAACAATGTGAATTAGATTTCCTTTGTCATAAATACACTATAAAAAAACAAAATTTAGGGCAGTTTTCATAGATGAAAATTTTGACATACTTAAGCCCCACATACAGATTGCAACAATATTGGATTATGAATCACATCAAATTTCGCACGGTCAAAATTGACGAAAGTATATGAAGTAGGTTAATGTATTCATTAATACACATTGCACACAGATTTTGGTAAGATTTTTGTAACTTGAATAATTTTGACGAACTTTAGACCACGTCCGGATCACCCCATTATTTAGCTCTGAATAACATCGAAATTCGCACTATCAAAATTTACGAAAGAATATGAAGTAGGTTTCCATAGTCATAAATATACTTTGTAAGCAGATTTTGGTACCAGTTTGAAATTTAAAAATTTTGATGAACATTTGACCAGGTTTGGATTGCAGCTGTATTGTACTCTATATCACTTCCAACTTTGCACGGTCAAAATTTATGAATTTTTGTGAATTTGTTTTCCTTATTCATAAATACACATTATACACAAATTTTGGTGTTGGTTTGAAACTTGAAAATTTTTACTAACTTGAGCCAACAACCGGATTGCAGCAGTTTTGGGCTCTGAATCACTTCGAATTTTGCACGGTCAAAATATATGAAGGTATGTGAAGTAGATTTCCGTTGTTATAAAACACATTGTACACAAAATTTGGTGCTATTTAGAAATTTGAATAGTCTGACAAACTTTAGCCTACATCCGGATTGACGTAGTTTTGGGCCCTGAATCACTTCGAACTTCGCACAGTCAAAATATATGAAAGAATGTTAATTAGATTTCCATTGTCATAAATACACTTTATAAACAAATTTTGGGGCGGTTTGAAAATTGAAAATTTTGAGAAACTTTAGAACACGCCCGGACTGCATCAATATTGGACTATGAATCACTTCGAACTTCGCACGGTCCGAATTGGCAGAAGTATGTGAAGTAGGTTTATGTATTCAAAATACACAATGTACACAAATTTTGGTACGATTTTGACAGTTGAAATGTTTTACGAACTTTATCCCACGTCCGGATTGCAGCATGTTTAGGCACAGAATCACATCGAACTTTGCAAGGTAAAAATTTATGAAAGTATGTGAACTTAGTTTCCTTATTCAAAAATACACATTGTACAAAAATTTAGGTGTGGTTTTGAAACTTGAAAATTTTAACGAACTTTAGCCAACGTCCGGATTGTAGCAATTTTCGCTTCTGAATCACTTTGAACTTCACACTGTCAAAATATACGTAAGTATGTGAAGTAGGTTTCTGTTGTTATAAATACACATTGTACACAAATTTTGATGCATTTTAGGAACTTGAATAGTTTGACGAACTTTAGCCCATGTCCGTAAAGACGCAGTTTTGGGAAAT
Source organism: Hemerocallis citrina (assembly GCA_017893485.1). Lineage (NCBI taxonomy): Eukaryota > Viridiplantae > Streptophyta > Magnoliopsida > Asparagales > Asphodelaceae > Hemerocallis > Hemerocallis citrina. Next base: position 206,309,494 of record CM030364.1, read on the forward strand.
GATTCACTTCGTACTTCGCAAGGTCAAAATGTATGAAAGAATGTGAATTAGATTTCCTTTGTCATAAATACACTTTATAAACAAATTTAGAGGCGGTTTTGAAATAGAAAATTTTGACAAACTTCAGCTCATGTCCGGAATGTAGTAGTATTGGACTATGAATCACTTCGAACTTTGCATCGAGCAAATTGACGAAAGTATGTGAAATAGGTTTTTTATTCATAAATACACATTGTACACAAAATTTGGTACGGTTTTGTTACTTAAAAATTTTGACAAACTTTTGCTCACGTCCGGATAGCTGCACTTTTTGGCTCCAAATCACTTCGAACTTCGCACAGGTCAAAATTTATGAAATAATGTGAAGTAGGTTTCCATAGTCATAAATAAACTTTGTAAACAAATTTTGGTGATGTTTTTAAACATGAAATTATTTAGGAACATTAGCCCAGGTCCGGATTGCAGCTGTATTGGACTTTAAATCTCTTCGAACATTGCACGGTCAAAATTTAATAATGTATGTGAAGTTGGTTTCCGTATTCGTAAATACACATTGTACACAAAATTTGGTGCGATTTTGAAACTTAAAAATTTTAACGAACTTTACCCAACATCTGGATTGCAGTAGTTTTGGGCTCCGAATCACTCCGAACTTTGCACGGTCAAATTGTACGAAAGAATGTGAATTATATTTCCTTTGTCATAATACACTTTATAGAAAATTTGGGGGGAGTTTTGAAAATAGGAAAACTTGACAAACTTTAGCCCATGTCAGGATTGCAGCAATACTGGACTATGAATCACTTCGAACTTCGCACGGTCCAAAATGCAGAAAGTATGTGAAGTAGGTTTTCGTATGTCACGCCCCACTTCCCAAAAAGAATACGAAATACAGATACGCGACTCAACCCAATGAATGATTTGCATCATCCATAAGCTGTTCAGGAATCTTTACAACATCTCACAAAATAATCAGAGTCGGAAGCAAAAAAGTCAACCAGACATGCATAATTGAATTAATAAACCAACAGAATTTACTTGAAACAAAACACATTAAGCTCAAATAAATCAGAATCTGGACAAGACAAAATCCTGGGTCACATCGTCCAAAATACAAAGTAATCATCCAAGTACTCAAAATACATTATTCAAAGCAACAATAAGAGCAATACTAATAAGCAAGAAATCCAGCACTAATATCTCATTTTGCCAATGCTATCGGGCAGCTGACCATATTGATCTGCAATTAATAATTGCAGGAGAAGGAAAGGGAAAACAAGTACCCATCAATGCAAGTTACGAGCCACTTATAATGTAGGATACAAGTACATGGGAATGGTAAACAAATAGCATGGAATAATGCATCAACAGTATTAACTAGCATGAATCAGTAAAACAAAGTCAACCAGCATGGTATACTAATAGTACAAATGAATGTGTCAAGTATAGTGTCATATGGCAACTAACAGTGTCCAGTAACAGTAAGCTCAGTATATCAGTGTTACAGTATCAGTCCAACAGTATCAGTCTAACAGTATCAGTCTTATGTTATTACAGTCTTGTGTGTATTACTAGCTAGGTAGCACTTCATGCACCCCAAAATATAACACATGGTTGCTACAACAAACACTTTCGCTTTTAGATTTCATAGTGGACCATAATGAGGCAGTGTACTCAGGTATCAGTAAAAGTAGCAGTAGCAGTAAGAATAAAAGTAACAGTAGCAGTAAAGGTAACAGTAACAGTAACAGTAATAGTAACAGTAAGTATGGAACACTAGTTCCCTTCCAAGTACACATTTCCATATTTTTCACTACTAGACCTTCCCTTAAGAAACCCCGGCTTGATCACTTTTATTATGGTTATCAACAGACATGATAGTGCATGAAATAGTGTCAAACTAACATGGTATAATCAGTGTTAAGTTCAGGGAAATAAATAAACAAGCATAGATGATGTACGGTCACATAAACGAGCAAATCAGTGTATGTTCATATTCAGGACAGCATGACAGTACAGTACTAAAATAGTGATTCCCGTTACTACAGAAATCCAAATCTGCACCCGTTAAAGAATCTGGAAAATAAACTTCAACACGAATCCAGCGATTATATATAAGACATATAGTATTTCACAAAATCATAACTCAAAACTGATTTGAAACCAGAAAACACGTTCAGCCAGAAATCAGTAAATCGTATTCATAACAGCATTAAAACTTCTCAAATAAATTTAGGAAAAATTTGGGGAAATCCCATATATGTGTCTAGTATCAGAATATAAATTTTTATAATATTCCAGTAAAATTAGTTTAGCCAACAAAAATCAGAAAACATGAAGAAACGATAGTTTGGCAAATCTGGAGTTCCCAACACTGTTGTACGAAAACTGTAATATCTCGCAAACTGTGAAACGAAATCCAAATCCGCCAAAGGGAGATGAAAATAGACAAAATAAGCTAACTTTCATATTTCATAAATATTTTCTATACAGTAAAAGAAAATAGGGTGAAAATACGATTCTTTACAAACAGCGAGCAAAATACAGTAAGTATAGCTTTCATAAATAAGCATGAAACGGCATATAAAACTCATCAATAAAATCCACCAAAATTCTGGGTAATCCCTAGATAGGTATAGAAATACGGTGCAAAGGTTCAAATCAAAATAATATAATTAGGACTGGTATCAAAATAGTTTAATCATCAAAATCATCAAGAAATGAAATCTGGAAATAGAATACACCTCTGTAGTAAAATAGCCATAACTCATACGAAAATGAAATCGATCAAGATCAGAGAGTTTTAAAAGAAGACATATTTCTCTACAATTCATGTCTAATAAAAAAATTAAGAACTATAACCTTAATAAGGTCTAAAATACAAATCAAAACTGATCATCGACAAATACAGATTTCTCTTGAAAACAAAACCAGCATAAACCACACGAAACTCGTTCCAATCACAAACAAACATGGTATAGAGTCTACTAAGTGTCCAAACATCATGAAATAGAGTATATAACATATTCACAACCATCATATCACATGGATCTCATCAAACACATAATTTTACCTAATTATCTCACATATATGAATAGTTCAAAAACGGTCAAACCTAGTTATTTTCATGTCGATTTTTGTGTCGTAAGGCAACTATGGTCAATAGCACTATAGAGAAAAAATCCATCAAAAATTACACACACGAGTTGTCTCTAGAACCCAACTACACTATAAGTGGTATTTTTTTTACTTATATCATAAAAAGAAATTTGAGTACAAGTTACTTGCCTTAACCGAAGGCTAAAATGAAGAACACCAAGAATAACGGGAACAGATTCCCGGCCAACGGACACAACGATCGAACGAATCCCACGAACACAATCCAAAAGCAAGAGCTCGAGATAACACGTAAAAACCCAATCAAAGAGAGAGAGGGAACACCACAGCGGAGACGAATGGCGGCCAATGCAGTGGCTATCGCTGTCGCAGCTGCAGTCGACAAAGAAGACCGTAGGAGGGAAGCGCGGCGCTTGCGGCGTCGGCTTCGGTTGGCGTCGCTGGTAGCTATCGTTGGGCGCGCCGATTAGAATAGAGAGGGAACGAGAGAGATGAAGGAGACGATGATCGGGTGAAGAGGTGGTCGGGTATAGGGTCGGTAATGGGTTCAAGTGCAGTCGGCAGTAATGGGGTTCGGTCGGAGATGGAGATGAAAGGCAGTGGAGGGGTTTTTGGTGGTCGGGAGGTGGAGCAATGGAGTTAGTCGGCAGTAGGGTTTCAGAGGTTGAAGGTGGGGGTTGCACAGTATGAGAGGGGGCTAGGGTTCGGTAGGGAGAGAGAGAGAGAGATATAGGTGGGTTTTTATAGGGTTTTGATTTTAGGGTTTCAGGAGATGTTGGGTATTAGGTTATTTGGTTCATGGGTCAAATAGGAGTAGTAGTAGGAGTTGGTTTAAAATTAGGATTTGAATAGGATTTGGTTTATCAATTGGGTTTAGGGATAGTTATGAGGGTCTAGGTTTAAATGCAAATAGGATTATCAATAGGCTTAGGCAAAAGAAACAGATAACAGATAACAGATACAGACAGATAGAACCTATGGGTTCTCTTCTGAGTACACATTCCTACAGGAAAGTGTTCAGTCAGGTAACTAGACTCTTGGCCAAATCCAGCAAATATATATAAGTCATATGGTATTTCACAAAAACTAGCCTCAAAACAGATTTGTATCCAGAAAATGTGTTCAGCCAGAAATTAGAAGTTTGTATTCATAACTAGAAAAACGACATCAAAACTTACTGATTAAATCCAAGAAAAATCTGGGGTATTCCCTAGTATGTTTAGTATCAAAAAATAAAGTTTTATAATTTTCCAACATAGATAGAAAAGTCCAGTAAAATCAGAAAGCAGCAAAATGTAGAAATTTTGTAAATCTGAAATCATAAACACAGCAGTACTAAAATAGAGATATCTTGCAAACTATAAATCAAAATCCATATCCGTCAAAAGGGTGATAAAATAGATACAATAGGCTACAATTCATCTTCACAAAGTTTTTATAAAAAGCAAATAGAATCAGGTCGAAATTATGTTTCTTTACTGAACAGTATAAAAATTCTACAAGTATAGTGGTTGTTTGCAAGTATAGAATAGTTTATAAAAGTTATCAATTAAATCCAAAAAAATTAGGGGTTAGTCCCAATCAAGTCTAGATATACTCAGAAAAATATTGGATCAAAATATTATCTTTAACACCAGTATAAAAATAATTTTTCACACAAAATTCATATAAAACAGAATCTGTAATTTTTCTACACATCTGTAGTAAAATAGTCATAACTTGCGCGACTCACAAATCGAAACTGAGGTCGGTCAGAATATATGGAAAGTAGACGGAATTCTCTATAATTTATATCTACAAATAATTTTCATATACTGACCTTAATAGGATCTAAAATACTGATCTAAAAAGGGGTAACAACCAGGACAAAATTATTATTCATGCATAAAATCAGCTAGATCATATGAAACACAACCAAATCATAACAAAGTATGAAATAGGGTATACTAGATGTCTAAGCAACATGGTATAAGGTGTTTAACAGATCAACAACAGGATATACTACTAGTATCACACAAACATGCAAGATTCACACATCATATTGTAGTTCACAATCAACATACATATATGCAATAGGGATTAACTAGATCTAAGTTAAGTTTCATGTTGTGTGTGTAACTAGAGACGACTACGGAAAAATCAATACATAGAGACAACATATAACAGGGGTTTTTCACGAGAATCATCTCTAGAACACAACTATAGTATAGGTGGTATTTAGTACTTATATATACAACAGAAAAGTATACAAGTTACTTGCCTTATAGACGGCGACGGTTATGCTGCAAAAAGAAAGAATAACAAGAACGGATTCTCGGGTACGAACTCAACGAACGAACTCTGAAACATGAACCACGAACAAAGCTTCGAGATCAACATGCACACAAACCCACCGACACCCGCACAAAAGGGAGGGTAGCAGAGGTGCTGCTGCTCACGATGCTGCTACGGTCGGCAAAGGGAGCACGGGGGTGCACTAGATGTTGTTGCGTCGCGAGGAGGGGAACAGGGCGATGGGGTTGCGCTGCAGAAGGCAGGGGAGTCGCGGTCTAGAGCGTCGGGAGGTGCTGCGATTAGTGGTGCAATGGGGAGAGGGGATCAAGGAGGTGCCGACTGCTGAGAGGTCGCGACAGGGAGGTAGGGGAGAGCGCGAGGGGATAGCTTGGAGGATGGGGTAATGGGTTTAGAGTTGCACAAGGTGAAGAGGGGGAGAGATCGGGAGGAAGGTGACAGGCGGCTAGGGTTTGGATGAACAGGAATATGCACACGGGGGGGGGGGGGGGGGGGGGGGGGGGAGAGGGAGGGGGTAGCTATATATGTGAGTATTAGAATTTAGTATATGTCGGATAATGGGTTGGGCTCGGGGGTTGAACGGGTAGGGGGGTTTTGGGTTTATGGTTATGATTAAATTGTAACACCCCGGATTGTACGATACCTGAATATATATATATATATATATATATATATATATATATATATATATATATATATATATATATATATATGTATGTATGTATATTGTCCGTATGCGTGCACATGATTGCAGTGTTTTGAGTTGATTTTGCTATCATGGTGTGTGGTTAGGGTTACGGGATGGTTCAGGGGAGGATTGTATTCTAAAAGATGCACGAGAACGAGGAGGACCAATACTAGTATAAACACTAGTTTTCGGTACGACGCCTATGCAAATATAACACTGTAGGATACTACAGTGGATATATATTGCGTACGCTCGGTAAACCTCTCGTCTCGCATTCGAAGAGACCCATTTAAACTAAAATGGGCAGCCAACACAATCAACCACAAAACTAGTGGCTAAAGCCATGGTTTTAATCAAAACCACCCTACCACCTATCCTAACCCCTAGGGAAAACCGGCCCCTTCTTCTCCCCTCTTTCCTCCTTCATTTCTCCATCAAATCCCCCCCTCCCCCCCACCATTCCACCGCTCTTGTTCTGGAATTTCAGAACTCAACTAAGGAAAAAAGAAGAGAAGGAGAGAAAGAAGAGAGCTTGAAGAAAGGACTCAAGGAAGGATTCTCAAGGGAAGAAGCTCAAGGAGATCAATTCCTCTACAGCAACCAAGGGTGGGGAGTTAATCTAAACCTTTCGTATTATCTCTTGATTGAATTCTTGCATGCATGTATGGTAGTAAGTGCTAGGATGAACATGTAAGAGGTTGAAAGATGAAATCAGAAACTGAACTAGAAACTTGATCTGAATGCAAAGTGCTAGATTTTTCCGAGAGCAAAACACAAGGAATTAGGCCATGAAATTTTCAAAGATTGTTCCCATACATGTTTAGATAGTTCATGATTTATTTCGAATTTTCTGAGGAGTTTTGATATTTTAATAAAATTGAATGGTAGAACTGTGTCGTAAGGCAGAATCAGCAATTGGTTAACAGGATGACTGATGTTGTTAGAATTTTAATAATTTATTGGAGCATGTCCTTGATCTGAAATTTTTACCCTGTATTCCTAGATACATCTATATTCTATAAAAATATCAGGAAAATGTTTGGATGGTTTTATAGGCTTGATAAAAATTGACCTTCAATCAGTAGCTGGAGTTGAACTGAAGAACATGATGACTTTCTGTGCTAAATTGAAATGGAGAGAACTCAGTGTATACTTTGAGTTTTGACATGAAACCTTTTGCATATTGTTCACTATGATCTCTAGTTTCATCAATGTAAATTTTGTGTCATTTGTCTGAGTATGGAATTTAAGATGATTTTAGTAGCATGTACTGTGCTAGTTTCAGCCAATTTGGATACCCTATAGAGATTGTACATTTGAGGCTCATTAAGAGCAAAATTTGAGAAACTAATTCATTAGAGATTTGTAGTAGACACCAAGACCTTTCCAAAAAGACCAATTAGAGGTGATTCCAGTAAAGGGTTGATTTACTGTGATTTTTGTAATACTGGACATAGACCAAGAATGGATCTGACTGTTTAGTGTGTGACTTGGTGCATTGGTGAGAGATGTGTGTGTTAGGGTGATCTATTGATAGGTTTTGGACTCATGACCAACTAGAGAGTTGTTGAGGACACCCACATACTCCTATAGAAGTTGGGTTTGTGATATTCTGATGAGTGGGTAATATTTTGTGCTACCGGTAAGGTGCAGCCCGTGTACAAGAAGTACACAGGCTGAGGCTTGAGAGGCTATTTTGGGGACCTAAATGATTGAGTTTAAGTTTATGATCAACTAGGAAATTGTAGCCTAGGATCTTACGTTTCCGGATTGTGCTCGTACACTCCAATCGGAGTTGTATCGAAGAAGTTATGACCATTTTAAGATTTAGACAGAAACTCGTAGATTGCCTAGCCCTTGGTTTTGACTAAGTATTGTAAGGACTTTTCCCTTGTGTACTATTAGAGTTGATGACTCTTACCTAGGGATGGTTGATATCTGTTGTTTGTGTTGTTGACTCCCATAATGGGTGTGTGACTGGAGTTAGTCACTAGGGTAAGGGATACCCTGCATCTGTCGACCCTAAGTTATAAACTTCCGCCGAAACGTAAGACATCCGAGCCGTGCCACTGAGATAAGTTCATAGCCCAGATCAGGGGTGAACATACATTCACAGTCGGAGTAGCGGCGAATGTAGGCCGTAATGCTGAACAATTCTAAGCCGGAGAAGAGGCGAACCGGACCGGTATCGCCAGGGCCAGAGGTTGATAGACAAGTGTGGAAGCAAATTTTATCTTCCCCAAAGTGATTAGATTAAGGCTGGGATTAGAATGACATATTAAGAGATTGGGGAAATTGCATTAGTTTTAGCAGACCATAGTTAGTGTTGTACCTTCCAGTCGTGGGGATACATTTTCGGCACTCATGAATAAGTCCTCGGCTCGTATCTCGATCTGTTTATTCCCAAAGTTTTTCCAGAGTAAGGTACGGGAGGCTAGGAGGATTTGACCTCCCGAGGCGCTCACGTCCCTATGCCTGTGGGTTTTGTTGTTAAGGTACGGGAGGCTAGGAGGATTTGATCTCCCGAGGCACTCACGTCCCTATGCACGAGGGTTCTGTCGTTCCCTTTGGTGTATATATAAGTTCATAACCCGATCAGGGGTGAACACGCATGCGTCAGTCCATAGCCCGGGTAAAGGGTGAACATGGGGAATCACACGGTCTTGCGACCGGATTCAACGCGGCTTTCTGAAGAGGTCCGTACGTGGGTACCAAGTGGCAACTACAACCACCACTTAGGCACTACAGTGGCGGAACTGGATCGACCAACTGTAACCTCCTTGGGCGACGGACAATCTATTGGGAACTGGTTGAGTACAAGAGTAGGATGCATGGCGAGGGTTCGAATCCCTGAACTATGGAGAAAGATGGCTAGATTTGGGGGCATATGTAGTATGGGATGCATTCGTGCTCCAAAGTCTTGCTTGCATTAGAATCAGGCATGTGATTTGTTGCACCTAGTCATTGGGTCATGGCATATCACTGCACTAGAACCCGAATCCATTAAACCCTTGTTTTGGCATAACACTTTTCCTTTTTGCATAAATTATGTTTTTGATTGAATTTTAGAGGATCGCTATTATCATCAGCTTCTGACGTTCCCCACCTTTTAGGTATCGACTCCTACCTTTCGAGTAGGTGCAGAGATATCAGAGTCGCGTAGCTGAAGCCTTAAGCTGAGGAGCAAGTCCCCGAGGAGCCGATGGGCCACCCAGCGAAGTTCAGCAAGTAATCAGTCGATTACCTTTCCAGGAGCCAGCTGATAGCTTTACAAGTGGAGTCTGTAATTATTTGTAATAAGTTGTAATGAGCAGATGTAATTTGTACTCTTTGTCAAAAAATAAGGTATCGGTTGTAATCAAGGATGTAATGACTTTATTTGGCAATTAAAACTTTTTAAATTTCCATGTTATTACTGCTTAAGTTGAGATGTATTTGAAGGCAAAGATTTAAGTGAGTGTCACGGATGTCCGGTAACGGGGATCCAGGGCACTACAGAGTTGGTATCAGAGCTGACTTCAAATTGTAGTCTAATACGGTAGGAAATTAGACTTGAAGGCCAGATAAATTGATTCTAGTTGGCAGATAGGATGATTGTAAATCATATGGTAGCGCTTACAACTTATGATTATGATCTTCCCTATATGTGAACCAGTCTCAGCTTACTTCATTTTTACTAATAAGCTTGGTGCAGTCTAGTCCGAATGGTGGCTAGTCTGTTACTAGACATTAATGTGGGCAGACAGAACAATATGTGTCTGTGATTCCGGAACTAAACCCTGTTTATGTTTTGCAAATGGTGTTCGAAGATATCTTCATCCAGGATGGGTTAGTAACAGTAGTTAAGCCAATACCTACAAGGAAAATGATGACGATGGAGGAAGAAATGAGGGAAGTGCTACAGAAGACTGAAGGTCAGGAGAACTCACCTCCACCATCGCTAGACCCAACGGCGGAGCAGCAGAGGATAGCCATCGGGTATCTGGAAATGAAAAGGCTGGGGGAACGCAGGGACAGGGCGATCCACCGGGCCCAGTAGCAGATTAAATTTCATCAGGCACAGATAACACACCTGAAGAAAGAACAAAAGCAGCTTCAAGACGGTATGACACACCTCCAGAACCGCTGGTGGGGACTTCAGAAAGGCCCCAAGCCAAAAACTACTGGAAAAATCACGAAATCTTCTAAAGGTGAATGCCCCAAGGGAGCAATTGCGACTAAGAGTTGCTACAATTGCGGGGACGTCAGACACTACAAGTCGTGTTGCCCAACATCGATCAAGATTTGTTTCAACTGTAAGGAACTTGGGCATATCAAGTCAAATTGCCCAGAATTACAAAAGGGATGCTCTTCAAGCAAGTAACCGGATAAATAACAAGGTGAAATTATTATGTGGACTTACTATATTTTGAGATATTTTGGAAGCTGAAGAAGTAATGTAATCAAGTTTAAGTTGTATTTTGGGTTTTTGGAAGTTGATGGATGATGTACTGTTGTAACAGGACATATATATATATATATATATATATATATATATATATATATATATATATATATATATATATATATATATATGGAATTTTGGCTACGGTCTTGTTTGATAGTGGATCGACTCATTCTTTTGTGTCAAAATCTTTTTCAAGAAAATTAAGATGCACACAAGAGCCAATTCCAGATCTAGCTTTGACGGACTACGCCGTCAGTGGCAACCCTTACTACAGATCTATGCTATAGGGGATGTAAACTCCAGATTAGCGGAGAAACCCTAAGTATCGATTTGTTGGTGTTGGGTTTTGCCGAAACAGATTTCATTATTGGTATGGATTGGATGTCAAGGCACAAGGCAAGCATTGACTGCAAGGAGAAGGAGGTAGTCATCTCAGCTGAAGGACTGGAACTTGTATTCCACAGGAAGCAGAGGTCGAAGGCAATGACTTTTGCAGCCACTAGTGAAGTACGGATACCAAAAGAGGTGAACAAGATACCAGTGGTGAGGAATTTTCCACTTGTATTCTTGGAGGATTTACCTGGAATTCCCCCTCACTGTGATGTTGAGTTTAGCATCATAGTTCAACCAGGTAGCACTCCAGTATCCAAAGCACCCCATCGGGTGCCAGTAGAGCAGAATGAGGTCAAGAACAGATTGAAGAATTTTAACACCCCGAATTCCAAGTACAACTGAATTCAAGATTCCACAGGATCTTTACACTTCTTTCGTACAATTTTATAAGGAATTTAAAACTTTTCACTTTACATCAGAGTTTACAAGAAATCTTTACACTTTACATTTTACAGCGGAAGCAAAATTACAACATTTATATAATAGAAATTACAACAACATTTGAATAATCTCTAAGCATCAGTTCTCCTTTAATCTTTATCATGTCATTTATCTTGCATACAAAACTGTGGGTACGTCAGTTTATTCAACCGACGAATACTATACACGGCCATCCTCTCTATGCCGGAAACAGTATAATTGATTTTCCATATTTAACAAACACAAACTTGTTCACATATCAAACTAAGGGGAATATCTTATTGATGTCGTGTTGTGATTGTGAGCTTAGTCCTTAATGCAGTTATTCATATTACATGACACTAATGCACACTTGTTCGGATTCTATGCATCCCATACTACATAGGTCCGAGGGCAAGCCTCTTATTCGTTCTTCATCTTGTAGGGTTCAATCCCTCGTCATGACTTATTCTACTACTGTAACTACGGTAAGTATCCTAGATGTTCTATGAGTACGAGCTCATGTACAGAAAAACTGGAGGAGAATTCCACGTCATGTCACGACGCATCGTGAAGACTATCTATGGACAATTCAGCCTCCTTCATGGCACACGATCCTTTCGCAGTCACCAAACACCCCACAAGCATCGCCAAGATCCCGATAATTCCGGAGTAGTGCCCACGTTATGTCATGACGCATCGTGAAGACAAACTGTGAATCACGATGTGGGTGTGATTCAAGTAGTAGTGGATTATTACTAGTATGAGAGCCTCGAGTCTACGATGTGGGTGTGATTCTCAAATTACACCCATCGTAGACTCGAGGCCCTCTAATGTCCACGTTATTAGTAGTAGTGGATTATTACTAGCATTTTGCACTTAATTTTGACATTATCAACAATCCCAATTCAATATTTGCATAACTACAAACAATTCGCACACAAAATTAAGATTCATAACAAGATAACATGCATTCTATCAAGCATTAATTTAATCAACTAGCAAGTCCTTTTTTTTTCCAATTAAGTGTACTCTTATTAATTTCTTTCATGCATTATCATTTCAATCACCCCTAACATGGTATCTAGTTAGAAATATAGAAAACCACCCACCTTATTTGGAGAGAAAAATCACACAACCACTCATAAACGAAAAGCCCTTCTCCTCCTAGATCGAGCTTGCCGAACGAGTACTTCTCCTCCTTGCTTGATGTGCAGACCGAAGCTTCCCAATTGCAACCCGAGCCTCCAAAAGATGATGTCGGCCTCCTTGATGCAAGCACACACACACTCTCAATCTCTCAATCTTTTATTCTCACTTCCTACTAATAATCCACTACTAATAATTTGTATTCTTTCACTATAGGTTTAGAGAAGAAGAGTGCGAGAATAACTAGGCTGGGGGGGGGGGTATTTATACTAAATTTTGAGACAAATAGAGGGCTAGGATTGATCTAGGAGTTAAGAAACAAAGGCTATGATTCAAGGGGAAGTTGTAATAAACAACCATGATCACAAAAACTACCTCCCACAAACTCCACTTCTCTTTTTCCCTCCCATTCAAATCCGGCCAAACAAGGGTGCAAAAAACATGTGCACGTGCAATGCACGTGTTTCCAATAGTCCCCCATTTTATAAGTTGTACAATTTTTTTTCTTTATAAAAATAATCAAAAAAATTGTCTACATTACAAGTTGTATTTAAAAGGAAAATAAACTCATGGGCTTTTATTTAATGAGCCAATCTAGCCTATATTAAAAATAAATTAAGTTGGGCAATAAAAGAAACTTATATTTGTTAAAAAAATGGGCTTTAATAAAAACAAATAGAAAAGACACACACACACACACACACACACACACACACACACACACACACACACACACATATATATATATAGGTGGCCCTTCGGTTGAGAACTAATTTGGTGAGAACTCCGTGAGAACTCACGAAGTAGACCCCCCATGAAAAATCCGAACCGACCATCTCGTTCTACATGCCTTAGATGGCATAACATAAAGAATTCAAATAATTTGAAGTTCGTTTTCCCATGATTTACATCATCGCAAAATTATATGGCTGAAAATTCTACTCCATTTGATGGATGAGCAAACGAACTTCAAATTATTTGAATTCTTTATGTTATGCTATCTAAGGCATGTAGAACGAGATGGTCGGTTTGGATTTTTTATGGGGGGTCTACTTCGTGAGTTCTCACGGAGTTCTCACCAAAATTAGTTCTCAACCGAAGGGCTCCCTATATATATATATATATATATATATATATATATATCCTCATTTGTCTATGTAATATAAAAATTTATATCACAAGATTGCGCGTGCACATTACGTACAAAATAATAATTTTCATAAATGAAAATCAGGGTATTACAACACTCCCTCCTTAGAATAGTTCCGTCCCCGGAACTACAGTCAAGAGCAAGAAACAAAAACACACTCAACAACAAAAGAAAGAAACAAAATACAAATCATGCAAAAAACTCAGGATAATCCCTCAACATCCTCTTCTCAGACTCCCAAGTAGCCTCTTCAACCAGATGGTTTCTCCAGACTACCTTGACCATCGGTATCATCTTATTCCTCAAGACTTTCTTTCGACGATCAACAATCTCGACAGGAGACTCGATGTAATTGAGATCCAATTGCAAACCTTCTGGCACTTCAGGCAAATGATGACTCGGATCTGGAATATAACCTCTTAGCATAGACACATGAAAGACATTATGCACCTGAGGTAGCTCTTCCGGTAACTCAAGCCGGTAAGCAGTTTTTCCGATCCTTTTCAATATCTTATACGGGCCTATAAACCTCGGGGCTAACTTCCCGCCTTTGCCAAATTGAATCACACCTTTACTGGGCGATACTTTCAGAAAGACGAAGTCACCTTCCTCAAACTCAAGGTCCCTCCTCCGGATGTCTGCATAGCTCTTCTGCCTGCTCTGAGCCTCTACCAACCTTTTCCTGATCAAATCAATCTTTTCAGAGGTTTGCTGCACAAGCTCAGGCCCAAACAACTGACGCTCCCCAACTTCAAACCAACAAACAGGCGTTCTGCACTTCCTACCATACAAAGCTTCGTACGGCGCCATCCCGATGCTAGTCTGAAAACTGTTGTTGTAGGCAAACTCTTCCAAAGGTAAATGCCTTTCCCAACTGCCTCCAAAGTCTAATATACAACACCGAAGCATATCCTCAAGAATACGGTTGACTCTCTCAGTCTTTCCATCGGTTTGCGGATAAAAAGCAGTGCTGAAATCCGTCTTGGTACTCAAAGCTGTCTGAAGACTCCTCCAGAAATGCAAAGTAAATCGCGCATCTCGATCAAACACAATAGTTGACGAAACACCATGGAGCCTGATGATCTCGCCAACATACAACTCAGCTAACTTGTCTATCGAAGCAGTGAGTTTCAAGGCCAAAAAGTGAGCGGACTTGGTTAGTCGATCGACTATAACCCAAATCACATCATTGCCTTTAGGACTCTTGGGAAATCCCGTAATGAAATCCATACTGATGTTATCCCACTTCCATTCCGGAATAGGTAACGGCTGTAATAGACCTCCGGGTCTCTGATTCTCGGCTTTGACTTGCTGACAAATCTCACACTTTGCCACAAATTCAGCCACATCCCGTTTCAAACTTGACCACCAGAAATACTGTTTGATGTCTTTGTACATCTTGGTACACCCAGGATGTACCGACAAAAGAGTAGCATGCGCCTCCTGAAAAATACTCTCTTTCTGGTCTGCCTGATTTGGAACACACAGTCTATCTCCGAACCACAGCACTCCATCCCTGATTTGAAAACCGGGCAACCTGCCAGCACTAACCTGCTCCTTCATCTCCAAGATATCAGCATCAACCTCATGACTTGCAATAATCCTTTCATTCAAAGTAGGTTGAAGCCTCAACTGAGCTAAGGATGCTCCCAATCCTTGCAAGACAACTTCAATACCGGCTCAATCCAATTCCTCCACCAGCTGCCTCTGAGTTGTAATCAAATTGGATAAACTGCTATTGCAACTAAGTGCATCAGCAACAACATTAGCTTTTCCCAGGATGATACTTGATCTCAGGTTGCATGTCTTCAAGCACTTCCAACCATCTCCGCTGCCTTAAATTCAGATCCTTCTGCTGGTATATGTACTTCAAACTCTTGTGGTCCGTGTACATATTCAATTTCTCACCGTACACGTAGTGTCTCCATTTCTTCAAGGCAAAGATAATCGCAGCCAACTCCAGATCATGAGTCGGGTAATTCTTCTCATGCGGTCGCAGTTGCCTAGACCCATAAGCGATCACTCTTCCTTCTTGCATTAAGACACAACCAAGCCCATGATGTGAAGCATCGCTGTAAACATCATACTCAACACCTGCTCTAGGCAAAGCCAAAATAGGTGCAGTGGTCAGCTTCTCTTTCAACTCCTGAAAGCTTTCCTCACACTGCTCAGTCCACTTGAAGTCTACATTCTTCTTGGTCAAACTAGTGAGCGGCACGGCTAACCGAGCATAATCTTGAATGAATCTCTTGTAGTATCCAGTCAATCCAAGAAAACTCCTGACTTCCTTCACTGTAGTAGGCCTTGCCCAATCTCTCACTGCCTCTATCTTCTGAGAATCAGTTGCCACTCCCTCCTTAGAAAGGATGTGACCTAGGAATGCCAGTTCAGATTTTCAGAAATCGCACTTGGACAGCTTGGCATACAACTCCTGCTCTTCCAGCTTCCTCAAAACTGCTGCCAGATGCTTAGTATGCTCGTCTTTTGACTTGGAGTACACGAGAATATCGTCGATAAACACCACGACGAAAGAATCAATGAACGGCCTCAGAACTCTGTTCATCATGTCCATAAAGATTGCAGGTGCATTCGTCACTCCAAATGGCATAACTAAGAATTCGTAATGTCCATGTCGAGTTCTAAATGTAGTTTTGTGCACATCTTCAGCTTTCACTCGAACTTGATGATATCCTGATCGAAGATCTATTTTGGAGAAAACAGCAGCTCCTTGTAGACGATCGAACAAGTCATCAATTCGGGGAATAGGATACTTATTCTGAACAGTGACCTTATTCAGCTCTCGGTAATCGATACACATCCTCATCGATCCATCCTTCTTCTTTACCAAAAGCACTGGTGCTCCCCAAGGTGACGCACTAGGTTGAATAAAGCCTTTCTCCAACAGTTCCTCAATCTGCCGCTTCACCTCATCCTGCTCCACAGGAGCCATCCTATACGGTGCCTTAGAAATGGGTGCACTTCCCGGTTGAATAGTGATGCTGAACTCTACATCATGTTGCGGGGGTAACCCGGGCAAATCATCCAAGAACACAGTCGGATAGTCCCGAACCACAGGAATCCTTTGCACTTCCACAGGAATCTCTTCTATGCGGATAGCTGCCACCAACTTGGAACACTTCTTCTTCCCTTGAAAAGTGACTTCAGGTCCACCTGGAGCCTTCACTGTTACCATCTTGGTCTTACACTCGATGCTTGCACTGTACACCGACATTCAATCAATGCCAATGATAACATCGGCTCCCAAGATAGTTAGCTCGATTAGATCAATTCCGAAGATTCTGTCCCCAATCACAATCTCGCAATCCGCATAGTATCGATCAGTGGTTAAAGTCTCTCCTGATGGAGTAGCTACCGCTAAGATCTTTCCTGGAAAAATCTTCGGTTCAACTCCCAACACTTTAACAAATTTAGGAGACACAAAAGTATTAGAGGATCTAGTATCGAACAAAACAACATCTTTCATTCCATTCAAATAAAATTCTCCTGTTACATAATACACACTCATTACATAACAGTTCACTAAATAAACGGGAAAAAGAAACAACATAAACCTCTAAAAATCCGCCCTCGTACTAGTGATGACATGATCCACCTCATCGGCATCAGCTTCAGTCAAGGCAAATACTCGCTCTTGCTGGTACGGCCTCTTCCCAGTCTGCTGCATTGGTACATTGCGATTACCATTCCGTGGTTAGGGATATTGAGATTGTTAATGTCCCGTCTCATCACAGTTGTAGCAATTTACCGCAGGAGGTCTCACAACATTGTTTCCGGGTCCTCCAATCATACTGATAGCGTTCGCCCCTGTCGGTTTGAACCTTTCTACCGATAGTTGTCCCTTGAAATTTTCGGAATTTGCGGGCTTCTTTCCAGACTGCCAGTTGTTCCTCCGATTCTGAACAACATGAAACTGCTCCATGTCTGCTTCCGTGACTGCCTCTCGCTTGACCAACTTGTCAAACTTCGTGATACTGAGGGGTCTTATTCTGAACCTCAAGCTCGGTCTCAACCCATGCTCGAACTTACGAGCCTTCTTCGCCTCATCCATCACCAATTCGGGAGCATACCTTGAGAGCTGAGTAAATTTGGTCTCATACTCCCTAACTGACATGCCACCTTGTTGCAGCGACAGAAACTCCATGGCCTTCTTCTCCTGAATGTCTGAAGGAAAATAATGACTGTGAAATTCCTCCAAAAATTCCTCCCAGCCAAGAATCAAGCCTCCCATCGTTCGCTTCATCGAATTGCACCACACAGCCGCATCCTTCTCGAATTGCAGAGTTGCCAACTTCACCTTGCTGCCCTCCGGGGTCTCCAAGACTTCGAAGATAGTCTCTACCTACCGGATCCAGTTGTCAGCCGTGTCAGGGTCTGACTTCCCCTCAAACACAGGTGGTTTCATCCGTTTAAATGATTCCATGAGTTTGATTGCTTCGGGTACTGGATTCGTAGGCACCCTTCCTTGATTCTGATTCATGGCAACGACATTGAGTGTCTGATATACCCTTGCTAGCTCCGTTTCCAAGTCCAGACCTTCACCAGATCTTGCTCATCTTCCAACCATATTTTGATGCAAAAGACCCATTAAATTCGAAGTATAAAAATGTACTTTTAAGTCAACATTTCCATTTCATTAAATTTCAATACATTCGAATTTAAAATATTTCTGACATCAAAATGAAAGCAGTAGATGATACAACGGTCTAACTCCTACGGTTCCTCTTGGCTTCACGAAGCTCTTCCCGTAGTTCTTCAACTTCTTCCTTCAGTACATCGGTCATGTTTTTCCTCTTCTCGAGTTCCCATACACGATGACTGAGAACTGCAAAATCATCCTTGTGTTTCGCCAGCTGAGCCTCCAATAGTCCAACTCTCTCCCGTAAAGTCTCTACCTGCCTCTGAAGAGACACAATGAGATTTTCCGGAACTGGTTCCTCTTCGTCAGAAGAATCGAATCCAGAGGTGGAGTGATCTCTCGGGACTCAGGCCATTCCTCTCCGTCGGAGTCTGCTTGCCCTGGGTAGTACTCTTCCTCGGAATCTGCTTGACCAGGATAATAGTCTTCCTCTATGATATGCCAATTGTCGTCTCCAGCAGGGTCGAAGTGATCAGCCATCTTAGAAAAAGGGGGAGAAGCATAAATCATAGAGCAACACAAATGTAAGTGACTTACATTTAAATCTCTAGACTCAACACACACTCTAATGTCCACTTCTAGGGTGTCGTTCCTTATAAATTTGTACTAGTGTGAAGTATGGCTCTGATACCACTCTGTAACACCCCGAATTCCAAGTACAACTGAATTCGAGATTTCACAGGATCTTTACACTTCTTTCGTATAATTTTACAAGGAATTTAAAACTTTTCACTTTACATAAGAGTTTACAACACTTTACATTTTACAGCGGAAGCAAAATTACAACATTTATATAAATAAAATTACAACAACATTTGAATAATCTCTAAGCATCAGTTCTCCTTTAATCTTTATCATGTCATTTATCCTGCATACAAAACTGTGGGTACGTCAGTTTATTCAACCGACGAATATTATACATGGCCATCCTCTCTATGCCGGAAACAGTATAATTGACTTTCCATATTTAACAAACACAAACTTGTTCACATATCAAACTAAGGGGAATATCTTATTGATGTCGTGTTGTAATTGTGCGCTTAGTTCTTAATGCAGTTATTCATATTACATGACACTAATACGCACTTGTTCGGATTCTTTGCATCCCACACTACATAGGTCCGAGGGCAAGCCTTTTATTCGTTCTTCATCTTGTAGGGTTCAATCCCTCGTCATGACTTATTCTAGTACTGTAACTATGGTAAGTATCCTAGATGTTCTATGAGTACGAGCTCATGTACAGAAAAACTGGAGGGGAATCCCACGTCATGTCACGACGCATTGTGAAGACTATCTATGGACAATTCAGCCTCCTTTATGGCACACGATCCTCTCGCAGTCACCAAACACCCCACAAGCGTCGCCAAGATCCCGATAATTCCGAAGTGGTACCCACGTCATGTCATGATGCATCGTGAAGACAAACTGTGAATCACACCCACATCGTAGACTCGAGGCCCTCATACTTGTGTTTTTCTCTCACTTTCATCACCTCTTCACTATGTACTAATTCTTAATTTAATGAAATCATGAACAAAATCAATCTCTTAGAGTTAGCCCTCTCACCAATACCGGTCTTATTTCTTTCATTTCACATTGACCCAAACTTGGTCTTTTCAATTTTAATAATCATATCTCATCACTTTTACTTGCCGGTGTGAGTTTTGGCTACACCCTAATTTTCAATTTCAATTCACAAATTCACATATCTGAGTTTGTCATACTCAAGAACATTTATCTTTTTCAATAACATAATTTCCAATCTTTTCATGAATTAATTATCACACGTGGAGTTCAATTCTAAATCATGTATTCCATAACCAATATTTATTCCCACATTAAAGTCATAATACGAAACATCTATTCAAAGTGTATATACACAAGTCACCATTGTCACGCTACTCTTTAGCAAAATAACTCATAAAAATTCACATTCATATTTTCTTTCCATCAATATTCCTTTTTAATACTTATCTTAATCACCTCGTGAAATCACAATTTTATGAAATTATACAAGTATGAAACCATAGTTTCAAACACTTTTACTTCCAAAATACACTTTATTTCATTCCAACAACTCCCAATTAATTTTCATAGGTCGTATATGAATTTAGAATAATAACGGTATTTTTTTTCGGAATTTTCACACATCAAGAAAACCCAAAAAATCACTTTAAAAAAAAAACATTCTGGCCGCACCAAGTGTGAGTTCTGTATGCTGCGAAAAATAACATTCTGACAGTAGTCTTGAGCAAGCTACAAGAGCATCAGTTGTATGCCAAATTATCTAAGTGTGAGTTCTGGAAATCGGAAGTTGCATTCCTAGGCCATATCCTTTCTAAGGAGGGAGTGACAACAGATCCTCAGAAGATAGAAGCAGTCGAGGGATAACCACAACCAAAGACAGTGAAGGAAGTAAGGAGTTTTCTGGGCATGACTGGATATTATCGGAGGTTTATCTAGAATTATGCAAGGATAGCTATACCCCTTACAGCCTTGACCAAGAAGAACCAAAGTTTCGGCTGGGCGGAGAAGTGTGAAGAGATTTTTCAGGAACTGAAGAACCGTTTGATCTCCGCACCTATATTTGTTTTACCTCAGGAGGACAAGGGCTACGTCATCTACAGTGATGCGTCATATTTGGGATTCGGGTGTGTGTTAATGCAGGAGGGCAAGGTTATAGCTTATGGTTCGAGACAACTACGACCACACGAGAGGAGATAGTTGGAAGTACTCGAAGACATCAGGCCTGAGATTATATATCACCCAGGAAAAGCCAACGTGGTAGCAGATGCGTTCAGTAGGAAGAGAAGTGTGGCTACATTGGTAGCGACCGGAGGGAGCTAGATAAAGAGATCAGGCAGGTAGGCATTGAAGTGGTTACATAACACTTAAGTGCAGTTTTGGCACAGTTGGTGTTATGACCAAGCTTGAATGAGCAAGTGAAAAAGGCTCAGACCGAAGATCCAGAGATGGAAGACACGAAGAAGCAAGAGCACGAAGGAAAATTGCCCGAATTCAGTATAAGAGAAGATTCACTATGGTTCGGCAACAGACTATGTGTACCAAAGGATGAGGAGTTAAGGGAAGACATCATGAAGGAAGCTCACTCCACATTACTTACGATTCACCCCGAAAGAACCAAGATGTATCATGATATAAAGCAGCACTATTGGTGGTCAGGGATGAAGCGAGATATAGCAGAGTTCGTCGCCAAATGTCGGACATGCCAACAAGTTAAGGTCGAAAATCAGAAACCAGCAGGATTGCTACAGCCTTTACCCATCCCAGAATGGAAATAGGAGAACATCAGTATGGATTTTATCACAGGATTACCCAGGAGCCCTAAAGGAAATGACTCAATATGTGTGATTGTGGATCGATTGACCAAGTCAGCACATTTTCTTTCAGTTAGGATGACCTGGAAAGTCGAGAAGTTGGCCGAGGTCTACATTGAGAACGTAGTGAAGCTACATGGAGTGCCAGTGTCGATAGTATCCGACCGAGATGCAAGATTTACATCTCGATTCTGGAAAAGTCTACGGTCAGCATTGGGAACTAGAACAGACTTCAGCACAGCTTTTTACCCACAGACTGATGGATAGACAGAGAGAGTCAATAGGGTTCTTGAGGACATGTTGCGGGCATGCATTTTGGACTTCGGAGGAAGTTAGGAAAAATACCTAGCCTTGATAGAGTTTGCTTGTAATAACAGCTATCAGGCAAGCATTGGTATGGCCCCGCATGAAGCTCTACATGGACAAAGATGCAGAACAACGGTTTGTTGGTTTGAGGTAGGAAAGCGGCAGATGTATGGGCCAGAAATCGTACAACAAACATCAAAGCAGATCGAGCTTATTCAGAAAAGGCTTCAAGGAGCACAAAGCAGGCAGAAGATCTATGCGGACAACCACCGAAGAGAGTTGGAATTTGAGGAAGGTGACTCCGTATTTCTCAAGGTGTCACCGACCAAAGGAGTTATTAGGTTCGGAAAAGGCAGAAAGTTAGCTTCGAGATATATTGGACCATACAAGATTCTGAAGAGAATTGGCAGGATGGCTTATAAGTTGGAGCTACCGGCCGAGTTATCTCAAGTGCATAACGTCTTCCACGTCTCTATGCTACGAAAGTATGTGCCGGATTCAAGCCATCGGTTGCTAGAAGTTCCGAAAGATTTGCAGATAGATCTTTTATGTATAGAGCAACCAGTCAGGATACTTGATTATCAAGATAAGGTACTGAGAAACAAGGTCATCTCGATGGTCAAGGTTCTCTAGAAGAACCAGTTCGTGGAAGAAGCAATGTGGGAGCCGGAGGGCTGCATGAAGGTTTTATATCCGGATTTGTTTTAAGTGTTTTCTGTTTTATTTGTAGTTTTTTTCTCCCACTAGGAACGTTTTGGGGACAGAACAACTCTAAGGAGGGAGTGATGTAACACCCCGAATTGTACGATAATTGAATATATACATATGTATGTATATTGTCCGTATGCGTGCACATGACTGCAGTGTTTTGAGTTGATTTTGCTATCATGGTGTGTGGTTAGAGTTGCAAGACGGTTCTTGGGAGGATTGCGTTCTAAAAGATGCACGAGAACGAGGAGGACCGATACTAGTATAAACAATAGTTTTCGGTATGATGCCTATGCAAATATAACACTGTAGGATACTACAGTGGATATATATTGCGTACGCTCGATAAAACTCTCGTCTCTCATTCGAAGGGACCCATTTAAACTAAAATGGGCAGCCAACACAATCAACCACAAAACTAGTAGCTAAAGCCATGGTTTTGTTCAAAACCACCCTACCACCTATCCTACCCCCTAGGGAAAACCGGCTCCTTCTTCTCCCCTCTTTCCTCCTTCATTTCTCCATCAAACCCCCCCCCCCCCCCATTCCACCTCTCTTGCTCTGGAATTTCAGAACTCAACTAAGGAAAAAAGAAGAGAAGAAGAGAAAGAAGAGAGCTTGAAGAAAGGACTCAAGGAAGGATTCTCAAGGGAAGAAGCTCAAGGAGATCAATTCCTCTACAGCAACCAAGGGTGGGGAGTTAATCTAAACCTTTCTTATTATCTCTTGATTGAATTCTTGCATGCATGTATGGTAGTAAGTGCCAGGATGAACATGTAAGAGGTTGAAAGATGAAATCAGAAACTACACTAGAAACTTGATCTGAATGCTAATTTCTAGATTTTTCCGAGAGCAAACCACAAGGAATTAGGCCATGAAATTTTCAGAGATTGTTACTATAAATGTTTAGACAGTTCATGATTTATTTTGGATTTTTCTGAGGAGGTTTGATATTTTAATAAAATCGAATGGTAGAACTGTTTCGTAAGGCAGAATCAGCAGTTGGTTAACAGGATGACTGATGTTGTTGGAATTTTAATAATTTATTGGAGCATTTTCTCTATCTGAAATTTTTACCCTGTATTTCTAGATGCATCTAGATTCTATACAAAAATCAGGAAAATGTTTGGATGAATTTATAAGCTTGATAAAAATTGACCTTCAATTAGTAGCTGGAGTTGAACTGAAGAACATGATGACTTTCTGTGCTAAATTGAAATAGAGAGAACTCAGTGTATACTTGGAGTTTTGACATGAAATCTTTGCATATTGTTCACTATGATCTCTAGTTTCATCACTGTAAATTTTGTGTCATTTGTATGAGTATGGAACTAAAGATGATTTTAGTAGCATGTACTGTGATGCTTTCAGCCAATTTGGATACCCTGTAGAGATTGTACATTTGAGGCTCATTAAGAGAAAAATTTGAGAAACCGATTCATTAGAGATTTGTAGTAGACACCAAGACTTTTCCAACAAGACCAATTTGAGGTAATTCCAGTGAAGGGTTGATTTACTGTGATTTTTGTAATACTAGACAGAGACCAAGAATGGATCTGAGTGCTCTGATTTAGAAAGACCTAGTGTGTGACTTGTTGTATTGGTGAAAGAAGTTTGTGTTAGGGTGATCTATTGGTGGATTTTGGACTCATGACCAACTAGAGAGTTGTTTAGGACACCCACACCCTCCTATTGAACTTGGGTTTGTGATATTCTGATGATTGAGTAATATTTTGTGCTACCGGTAAGGTGCAGTCTGTGTACAGGAAGTACACAGGCTGAGGCTTGAGAGGCTATTTTGGGGATCTAAATGATTGAATTTGAATTTATGATCAACTAGAAAATTGTAGCCTAGGATCTTACCTTTCCGGATTGAGCTTGTACACTCCAATCAGAGTTGTATCGAGGAAGTTATGACCATTTTAAGATTCAGACAGAAACCTGTAGATTGCCTAGCCCTTGGTTTTGACTAGGTATTGTGAGAACTTTTCCCTTGTGTACTATTAGAGTTGATGACTCTTGTCTAGGGATGGTTGATATCTGTTGTTTGTGTTGTTGACTCCCATAATGGGTGTATGACTTGAGTTAGTCACTAGGGTAAGGGATACCCTGCATCTGTCGACCCTAAGTTATAAACTTCCGCCGAAGCGTAAGACATCCGAGCCGTGCCACTGAGATAAGTTCATAGCCCCGATTAGGGATGAACATACATTCACAGCCGGAGTGGCGGTGAATGTAGGCCGTAATGCTGAACAATTCCAAGCCGGAGAAGAGGCGAACCGGACCGGTATCGCCAGGCCCAGAGGTTGATAGACAAGTGTAGAAGCAAATTTTATCTTATCCAAAGTGATTAGAGTGAGGCTGGGATTAGAAGGACATATTAAGGAGTTGGGAAAATTGCATTAGTTCTAGCAGACCATAGTCGGTGTTGTACCTTCCAGTCGTAGGGATACGTTTTTGGCACTCATGAATGAGTCCTCGGCTCGTATCTTGATCTGTTAATTCCCAAAGTTTTGCCGGAGTAAGGTACGTGAGGCTAGGAGGATTTGACCTCCCGAGGTGCTCACGTCCCTATGCCCGTGGGTTATGTTGTTAAGGTACGGGAGGCTAGGAGGATTTGACCTCCCGAGGCGCTCACGTCCCTATGCACGAGGGTTCTGTCGTTCCCTTTGGTGTATATATAAGTTCATAACCCGACTAGGGGTGAACACGCATGCGTCAGTCCATAGCCTGGGTAAAGGGTGGACATGGAGAATCACACGGTCTTGCGACCGGATTCAACGCGACTTTCTGAAGAGGTCCGTACGCGGGTACCAAGTGGCAGCTACAACCACCACTTAGGCACTACAGTGGCAGAACTGGACTGACCAACTGCAACCTCCTTGAGCGACGGACAATCTATTGGGAACTGGTTGAGTACAAGAGTAGGATGCATGGCGAGGGTTCGAATCCCTGAACTATGGAGAAAGACGACTAGATTTGGGGGCGTATGTTGTATGGGATGCATTCGTGCTCCAAAGTCTTGCTTGCATTAGAATCAGGCATGTGATTTGTTGCATCTAGTCATAGGGTCATAGCATATCACTGCACTAGAACCCGAATCCATTAAACCCTTGTTTTGGCACAACACTTTTCCTTTTTGCATAAAGTATGGTTGTGATTGAATTTTAGAGGATCGCCGTTATCATCAGCTTTGTGTCAGTCGAAGTACTGACGTTCCCCACCTTTTAGGTATCGACTCCTACCTTTCGAGCACGGCAGAGATATCAGAGTCACGCAGCTGAAGCCTTAAGCCGAGGAGCAAGTCCCCGGGGAGCCGATGGGCCACTCAGTGAAGTTCAGCAAGTAATTTGTTGATTACCTTTCCAGGAGGCAGCTGATAGCTTTGCAAGTGGAGTCTGTAATTATTTGTAATAAGTTGTAATGAGCAGATGTAATTTGTACTCCTTGTCCAAGAACAAGGTATCAGTTGTAATCAATGATGTAATGACTATATTTGGCAATAGAAAGTTTTTAAATTTGCATGTTATTACTGTGTTGAGATGCATTTGAAGGCAAAGATTCAAGTGAGTGTCACAGATGTCCGGTAACGGGGATCCGGGGCGCTACATAAATAAGCTTTTGGGTTTTAAAAAATGTATTTAGGGAATAATTGGGTTTAAATTAAAGGATCCAACATATGAGTTAGGAATAAAATGATTAGATTAATAAAATAGGACGTGAATAAGAAATTTGTGAGGATAAAAAATAATAATAGCTCGATCAATCGGAGATGAATTAATAGATAGACAATGAATCAAGACGATCAAATAAAGGTGAAAAATCAAATAAATGGATATATTCAGAATGGAGATCCAAAACAAGGTTCAAAAAGAGATACAATATGAATAAACACTCAAAAAGAAAAATACATCCAAAAATACATAAAATGAAAAATAGGGGTTACAAGTCCACGTCCGGATTGCCGCAGTATTGGACTCTAAATCACTTCTATGTTCGTATGGTCAAAATTTACGGAAGTATGTGAAGTATGTTTTAGTATTCATAAATACACATTGTACATAAATTTTGATATAATTTTGTACCTTGAAAATTTTGACAAACTTTAGCCCACGTCCAGATTGCAGCAACTTTTAGCTCTGAGTCACTTCAAACTTCGCATGGTCAAAATTTACGAAAGAATGTGAAGTAGGTTTTTTTTCAAGCCCCGCTTCCCAAAAGAATACGGAATACGAGTACGTGACAAAGCCCAGCGAATGATTTTCATCATTCATAAGTTGTAAGGATCAACTCAACAGTAAATAGAATGATACAACCACGCATGCATGAAACAAATCTCATAATCAACAAAATTATTTGAAAACAAATACAAAATCCTCAAATAAAAAACAAGATCTGGAAAAAAAAACAATAAACTCTGGGACAACATGCCCAATACATGTATCAAGTAGCAACAAGGAAACTGATAACTCAATACAGAAATAAACTAAAGCATAAAGGATCACAGTCAAAACTTAAAACACTTGGTCGCTTACTCCTGCATGTAACTGATCTCCAAAGCTTGTATATTTATCATTTGAAAGAAACAGAGAAACAGGAAAATAATCTGTCGGTTAGTGCAAGTTACGTGCCGCAAGTAGTACATGCAAAAAGGGTACAGGAAGAGGGTAAATAAGAACATAGAGCATGAAATGGAAAACAAGAGCATAGAACATAGCATGGAAGGAATGCAACAGGTAAATAGAGTCCAATAAACTAGCAAGCGAGCAAACAGGATCAGCTGATAAGTAGACATGCAAACATGTAACAAGTATAAGATAAACAGGTAAAGTGCTAACAGGTAACAGGTAACAGGTAACAGGAATGTGCAGGTGAAACATATTATTCTTAAGTCTTTTATTTAATCCTATATAATGCAGCAATCATGCGTCCCATATATATACCACATGTTTGATGCATACAATCAAGTGAACATTTAGACACTAGTGGTGGATATTATAGGGTCATGTACTCAGGTATAATGTAAACAGGAATAGGCACGAACCATGTAATCATGAAATCGTGGCATCATGTAATCAGGAACAAGCATGAATCATGTAATCATGAAATCATGACATCATGTAGTCATGTAATCAATAACAAGTATGAATCATGTAATCATGAAATCATGACATCATGTATTCATGTAATCAGTAACAGTCATGAATCATGTGATCATGTGATCATGAAATCATGGCATCAGGTAATGGGAAACATGGCCCCCCTTCCGTGTACACTTACCTATATTGTCCACTACTAGATCTTTACCTTAAATCTCGATTTGATTACATATTATTTTTACCAAAACAGACATCAAGGTGCACAATCAGGGATAGGTAAACATGAAAGGGACAGAAGACATGTTCAAACTAGGCAAAAAACATGATCGGGTGTCAAAAACAACTTATAGATGGTGAAACAACAAGAACTCAAATTCTGGCCACAGGACGTTGCTGCACCAAAACTGTGATTCCCGCTGCTACAAAAATGCAAATATGGATCCGTCAGAAGTTCTAGAAACTAGACTCTCTTTCAATTCCAATACATATACACACGATATATAAAAGTCACAGAAACTGAGTTCAAATTTTTATTCTCTATAGATTATATGTTCAGGTAGCAGGTAAGAGTTAAATACTCATAAACAAAAGTAACTTGTAAAATCATTTAAAAATTTCATAAAAAATATATTTAAACTCCTAAAAATGTTAAATATTAGTGTAATTAATCTCAGATTTTAATACTTTAATTAATTTACTGTTTCAGCTAATTAAGCAGGGGGGTGGGGTGTACATTTTGGATTGCGTTCTGGAATTCATACGTCACTGTATGAAAATCTGAATATCATACAATTCGTAAATTGAATTACAAAACCATAAGATGTTCTGGATTCCAAACACACAGAGCTACAATTTTCTTTCATTAAGTTTCAATCAATGACAAATAGAACCAGGTCAAAACTGAGGTTCTTTACTGAACAGACAGGCAGGCAGCAATTATATAATCATGTTTGCATAAATATATTAAGTCAGAAAATTATGAAATAATTCTACAAAAATTTAGGGTGACTCCTAATCATGTCTAGTCAAGTCCAAATTAATACCAAGTCTGAATTTTACTGTTAGCATCTATTTTGATCAATAATTCATTGCAAAAATCTTGTAATCAGAAATATGAAAATTTCGACACAACAGTATTAAAAGTGTGATATCTCCTAAATTACAAATTAGATTTCAGATCCGTCAAAAGTTCTTGAAACTAGAAACAGGGGCGTACCTTTCATATTCACAAATTTAATCATTATTCTGACATTAACAGGGTCTAAATCATTGTGCCAAATAGGGACAGCAGTGAATGAAATTACTTCTGCATGAATTGTAACATTTATAGCAACTACGATGGATCCAATTTAGTATGTAATGCAAACCAGAATTAAATGGGCACTAAAATCAGCATGGCATGTTTATTCTCAAATTCATTAAAAAGGGAAAAACACTATTAACATGTCAAACATACGAACAAAACGTCTATAACTCATAGTGATTCATGAACACGCAATTATATACATAAATATTTAGATATAATTCATGTTTGTGTAGTGGTGTAACAACAAAATATTTTGTGACCCTTTATGATTACGGAATCGATAGAAACGAATCAAATGAGTGGGATCAAGATCATCAATAGGTAAAACATAAAGAACGAGTCGCAACGAAGATCTACTTGCGGTATTTCAAAAAAAATGCTTGTACGGGGAAATAAAAGAGTTTCGTACAAGATACTTGCCTTACGAAATGACGATTCCGATAAAGATTAGAACAACGGGACTAGGATCCCAGGCAGCGAAACATGTGTAAGTTACGTGCAATCACAACATGTACATAAGAGGAGGCAACTATACATGCGGTGCACGTATGATCAAGACAGTAGAAACACGGCAGCCGTCGAAGGAGGCAGCGACCAAGGGGGCTCGGTGACTGGGCAGGAGGTTGCGGTCGTGGCAGCTTGCAGGGATGAGGTAGGGGAATGAGATGAAGAGGATGAAGGGGTGTGCAGGTTGTCGGGAATCAGCAGTCGAGGTTGGAACCAGGGGATGAGAGCGAGGAGTCGAGCGGCGGGTGGAAGAGGTGGCTCGACTGGATGGTGATGAAGGCGAGTGGAGGAATGGATTTCGGAGGGGTGTAGGTCGACGAGAGGAAGGTGGGTATGGGACGCAGTAGTGATGGTGGTAGGATGGTGGAGACAGGCGATGAGGGAAGAATAGGGTGAAGGTTCGACGGAAGGTTGATGGGTTCAAGGGCAGCACGGGAAGAAGGTGTAGGGGTGAAGAAGATGAACAGGCGGCTGGAAGGTGATTAGGTTTTTGATAATTAGGTTTAGGGTTGGAATTAAGGGGTTATATATAGGATTAAAGTTAGGGTTAAGTGTTATTGGGTTAGTGGGTAATTAGGTTTAGGGTAGGATCCAATAGGAAGGTGTGATGGATTTAAAATCCAATGAAAAGAAAGAATAACCAATAGGATCATAATAGGTCAATTTGGTGATATTAATATGCAAAAGTTGGGGTAGAATGAAACAACAAAATTTGGCTCAATAGAAGAAAAAAATACAAATTTTATAGATTGGGGAACAAAATTGAGTTGAAGGCAATAATAATTTCCATTAAGAGAAAAATCAAATTACAAGGGTTCAGAAATAGAACAATGAAGAGTACAATGAATAATAATACCGAAAAAAATACAATAATGAAAACAGGGGTTATAGTTTATGTAGTCATAAATAAACATAGTGTAAAACCCTGCATCACCTCGGAATACGTTGATATTGTCGCAGGATCAGCTTTTAGTGTAATACACAAGTACAAAATTTGCATGAAATAAAAATTCTTTTTATTATTTCATATTCACCACAACAAACCTTATTTTACATAGGTAAAATTACATAAAACATAAATAAGATCTTGAGTCTTCTAAACCGGCCGACTAGACCCCAGATTCTGCAAAACCTGTAAAACTGGTCAACTGAGCTGACGATAACTGCATAAAAGACGGAACTATTGCTTTAGATATTAATTTAGTATTTATGATTTAGATAAATCTTCATTTTATAATTTCTCTACCTTACATTTAGATCTCTATGGATTCATCTTTTGCATATCCTCATAACAATTCATCTACCAGCACAATTTATAAAAGACGAGATATGTGTACTTCAGATGGGTTTACATCCATAAGGCAGTCGATAGTTACCTGACCCTCACATCAAACGTCATACATAGGGTAGCAAATAGTTACATGTCCCTTATGTCAAGTGTCATACATAAGGCAACCAATAGTTACATGTTCCTCATGCCAAGTGTTATACATAGGGCAGCCGGTAGTTACTTGTACCTCATGTCAAGTGTCATACATAGAGCAGCCAATAGTTACCAGTCAAACATAGGGCAGCCAGCAATTACTTGTCCCTTATGTCAAGTGTCATACATAAGGCAGCTGATAGTTACTTGTCCCTTATGTGTCATACATAGGGCAACCGATAGTTACCTGTCCTTAATGGGCGAATATCGAGATTAACGACGTCGGGGAATCCTCACATCCTCACCGCGCCAAACATTTCAGTCACAAAACATCATTCTAATGAAGCCTAGCATTATACTAAAATCTAAACATTACATTTAGATCTCTACGACTTCCTGACATTAGAGAGAGTTATCACTCTATTCAGTAGGCCTCGGGATATGCCTAAACACTAGAATTTCACACATTCGAGTGTAGCATTATATTCTTACTAAGGCCTTTGAAACTACCATTTGTGTACAACCCCGATTAATAAATGTATGCTAATGAAACATACCCATATTAAACACATCAACACATCATTACTACAAGTTAAACCATGTAGGATAACGTTAGATTACTAGTAAACATAAATCTTCAAACCAATCGAATACTCAACTTTATTTGAAGTACTTCTGTAACACCCCGAATTCCAAATAAGACCGAATTCGAAGTTCCACAGTATCTTTACACTTCTCTTCGTACAATTTACAAGGAATTAAAAAACTTTTGTTACATCAGAGTTACATTTACATTATATATTTACAACAGAAGCAATTTACAACAAATTACAAGAATAGAAATGTACAACACTTGAATCATTCTTTAAGCAGCATGCATACTTTAGTCTTGTTAATCACTTTATCCTGCATAGAAACATTGGGTACGTCAGTTCATTCAACTGATGCTAGGATATAATACATCAATTTTCTCTTACTTGGAAAGCACAAACTTGTCATAAACAGAACTACGGGGACTATCCTATTGATGTCGTGTTGTGCGGTGCACTTAGTCCTTAATGCAGTTATGTATGTTACATGACACTAATGCGCACTTGTTCAGATTCTATGCATCCCATACTACATAGGTCTGAGGGCAAGTCCCTAATCGTTCTTCATCTTGTAGGGTTCAATCCCTCGCTATGAATTAAACTACTATAGTAACTACGATAAGTATCCTAAATGTTCAATGAGTTACGAGCTCATGTCCAGAAAGCCTAGAAGGAAATCTCACATCATGACACGACGCATCGTGTAGAGCCTATGGACAATTCCGCCTCCGTCATGGGACATGACATCACCCGTAGTCACCAAACACCCCACAAGCGTCGCCTACGGTACGGACTCCTGGAGACATATCCACGTCATGACACGACGCATCGTGTTGATAGCCTGTGAATATTCTCACGCCGTAGCTCCGAGGTCCTCATACCGGTGTTTTTCTCTTGCTTTCGTCACATCTCCATTATGTGACTAGTCCTTAATTATTTGAATCATGAATAAAATCAATCTTCTAGAGTTAGCCCTTTCACTATACCGGTCTTAACCATTTATATAACATGACCCCAAATCTTGGTCATTTCATTCAAATCTTATTTCAACAATCTCTTTTCAATGCCGGTATGAGGCTTATCTACACTCTAGTTCTCAATTTCACTTCATAATAACAAAAATTGAGTTTTCATACTTATGAAGTCTTTTTCATAGTTCAACATGATTTTCATTTCATTTCTTTGAGTCAATTTCTCACATAAAGTTCAATTCCGATTATAATTTTTTACATTTAAAATAATCTCAATAAATTCATTTAAATTTTGTACTATTATTTCTTTTCTTCAAAAATCATATTTTGCATTCAACTTTCGAATGCATGACTTGCACAATTTATACAATAAAATTCATTAATAAACACTTTTTAAATAAATTTTCTTTTCTCATACAAGATCTTCTTTATAAATTAGGTAGAATTTTCTCATGAATTAAAATCACATTTTATACTTATGCAAAAGTCCATTTATAGAAGCCTACTTAATTTTTACTTCTTAATTTTATTTAAGTCAAAATAGTGTGTAAATATTTTTTAGGAAGTCCATA
Source organism: Hemerocallis citrina (assembly GCA_017893485.1). Classification (NCBI taxonomy): domain Eukaryota; kingdom Viridiplantae; phylum Streptophyta; class Magnoliopsida; order Asparagales; family Asphodelaceae; genus Hemerocallis; species Hemerocallis citrina. The sequence continues at coordinate 206,342,606 of CM030364.1, forward strand.
TATTTTTATAATAATTATATTATTTTTCCGAATTATTAAAAGTCAAAAAATCAATTAAAACAAAAAAAACAGAAAAAAAAAACAGTTTTATGCCGAACTCAGGAGTCAAACCAGCGACCCAAGGCCAAACCCATGCTACAGTGCAGCGCGTTGTGGTGCCTGCGCTAACCAAAATGGACAGAGCGCAACAGAGGGAGAGGTTTAAATCCCTAAAACTCGTTTTTCAGTTATCGGATTTTTTTTTCAAAAAAATAAAAACAAAGGGCTAATGCACAGTTTCGAACCAGAGACCCAAGACCAGACCCACGGCTACAGTAAGTGCACCCGAATGCACCCAATAAGCAATAAGTCCAAGTGACTAACCTGATATGGGTTGGATTTTAGGGGTTTTGATTCAAGTTTCTGTTCACTTCGAATTTTTCATAGAAACAACTATTTTTAAAACTATTTTCTTCTCCAATTTCATTCTAAAATTCCAGAATATAGTTTTTATGCATGTCTAATATGTCAGTAAAAAAAAATTTAATTTTTTTCACAAAAAGTGTAATTTTCCTCTCTAAGTACATTTTTATCAACAATTTCGAAAATGTGCATACAAGTGTAGTTTCTTTATAATTTTGCATTCAACCTTCTCATAGATCTCTTTCATTAATTTTTATTATTATTATACAATCATTTCAGTAACAAATATGCCTTTTTCATGCCACTAACAAGTAAATTAGTAAAAATCACATTTTTGTATGGTTATCATTTCAACTAACTAAACATACAATCATGTCTTCTTAGTTTAGCACATAACAATCAATTAAAGCATGGTAGAATGGTTAATTATAAACTAACAATCACAATTTTGTAATTAATTAACATTCTTTTAACATACAATCAAACCATTGCAATTTTGTCTTATTAACACATCACATGGCTAAATTGACTAAAGATTCTTCTCAATTTTATCAACTATACCCTAACATGATGTCTAATTAGAAGTTCGAGAAAATCACCCACCTCTAATGGAGAGGAAAATAAACAAAACTCCTAGGGATCTCCTACAATGAACAAGGGAAGCCTCCTCCTCCTAGTTTGTGCCACCAAGTTGATTCTCCTCCTAGCTTGATGATGTGGGACTCCTCTTCTTGCTCCTTGGAATAGGCCAGCCAACTTGGGGGAAGGAACACACAAAAATTTTGCACTCAATCTTTTAAACTCACAATCTTCTCAATCTTTTATCTCACTAATTTTGTCTTTCTTTCATTCTTTCTATTATTTTCTTTTCAATTCTTTAGTTGTGAGAGTGAAGAGTGTAGGGGGGGGGGGGGGTATTTATACAAATTTTGATGGTAATTGGAGGGCTAGGATTAGTCCAAATGGTTAAGAATCATGGGTCAAGATGCACTAGGGTGTTGTAGAAACTACCCATGATGAAGCAACCAACTCTCCACCTCTCCCATCTCTCCGTCTCTCCTATGCACTATCCGGCCAAGGTCAAAAGGGTGCACATTGCATGCTCTAGTGCATGCACGTGCCAAACCAGTATCCCCCTTTTATAAGTTTGTTCATGTGAATTAATTAATTGTTCACTAAACTTGTCTACACTACAAGTTAGATTAGTAAAAAGAGAAATTAAGTTAAATGGGCTCACTAATGGGCCAATTAACCATGGGCTCTACTAATTAAATTCATTAATTAATTAAGATGGGCTAAAAAGTGACAATTAGGCCTAGGATTTAATTAAGCTTTTAAAAAATAGTCTTTTTGGAAAATGAAGAGAACAATTACTTGTTCAAGATATAAAGAAATATTTTTCTAGAATAAATATACATATGAAATTATACGTGCAAGATACGTAAAATCACAACTCTTCATAAAAAAAAATTCAGAGTGTTGCAACACTTCCTCCTTAGAATAGTTCCGTCCCCGGAGATACACTTAAAGAGTGAGAAAACAGGAATACAACTAAGAGATAAGAAAAGAAAAGAAAAGAAGATACAAATCACACAAAGAGCTCTGGATGATCTTTCATCATCCTCTCCTCAGATTCCTAATTAGCCTCTTCAACCAACTAGTTTCTCCAGACTACTTTGACCATCGGTATCATCTTGTTCCTCAAGACTTTCTCCCGACGATCGACAATCTCAACTGGAAGCTCAATGTAACTCAGATCCAACTGCAAACCCTCCGATACTTCGGGCAAATGGTGACTCGGATCTGGATTGTACCCTCTCAACATAGACACATGAAAGACATTGTGCACCTGGGACAACCCTTCCGGCAACTCTAACTGGTAAGCAGTTTTCCCGATCCGCTTCAATATCTTGTATGGGCCTATGAACCTCGGGACTAATTTCCCACCTCTGCCGAAGCGAATCACACCCTTGCTAGGTGAAACCTTCAGAAAGACAAAGTCACCAACCTCAAACTCAAGGTCCCTCCTCTGGTTGTCTGCATAGCTCTTCTGCCTACTCAGAGCATCCACCAACCTCTTCCTGATCAGATCGATCTTTTTAGAGGTCTATTGCACAATCTTAGGCCCAAACATTTACCGCTCCCCAACTTCGAACCAACAAATAGGTGTTCTGCCCTTCCTACCATACAGAGCTTCGTACGGTGTCATCCCAATACTAGTTTGAAAACTGTTGTTGTAGGCAAACTCCACCAGAGCTAAATGCCTTCCCAAATGCCTCTAAAGTCTAGAACACAACACCGAAGCATATCCTCAAGAATACGGTTGACTCTCTTGGTCTGCACATCGGTCTGAGGATGAAAAGCAGTGCTAAAATCTGTCTTAGTACCCAGAGCTGTCTGAAGATTCCTCCAAAAATGAGAAGTAAACTGCACATCTCGATCAGACACAATGGTTAACGGAACACCATGAAGCCTGACGATCTCCCCAACATACAGCTCGGCCAACCTTTCCATAGACGAAGTGAGTTTCATTGCCAAGAAGTGAGCAGACTTGGTGTGTCGATCGACTATGACCTAAATCGCAGCATTGCCCTTTGAACTCTTGGGCAAACCCGTGATGAAATCCATACTGATGTTATCCCACTTCCATTCCGAAATAGGTAACGGTTGCAATAGACCCCCTTGTTTCTGATTCTCCGCTTTGACCTGCTGACAGATCTCACACCTCGCCACAAACTCAGCTACATCCCACTTCAAACCTGACCACCAGAAATGTTGCTTAATGTCCCTATACATCTTGGTACTCCCAGGATGTACAGACAAAAGAGTAGAATATGCCTCCTGAATAATGCTCCCCTGCAATTCTGCTTGATCCGGAATACACAGCCTCTCTCCAAACCACAACACTTCATCCCTGATCTGAAACTCTGAAAACTTGCCAGCACCAACCTGCTTCTTCATCTTTTGAATCTCTATATCTTCCTTCTGACTTGCGATAATCCTTTCATTCAGCGTTGGTTGGAGCCTCAACTAAGCTAAAGATGATTCCAAGCCTTGCAGAACAACTTCAATACCAGCCCGATCTAACTCCTCTGCAAGATGCCTCTGAGTTGTAATCAAACTAGCCAGACTGCTCTTACGGCTAAGTGCATCAGCAACAATATTAGCCTTCCCAGGATGGTACTTAATCTCAGGATGAATGTCCTCAAGTACATCTAGCCATCTTCGTTGCCTCAGATTCAGGTCCTTCTGCTGATAGATGTACTTCAAGCTTTTGTGGTCCGTGTACATGTTCAGTTTCTCACCATACACGTAATGTCTCCATTGCTTTAAGGTGAAGATAATCATAGCCAATTCTAGATCATGAGTCGGATAATTCTTCTCATGTGGTCTTAGTTGCCTAAACCTATTAGCGATCACTTTCCCTTCTTGCATTAAGACACAACCAAGCTCACGATATGAAGTATCGCTGTAGACATCATACTCAACACCTGCTTTAGGCAAAGCCAAAATAGGAGCAGTAGTCAGCTTCTCTTTCAACTCCTGAAAGCTTGCCTCGCACTGCTCAGTCCACTTGAAGTTCACATTCTTCTTGGTCAGACCAGTGAGCAGCACGGCTATCCGAGCATAGCCCTGAATGAACCTCCTGTAGTATCCAGTTAGCCCAAGGAAACTCCTAATTTTCTTCACTGTAGTAGGCCTTGCCCAATCTTCACCGCCTCTATCTTCTGCGGATCAGTTACCACTCCGTCCTTAGAAAGGATGTGACCCAGGAATGCCACCTCAAATTTCCAGAAATCGCACTTGGATAACTTGGCATACAACTCATGCTCCTGGAGCTTCTTTAAAACTGCGGCCAGATGCTCAGTGTGCTCCTCCTTCGACTTGAGTACACAAGGATATCATCGATAAACACCACGATGAAGGAATCAATAAATGGCCTCAGAACTCTATTCATCATATCCATGAAGATTACAGGTGCATTCGTCACTCCAAATGGCATAACTAAGAATTCGTTATGCCCGTGTCGAGTTCTAAGCGCAGTCTTATGCACATCTTCAATCTTCACTCGAACCTGATGGTATCCCGATCGAATATCTATTTTGGAGAAAATAGCTGCTCCTTGTAGACGGTCGAACAGATTGTCAATTCGAGGAATAGGATACTTGTTCTGAACAGTTACCTTATTCAGCTCCCAGTAATCGATGCACATCCTTATCGAACCATCCTTCTTCTTTACCAACAGCACCGGTGCTCCCCAAGGCAACGCACTTGGTTGAATAAAGCCTTTCTCCAATAATTCCTCAATTTGCCATTTGATCTTATCCTGCTCCACAGGCGCCATCCTATACGGTACCTTGGAAATGGGTGCACTCCCTGGCTGAATAGTGATGTTGAACTTCACATCACGATGCAGAGGTAACCCGGGCAAATCTTCAAAGAATATAGTCGGGTAATCCCGAACCACTGGAATTTACTGCACCTCTACGGGAACCTCCATCTTGCTTATAGCTACCACCAGCCCAGAACATCTCTTCTTCCCTTGGAAAGTGACTTTAGGACCACCCAGAACCTTCACTGTTACTTTCTTGGTCTTGCACTCGATGCTTGCACTGTACACCGAAATCTAATCAATGCCAATGATAACATCGACTCCCAAGACATTCAGTTCGATCAGATCAATTCCGAAGATTCTGCCCCCAATCTCGATCTCGCAGTCTGCATAGTACCGATCAGTGGTTAAAGTCTCCCCTGACGGAGTAGCTACTGCCAAGACCTTGCCTGGAAAGACTTTCGGTTCAACTCCCAAAACTTTAGCAAACTTAGGTGATACAAAAGTGTGAGAGGACCCAGTATCGAACAAAATAGCAGCTTTCTTTTCATTCAAATAAATTTTTCCTGTTACATAACACACACTCGTTACATAATAGTTCACTAAATAAAGCGGGAAAAAGAGAACAATAGAAAAACACTCTTAAACATCCTCCCTCATACTAGTGATGAAGTGATCTACTTCATTAGCATCAGCTTTAGTCAAGGCAAATACTCGCCCCTGCTGGTACGGCTTCTTCCCAACTTGCTGCGTTGGTCCACCACGGGTGACATTCTGCGGCTTGGGGCATTGAAACTTGTAATGTCCCGTCTCACCACAGTTGAAGCAAGTCACCACCGGAGGTCTCACCCAATTATTTTCGGGTCTCCCAGCTATATTGATAGCATTCGCTCCTGTCGGTTTGAACCTCTGAGCTGACGGTTGTCCCCTGAAATTGCCAGAAACTGCGGTTCTCTTCCCAACATTCCAGTTGTTCTTCCGATTCTGAATAGCATGGAACTGCTCCATGTCTGCCTCAGTGGCTGCAGGTCGTTTGACCAACTTGTCAAACCTTCTGATACCGAGGGGTATCATCCTGGATCTCAGACTTGGCCTCAAACCATGCTCAAACTTTCAAGCCTTTTTTGCCTCGTCCATCACCAGTTTGGGCGCATACCTCGAAAGCTGAGTGAACCTTGTCTCATACTCCTTAACCGACATACCGCCCTGCTACAGCGGCGGAAATTCCATGGCCTTCTTCTCCTGGACGTCTGATGGAAAATAATGACTGCGAAATTCCTCCAAGAATTCCTCCAAGCCAAGAAAAATATCTCCCATCGTCCGCTTCATCGAATGCCACCACACAGCCGCATCCTTCTCAAACTGCAGTGCAGCCAACTTCACCTTGCTGCCCTCCGGAGTCTCCAAGACATCGAAGATAGTCTCTACCTGTCGGATCCAATTGTCAGCCGTGTCAGGGTCTGACTTCTCCTCAAACACGGGTGGTTTCATCCTTTTGAATGATTCCACGAGTTTGATTGCTTTGGGTACTAAATTCACAGACACTCTCCTTTGGTTCTAATTCATGGCAACGATATTGAGTGTCTGATAGACCCTAGCTAACTCCGTTTCCAAGTCCAGACCCTCTCAGCTTCTAGCTCTTTTTCGGCCATATTCTGATGCAAAAGATCCATTAAATTCGAAGTAGAAAACATGAATTTAAATTAACTCTTCATTTCATTGAATTTCAAACTTTATACATTCGAATTTAAAACATCTCTGACATCAAATGAAAGCAGTAAGAAGATATAACATTCTAGTTCCTACGGTTCCTCTTGGCTTCTCGAAGCTCTTCCCGTAGTTCTGCCACTTCTTCCTTCAGTACATCGTACATGTTTTTCCTCTTCTCGAGTTCCCAAATACAATGACTGAGAGTTGCAATGCTCTCCTTGCACTTCGCACACCGTGCCTGCAGCAGCTCAGCTCTCTCACTCTGAGTCTCTACCTGCCTCTGAAGAGACACAATGAGATTACACGGAACTGGATCTTCCTCAACAGAGGAATCATCAGATGAATCCGGAGATGGAGTGATCTCTCGGGACTCAGGCCATTCCTCTTCAAATTCTTCAGAATCTTCTTCATCAGAATCAGCTTGCCTGGGGTAGTAATCCTCCTCAACTATGTGCAGTCATCATCTCCAGCTGGATCGAAGTGGTCCGCCATCTTAGAGAAAGAAGAAGAAGAAGCATAAATCATAGAGCAACACAAATATAAGTGACTTACATTTAAATCTCTAGACTCAGCAAACGCTCTAATGTCCACTTCTAGGGTGTCGTTCCTTATAAATTTGTACTGGTGGGAAGTCTGGCTCTGATACCACTCTGTAACACTCCAAATTCCAAATAAGACCGAATTTGAAGTTCCACAGGATCTTTACACTTCTCTTCGTACAATTTTACAAGGAATTAAAAAATTTTGTTACATCAGAGTTACATTTACATTACATATTTACAGCAAAAGCAATTTACAACAAAATTACATGAATAGAAATGTACAACACTTGAATCATTCTTTAAGCAGCATGCATACTTTAGTCTTGTTAATCAGTTTATCCTGCATAGAAACTGTGGGCACGTCAGTTCATTCAACTGATGCTAGGATATAATACATCAATTTTCTCTTACTTGGAAAGCACAAACTTGTCACAAACAGAACTATGGAGACTATCCTATTGATGTCATGTTGTGCGGTGCACTTAGTCCTTAATGCAGTTATTTATGTTACATGACACTAATGTGCACTTGTTCAGATTCTATGCATCCCATACTACATAGGTCTGAGGGCAAGCCATTAATCGTTCTTCATCTTGTAGGGTTCAATCCTTCGCTATGACTTAAACTACTACGGTAACTATGATAAGTATCCTAGATATTCTATGAGTTATGAGCTCATGTTCAGACAGCGTGGAGGGGAATCCCACGTCATGACACGACGGATCATGTAGAACCTATGGACAATTCAGCCTCCATCATGGGACATGACATCACCCGTAGTTACCAAACACCCCACAAGCGTCGCCGGCGGTACGGACTCGTGGAGACATATCCACGTCATGACACGGCACATCGTGTAGACAGCCTGTGAATATTCTCACGCCGTAGCTCCGAGGCCCTCATACTCATGTTTTTCTCTTGCTTTCGTCACATCTCCACTATGTGTCTAGTCCTTAATTATTTGAATCATGAATAAAATCAATCCTCTAGAGTTAGCCCTTCCACTATACCGGTCTTAACCATTTATATAACATGACCCCAAATCTTGGTCTTTTCATTCAAATCTTATTTCAACAATCTCTTTTCAATGCCGGTATGAGGCTTATCTACACTCTAGTTCTCAATTTCACTTCATAATAACAAAAATTGAGTTTTCATACTTATAAAGTCTTTTTCATAGTTCAACATGATTTTCATTTCATTTCTATGAGTCAATTTCTCACATAAAGTTCAATTCCGATTATAATTTTTTACATTTAAAATAATCTCAATAAATTCATTTAAATTTTGTACTATTATTTCTTTTCTTCAAAAATCATATTTTGCATTCAACTTTCGAATGCATGATTTACACAATTTATACAATAAAATTCATTAATAATCACTCTTTAAATAAATTTTCTTTTCTCATACAAGATCTTCTTTATAAATTAGGTAGAATTTTCTCATGAATTAAAATCACATTTTATACTTATGCAAAAGTCCATTTATAGAAGCCTACTCAATTTTTACTTCTCAATTTTTTTTATTTAAGTCAAAATAGTGTGTAAATATTTTTCATGAAGTCCATATATTTTCATAATAATTATAGTATTTTTTCCAAATTTTTAAAAAGTCAAAAAATCAATTAAAACAAAAAAAAAGAAATAAAACTGTTTTTTGCCAAACTGAGGAGTCGAACCAGCGACCCAAGGACAAACCCACACTACAGTGCAGCGCACTGTGGCGCCTGCGCTAACCAGAAAGGACAGAGCGCAACAGAGGGAGAAGGTTAAATCCCTAAAACTCGTTTTTCAGTTATCGGATTTTTTTTTTCAAAAAAATAAAAACAAAGGGCTAATGCCCAGTTTCGAACACGAGACCCAAGACCAGACCCACGGCTACAGTAAACGCACCCGAATGCACCCAATAACCAAAAAGTCCAAGTGACTAACCTGATATGGGATGGGTTTTAGCGGTTTTGATTCAAGTTTCTGTTCACTTTGAATTTTTCATAAAAACAACTATTTTAAAACTCTTTTCTTCTCCAATTTCATTCTAAAATTTCAGAATATAGTTTTTATGCATTTCTAATATGTCAGTAAAATAAAACTTAATTTTTGTCACAAAAAGTGTAATTTTCCTCTCTAAGTACATTTTTATCTACAATTTCAAAAATGTGCATACAAGTGTAGTTTCTTTTTAATTTTGCATTCAAACTTCTCATAGATCTCTTTCATTAATTTTTATTATTATTATACAATCATTTCAGTAACAAATATCCCTTTTTCATGCCACTAACAAGTGAATTAGTAAAAATCACATTTTTGTATGGTTATCATTTCAACTAACTAAACATACAATCGTGTCTTCTTAGTTTAGCACATAACAATCCATTAAAGCATGGTAGCATGGTTAATTCTAAACTAACAATCACAATTTTGCAATTAATTAAAATTCTTTTAACATACATTCAAGCCATTGCAATTTTGTCTCATTATCACAATACATGACTAAATTGACTAAAGATTCTTCTCAATTTTATCAACCATACCCTAGCATGATGTCTAATTAGAAGTTCGAGAAAATCACCCACCTCTAATGGAGAGAAAAACAAACAAAACTCCTAGGGATCTCCTACAATGAACAAGGGAAGCCTCCTCCTCCTAGTTTGTGCCACCAAGTTGATTCACCTCCTAGCTTGATGATGTGGGACTCCTTTTCTTGCTCCTTGGAATAGGCCGACCAACTTGGGGGAAGGAACACACAAAAAATTTGCACTCAGTCTTTTAAACTCACAATCTTCTCAATCTTTTATCTCAATAATTTTGTCTTTCTTTCTTTCTTTCTATTATTTTCTTTTCAATTCTTTAGGTGTGAGAATGAAGAGTGTAGGGGGGGGGGGGGGTATTTATACAAATTTTGATGGTAATTGGAGGGCTAGGATTAGTCCAAATGGTTAAGAATCAAGGGTCAAGATGCACTAGGGAGTTGTAGAAACTAGCCATGATGAAGCAACCAACTCTCCACCTCTCCCATCTCTCCGTCTCTCCTATGCACTATCCGGCCAAGGTCAAAAGGGTGCACATTGCACGCTCTGGTGCATGCACGTGCCAAACTAGTATCCCCCTTTTACAAGTTTGTTCATGTGAATTAATTAATTGTTCACTAAACTTGTCTGCACTGCAAGTTTGATTAGTAAAAAGAGAAATTAACTTAAATGGGCTCACTAATGGGCCAATTAACCATGGGCTCTACTAATTAAATTCATTAATTAATTAAGATGGGCTAAAAAGAGACAATTAGGCCTAGGATTTAATTAAGCTTTTAAAAAATAGTCTTTTTGGAAAATGAAGAGAACAATTACTTGTTCAAGCTATAAAGAAATATCTTTCTAGAATAAATATACATATGAAATTATACGTGCAAGATACGTAAAATCACAACTCTTCATAAATAAAAATTCAGGGTGTTACAACTGCAACTTGTTAATTTTTGTAAAATTCATTATAAATTGCATACCTCACAAAAATTGGTGTTCTTTAGCTCAACTTAAAGCTATGCAAGTCTACTTCAACTTTTTAGTTATAAGTTTCTTTAAAATATTGCATCTACATACCTGGAATATTATAAATCCACAGTATGGTCAAATTATTGCACAAGCTCAGTTATTGTCGAATTACTGCAACTTGTTAATTCTCGTAAAATTCATTATAAATTTCATACTTCACCAAATTGGAGTTCTTTAGCTCAAATTAAAGCTATGCAAGTCTACTTCAACTTTGTAGTTAAAAGTTTCTTCAAAATATTGCATCTATATACCTGGAATATTATAAATCCACAGTATGGTCAAATTTTTGCACAAGTTCAATTACTATCGAATTACTACAACTTGTTAATTCTCGAAAAATTCATTATGAATTGCATACTTCACCAAAATCTATGTTCTTTAGCTCAAATTAAAGTTATACACGTGTAGTTCAACTTTGTAGTTATAAGTGTAAGTGTCTTCAAAATATTTCATCTATATACCTGAAATATTATAAATCCACAGTATGGTCTGTTTGGTAAATTTCTAGACTAGTAATCGCTTCCGAATTTATTTATAATGCTAAATGATATCCAAAAATCACGAAATATTGCAAGGATGTTGTAGACACATACTAAATTCACACTCACAAAATTCATGTTCAAATTCTTTGTAATTAAGGAGTAATAATTTTCGGAATCGTGCTCCAATTGTGTGACTAAGACTACAAATTCATCCCTTAATTCATCAACTCTTAATTAATTTTACTATCATATTTTTTCACAATTAAATTAGCACAGATTATACACAATCCAATAAATCTAGCATGAATACTAGTTAAAAGTTATAGAAGTAGTTACCCACCTTGGTTTCTATTAGGCCTTCAAGCTAGTTTCCTTCTCCTCCTAGCTTTCTAGCTCCTCTCCTCCTAGCTTCTAGCTCTTATCCTCCTCGCCTATTCTAAAAAATAGCCAAAATAATACCTAGGGAACTTCAGAGGATGTTCGGAAAGGGTGGAAATTGTAGAAAATGAGAATGGTTTGGAAATGTAGAAAATGAGCTAGGGTTTCATCTATACCCTCCTATTTATAGAGGGAAGGTTGGTCGGCCATTAGGTGGGTTTAGGAGTGTGTGTGGGTGTGTGTAGAATTGTGTAGAGTTGTGTGGCTGTATGTTTATGTATGTAGAGTTTTCTAGGGTTTTTAATTAGTCACGACATAGTTTATTGTCATGTCCCGCTTCCCAATATACGGAAGTATGGCCACGTGACCAAGGCCTAGCTGATGATGTACACATCACCCATACGTGGTAACAGTTAAACTCAACAATATGAAATATAATATCAACCACGCATGCCATAAGATAATCACATAACATGAACAATCCAAGGACTGTCTTATACATAACCAACATCTGGCAATAATATAACTTCGGGTCACTAAAGCCCGGTACAATGTACGATAACAACAGTACTGAAAATAAAATAAACATGACGATGCAAGAAAAATGTTGAAGACTAATGTTCAACTTCCATGATTTAGAAGGTATGTTCTCCAAGTCCTTCAATCAATTCCTCGGGGGTACCTGCAAGCAATCTCAGCATCTAGAGTTGTGGTGGTAGGGTGGGGGGGGGGGGGGGGGGGGGATGTCTGTTAGAGCATGCTCAGACAGCAAGTAGTGAAAGCAAGGAAACAATAAATACGATAATGCAATACAATGAACTAGGACGGTGTGATATGTACAATACAATAAGGACGATAGGATGCAAGTAAAACTATGAATTTAATCAATTGATAAGCAATGGTTAATGCCATAATAGCAGGTAATGATGAACAGTAATAGAAATGCAGTGTCAATGTTCAGTGTTATTCTTAAGTCTATTAGTCTTTTATTAATCTATCTAATGCACGCAATCATGTGTCCTATACGACAGGTTCAGGTGCATACAATCAAGTGAGCATTTCAACTGTCATGGCGGATCCAATAGGTTCATGTACTCAGCGACAATAATCGGTAACAACATTCGGTAACAGTAACCGGTAACGGTATGGTACCCGATAGTTGGGATACTGCAGTCAGTATTCCGCAACCCGATAGTAAGACCATAATCAGTATCAGTATCTGTAACACCCCACAAAATAAAATGATTTATTTTGCATTACTAAATAATATTATATTGGTAAAGTTGACTATACTGACCAATTTCTTGAAATTGCAATTTTGCACGTGCAACACATGTGTAGAGTTAGAAAATTTTGAATTCTTAAATTTTTATGGCTAATGATTGGTTTTCCTCATTTATTTATGATATTCTAATTTTTAGATTTATTTGAATTCATTTGACTATTTTATGAATTTCTCAATTTTACACGTGCAAAACACGTGCAAATATTTTAGGGGTGCAAATCTCCAATTTTAGATTTCTGAATAAATTCTTCAATTTATAATTAATTATGTCCTAAATTTTGGGATTTTTCTGAATAAAGAAACTATTTTTATAAACACTTCGAAAGAGAAGGGCTTTTATATAAAAAGCCGTTTCGATCTCAAACAAATAATGAAAATTCATTTTTACTAATTTATGGTCTTTCCATGGTCATCATTGAAAATAAAATCTATTTAAGTTTTATTTAGAGTTGATTTGGTAAAGATTTAAACAAATATGGTGTTTTTGCAAATATGGAATTTAAGTGGATCATGTGCAAATATTTTCTTGGAAAGTAAAAGTCAGAAATTTTAATTGAAAAATCTAATAGGTATTATTAGATATTATTTCTGAATTTTCTAGAATTTTACAAATATTTTATGACATATTTGCAAATATTACAAAAAGAGTGACTTTTGTGCAAAACTACCACTTTGAGTACAAATCCTAATTTTTTAATTTCTGGGCTATGCTTGATGGTTGGATAACTCAGTAGTAAAAGAATTTGGTTTTATTTTAATTTATTTGACTTATTTAACTACTTTATTATAGAAAGGTTTATATATGTAAAGTAATAATTTGTTAAGAGATGTTTCCATAAACTTGTAAAACCCTACAAAATCTAAATTTTGGCCTATATTATGGCCACTACAGCCGCCCTTCTCCTCTGCAAAAAAAATAAAATATATTTTTACTATTAATTTCTTGGAGTTGCGAAGCGATGATCTTGGATTTTTGCAAAAAAAATGGGCTTTTTTCTCGTTCTTTATTAATTCGATTGATTTCTTTATTGAGGTGAGTGACTTGTGTTTGTTTTCTTATTGTTCTAAGCATGTTTTATGTGATGATTTATCTAATAGAAAATATGTTAGATGATGGTATGAACATATAATGAATTTTGATGAGTAGATGAACTAAAAAGTGAATCTTTTCATGAAACTATACTATTGACCAAAACTCTAATTTGATAAATTGAGAAGGTTAAAGAACCTAATAGAAATCATGAGTAGTTTGTTTTCCTTTGTATACTTGATGTTTTCACTGAGTTTAATGAATTGTATGTCGATTATTGCAAAAAGTGAATAAAACTTGACCTTTACTGTGTGTGTATGTATATGTGATCTGTTGTGAAGTTTGGATGAGTGGAACTTGATTATATGTATGTAGTTGATTTGTTCAATTGTTATCCTCATCCGAGGTATGTAGTTGATTTGTTCAATTGTTATCCTCATCAGTTTTAAGTTATGCTTCTTTTCTGTCACTGACATTTAAAGGTTACTGTTTGTTTTCCTTCAAAAAGTTTGTAAGTGTTCATACAAGTTTTCCTAGAAATAATAATGCTCCTAGAAACAAGTTCCTTAAAAACAAAATAATGCCAGAAGATATTACTAATGGTATATGCAGTTATCTTTTACTAAGTGTATTTAGAACAACAAAAATGGGTAAGTTATTAGTCTGTGGACATTTTCTTTAGTGACCAACATAGATACATTTTATGTAAGTTATTAGTCTGATGGTGCTTCTATCTGCTGAAGATACATAGAAACCATATTTAGTTACATTTAGTGACCAATACTTGGCATAATGAACTAATCCTAAAAACCAACTTGGATTGTAAAAGGATTTAATGTTTCATAACGTAGTAAAGTAGATATCATGTTCTTATGAGATCTCAATAGAAGGGAAGAATCTTGCTAATTGCTAAAACACTTTGTCAGAGAAAACTTGAGCTGTTTGGAGATCAAAGAAAGTTTTTTTGATGGACTGAGTTCCCAACACTAACAAAGAGGCGTCGAGACTTCAAAAAAAAATCTGTTGTTTAAGTTTATAGTTGCATGATTTGGTCTTATTTTAGTAGTGAACATTGATTTCAATAGGACATCTGTGAATAAGCTCACTGTTCTACATATGTTACTAGTTATCCTGGTAGTTAATGTTTGATATGATAAGAATTGAAATGACCTCTTTGATAATCTTGGCGTTGAATGTGATATTATTCTTCTTTTAACACAATAGTTTCCACCTGCTGGATTCTTTTGTTCCGGGTATCCTGTACCCTTGACAGAACTGTATATATATATATATAGTAAAATATATATGTTTTCTTTGAAGTAATTGATGTTTTGTGGTATTCTGTGATTTAAAAAATATGATTCCCAGTTATTTAATGGATTTAATATTTTTATTTAAAATTCTGGAATTTCATGAGTACATCAAATGGATTTGGATTTTGTCGTTTTTCTTGTTATAAACGTTTTGATGACGGATTTACGAGTTTTAATGAAAGATTTATTTTGTGTTGATGGTAGAGTTGTGAGTCTCTAGAGGGTGTGTGGGACCCTAGATACCAGCAGTTGAGATTTTGTAGTTTGGTCAGTTGTGTCTTTGTTGTTGATCAGTTAAGTTAAGTCCGGTAGGGTACACCAACTCCAGAAGATTCGAAATTACTTAATTAACTTAACAGGATAAGGACAGGTACTAGATGGTGGTATGATGAAATGAGTGCAAACTAAGTTATGGACTCCAGGATGATCCAAGGAGTGAGATATTCCCCAGTATTCTGGGACGATGGACGTATGGGCCATAGAGTATTTTGCGGAGTGGGATTGATCTCCAGTATACCGAGGACGAGAGCGACATTCATGGGATGTTTGTGCAATGAGGGTTCCAGGATGACCTGCGGAGTGAGGCAATCTCCATTTCCGGGACGATGGACGTAAGGGCCACAGAATGATCTGCGGAGTGGGATTGGCCTCCAGTATTCCAAGGGCGAGAACCAATACTTGCAGAATGTCTAAATTTTATAGTAGTCATCGTAGTAGGATTAGTTGCATAGCGGGGGATTAAATCCTATTAAGTGGAGAACGATAAGGGCTTGTACTGGACCTATGTAGAGTGGGATGCATAGAATCCGACAAGTATGTAGAGAGTCAGCATATAGCATTGGTGCTTTCTTGACTTGGTTTTATGCATGTTGTTTCTTGTTTTTCTACACTTGACACTTAGTCTAATTTCACTTGATGTTTTTATGTTTTATCTATTGTTATTTCTTATTTCATTTTATTCTTGTTGTTAATACAAGTTGTTTATGATTCTATGTCTTATGTTTTATTTATGTTGCATTTAATTTATGTCACTCACACCGTTATGGCTAACTCCTGTAGTTTTGGGGGTTAGGGTTATCTCTAGCCTCATGTTTTACAGGTGGGTACCTATAGCTTGGGATTTGGATGCATGAGATAGAATGATGTATATGGCTTATGTAAATTGTAAAAGAATGTGTTGTAAAAGAAAGAAATTGTAATTCAAGGTGTTTAATTTTCCGCTGTGTTTTGTAAACAATTGATGTAATAAAAAGTTATTAATTTCTCTGTTTTTGGTTGCTATGTTTATGATTACATTGAAGTTGATTCTGGAATTATGTCATATATTTCTGAGATATTATATTGGAAATTCGGGGTGCTACAGTATCAGTACCTGTACCAGTATCAGCAATCAGTATGGGAAACACGAGCTCCCTTCGAGTACCCACTATAGTACCTATAGTACCCACTACTAAGTCGTTCCCTTTTACCCCGGGTTGTCATTATTTTATTTCAATGAATCATGCATATGCAGTAGATGGAACGATGTCAAGGAACAGTAATAATGAGGTATCAATGGTTGGGCAATGATCGGTATGTAATGCAATTCATAGATGCAAAGTTACCACATTCATAATTAAAAAGTACGAGAACACAATTCTGCACAGCAATACCTTGTTGTACAAAAACTAACTTTTCCGCTGCTACAGAGAGGCAAATCAGAATCCTTCAACGATTCTAAAAACTAGACTCTCTGCCGGTGCCGATGCATATTCACACGATACATTTTCACAACAGTACTATGTCTAATAGTTGATTCTTTATGAGTCTACTGTTCTGGCAGCAACTCAACATCAAATTGTTATATGTATAATTCGATTAAAATCATAAATAAAATTCTTTGAAAAATTATAAATGAGTTCCTGACAGTGTTCATTAACATTCTTGTAAATTTGGGATTTCAATTCTTATATTAACCAACTGTTTCGATCAGTTGAATGTGGCATGGCAACTAATCAGCAGTAATCTGAAACTACGACAGTACAGTGGTAGAAACTGCATATTTTATAATCCATAAGTCAGATTGAGGATCCATCAGATGTTCTAGAAACTAGACACAGTGTGCTACAATTTCTATTTAATAAGTTTTAGATAATATCATCAGTAACTATGTTGAATTCTCATTCCAAAATGGGACAGATGGCAGTTCAGAACATATTGAGTTGGTTTTAATGAATTTTCTATGCAAGTGTATACTTCTTATTATTAGAATTGAGCATACAACTATGTCTAGGCATTGGCATGGTTTCTAATATTATATCATGACAACATTAGCACGTCAACGATATTAACTACAACACAATCATATGGTCATATATGCACATACAATTCATTCAATCATTCTTTCTTGTGTAATTTCGTGCTTTTAGTTGTGTTTATGTGGTAGATGCATATGTGAACGGTTTCTCATGGTTTTTCTATGACTTATTGGGTGGATGAAATTCAATGAGACGAAGAACGATGTCAATTTAGGATTCAACATATTTGACGGATACGACTGATATTAACATGGATATAAAAGAGGGATACTACGGACGTCAAAAAAAGAGTGCTTGCACATGAATAAATAAGATTGTTCAAGAGATGCTTGCCTTATGTGCCGACGAACGGAAGAGAGACAAGCGACGGTGGCAACACGTGCGAACGACGGAAACAACCACACGTTCAACTTGTGGCAATGGCAGCATGTGCAATCACGAACAGCAATGACAGCCAAGAGCAACAACAGTAAGGGTGGTGGTGCTACGGGCTGACGGCGGCAAGGCAGGGGAGAGCGACAGTGGTGGTCTGGTGGAGTAGCGGTGGTGGAGGTGGACAACGGTGGAGGTGGACATCGGTGAGGGGCGAGGTCGACGGTGGAGGTGGATGTCGGTGAAGGGCGAGGTCGACAGTGAGCGAGGTTCGACGGCAGGGGTAGCGATGGCGCCGGTATGGTTGACGGCTGTCGAGCACGCGCGGGAGGGTGGTCGGCAATGGTGGGGACAGAGGGTGGATACAGAGCGACGGTCGGGGTAGAGTGGTGGTTGGATGGTGGTGTAGTGGGGTGGTCGCGAGGGTGATGACGGGATGGGTGTTTCAGTTTGGGGCATCGAGTCTAGAATAAGGAAAAGGAGGAAGAAGATAGGAAGAGAGAGAAGAGAGAGAGAAAGAGAGTGATCGGGGTGAGAGAGTGATCGGGGAGAGAGGGATTATATTAATATTAGATATTATTGAAATAAAGGGGTAATTAAATAGGTAATTAATTTGGGGTTAGTGGGGTAGATTATGATTTATTTTTATTAGATTATAATTGATTGCAATTAGAGTGGGAGTTATGCAGGTTAGAAAATGGAATGTTTGAGAATTGTCATGAATTGTTTTGGGTTGAAGTGGGCTTGTGAGTTATGGGCTACATAAGAAATATAATAAATAGTTGAGTTGGGCTTCTCAAATAAAATTTGTAGGATGGGCTAACAGAAAAATATAATAGTAATTAAAATAGAATGGGCTAGAAATTAGAATGAAGAATTCAAGAAGAGACTAAGAGTTCAATATTGGCTTACAACCAAAATAATTGTGAAAGAAGAAAAAATAGAAATACAATCATATGAAAAATAAAATACAAAAATAAAATGCAAATCCGTATAATCGAAAATGGGGGTTACAATCCTATCCAACTTAAAAAAAAAATTTCCTCAAAATTCATTCAGGTGGTTCATTGGATAACCCAGGGAAACACCTTCTCGAAGAGATGGGGAACTTATTCTGGATTTTCTTTTCGAGCTCCCAAGTCGACTCACCCGGTGAGTGAGGATTCCAAGAAACCTGAACGAGTTTGATGACTTTATTCTTCAACACCTTTTCTCGTTTGTCCAGGATAGCGACTGGTCAGATCTCATATGATAAATCTGGCTACATGGACAACTCTGAGTAGTCGATCACATGGCTGTCATCCCTGATGTATCACATGGCTGTCATCCCTGATGTACTTCCTGAGCTGAGAGATGTGGAACACATCATGAACTTCTAATAATGTTGGCGACAATGTGAGACTGTTGGCTATCTTGCCCACTCGCTCCACAATGTCGAACGGACCGATGAATCGGGGGCTTAGCTTCCCCCCGCCTCCAAAATGGATAACGCCTCCTCATGGTGACACTTTGAGAAATACATGATCCCCTGCCTCAAATTCTAAAGGCCTTCGATGAATATCTGCCCACTTTCTCTGTCTGTCCTGAGCTTTCTTTCAGTGCTTCCTGACCTGTGCCACTGCGTCCACTATCTTTATGATCAATTCCGGCCCTGGAAGTTTCCTTTCACTGATATCATTCCAGCAGACTGGTGTTCTACACTTGCGAATGTAGAGTGGTTCGAACGGTGCTGCATGTATGCTCGCCTGATAGCTGTTGTAGTATGAGAACTCTATCGAGTGCAGATGGTCTTCCCAAGAAACCCCAAACTGAAGAACACAGGACCCCAACATGTCCTCTAGAATCTGAATCGTTCTTTCGGACTATCCATCTGTCTGTGGATGGAATGCATTATTGTAGTTCAACTTGCTTCCCAGAGTCCCTTGAAGACTCTCCCAAAATTGAGATCTGAATCTCGTATCTCTGTCTGACACAATGCTGACAGGAACTCCATGTAGCCGAACAATCTCCTGCATGTACTTCTTAGCCAAGCTCTCCGTGGACTGGCCCACCCTGAAAGGTATGAAATGGGCACTCTTTGTCAAGCGATCCACCATTACCCAAATAACATTATGACCTTTTGGACTTCTCGTCAATGCCGCCGCAAAATCCATGGTAATGTTCTCCCATTTACACTCTAGGATTAGAAGAGGTTGCAAAAGTCCGGTGGTCCTCTGGTGCTCTGCTTTCACTTGCTGACAAAAAAGGCACTGTGATACAAACCGCGCCGCTGTCCTCTTCATACCATGCCACCAAAAATGCTGCTTCAGATCTCTGTACATCTTTGTGCCACCAAGATGAATGGAATAGGGCAAGCGGTGAGCTTCTTCTAGTAGTTTCTGCCTAACTTCTCCCTTGGGTACACAGTCTAGTTCCAAAACGAAGCGATCCATCTGCATGAATGATCAAGTCAGTCCTCAAGCCTGCTTCCACATCATCTCTGAATTTCTGTAATTGCTTATCATCAGTCTGGGCTTATTTAATCTGCTCTACTAATGAAGACTTCAACTGTAACATCATACACTGCTGCGTTGTACTGGGGAGAACCACTTCCAATTCTAGTGGCCTCATATCCTCCAATAGATCCTTCTGCTTAGTAAGGAACATGGTTGCAGGTCTCCTGCTCAAAGCATCAGGTACTAAGTTCACCTTACCGGGTGGTATTGTAGATTAATATCATAATCTGCCAGGAATTCCAACCATCTCCTCTGCCTCATATTCAGTTCCTTCTGAGTGAATACATATTTGAGACTTTTGTGATTAGAAAAATCTCAACTCTATCCCCAAGTAAATAGTTCCTCCAAAGCTTCAAGGCGAAGATGAAGGCCACGAGCTCAAGATCATGCGTGGGGTAGTTCTGCCCATGTGTTCTTAATTGCCCGGATGCATAAGCAACAACTCTACCTCGCTGCATCAGAACTGTGCCTAATCCCTTGCCAGAAGCGTCTCTGTGAATCACAAAGCTTCCTGAACTGTCGGGTATAATCAGTACGGGCGCTGAGGTCAACCGATCTTTCAGCTTCATAAAAGCTTCTTCACAAGATTCATCCCATACAAACTTCCGCTCCTTCGTCATGTTTGTTAGAGGTCCCGAAATTTTCGAGAAGTCTTGACCATATTTCTAATAATAACCTGCTAACCCGAGAAAACTTTCGACCTCAGATGCTGACTTTGATGTCGGCCAATCCTTAACTACAGTAACCTTTGACGAATTGACGAAAACTCCTTTTCCTGAGATAATATGGCCTAAGAATGCAACACGGTCTAGCCAGAATTCACACTTGCTGAGTTTCCCATATATCTGATTCTTCCTTAAAGTTTGCAAGACCATTTCAAGTGCTCTGCATGGTCCTCTTTGTTCCGAGAATAAACCAAAATGTCGTCGATGAACACAACGATGAATTTGTCCAGAAACGGCGAGAATACTCTGTTCATCAGACTCATGAACACAGCTGGTGCATTGGTAACTCTGAATGGCATCGCTAGGAATTTTTAATGCCCATACCTCATGCAGAAAGCCGTCTTCTGAATATCCTCGATCTTCACCTTAACTTGATGATAGCCCGAACGAAGGTCCAATTTTGAGAAAACCGAGGCACCCCCAAGATGATCGAACAGATCATCAATCCTTGGCAGTGGTTATCGGTTCTTCACAGTAACATTATTCAGCTCCCGATAGTCAATATAGAGTCTGCGACTGCCATCACTACAAAAGATACTCGATTTACCGGCGAATATTCCCCGGCATTTTACTAGTAGCGCCGGGGTAGGGAGCGAATAGGAATGGGGCGTCAGATGGGAAGGTTATACACCGGCGGTCGCTTTAAATCGCCGGGCAATCTTCGTATTCACCGGCGTTTTATTTAAAAACGCCGGTGAAGTGTATTATTCACCGGCATTTTAATAATAAACGCCGGTGAATATACCGATACATTCATCGGCGTGTCTAATTGAAACGTCGGTGAATAAGCTGCAATAAATCCCGCGAACCCTAATCTTTCACTCGCCATTTTCACAAACCCGAAAAAAAAAGGGGGCGCCTTCGTTTTCCCTCCTTCCTCGCTCTAC
This sequence comes from Hemerocallis citrina, assembly GCA_017893485.1. Classification (NCBI taxonomy): domain Eukaryota; kingdom Viridiplantae; phylum Streptophyta; class Magnoliopsida; order Asparagales; family Asphodelaceae; genus Hemerocallis; species Hemerocallis citrina. The sequence goes on from CM030364.1 coordinate 206,364,407, forward strand.
TTCCCGCACGTTTGCCTTCGCCGCTTCGTCCTCTTCGACAGCCTTCGACCTTTCGTCATCGTCCCTTCTTCCCTTCGTCATTTTCGATTTCCCTCCTCCCTCTCTCTATTTGGAGCTGAATCGGCGATCGGAAACCACCGTGTCGCCCCGCTCTCTCTTATCTCCTACGCCCCCGCGCTCGTCGCCCCGCTCTCTCTCTCTCTCTCTCTCTTCGGTATCATCTCTTGATTTCCCTTATTTTTCAAACTTAGTATGTTTTTTCAGATTATGCATCTTGATTTCCTTAACATGAATGGTTTAGTTGGGATGAAGAATTAATAGAAAAATATATGCTTAGATACTGGAAATTTTCATCTTCTTTTATTGTTAATAAAGCTTATTTCATGCATCTGATTGTCATCTTGGCATGTTTTTTTGACCAAAATGGGTTCACTGTGAACTTAGGATGCTATAGCTGTATGCCAAAATCCTCCGGATATGTACAACAATTGGGTTTTAGATTTAGTTGGGCTAAAGAATTAGTAGAGCAACATATATGCTCAGATAATGGAAATTTTCATTTTCAGATACTGTTAATGAAGCTGATTGCCATCTTTGGCATGATTTTTTAACAAAAAATGGGTACACTTCCAAACTAAGTATGCTGCTAGCATCCTCATTTTCTTTTACTGTTAATGAAGCTTATTTCATGCATCTGATTGTCATCTTGGCATGTTTTTTGGACCAAAATGGGTTCACTGTGAACTGAGGATGCTATAGGTACGTATGCCAAAATCCTCCGGATATGTACAACAATTGGGTTTTAGATTTAGTTGGGCTAAAGAATTAGTAGAGCAACATATATGCTCAGATAATGGATATTTTCATTTTCAGATACTGTTAGAGAAGCTGAATGCCATCTTAGGCATGATTTTTTAACATAAAATGGGTTCACTTCCAAACTAAGTATGCTGCTAGCATCCTCATCTTCTTTTACTGTTAATGAAGCTTATTTCATGCATCTGATTGTCAGCTTGGCATGTTTTTTTGACCAAAATGGGTTCACTGTGAACTGAGGATGCTATAGGTACGTATGCCAAAATCCTCCAGATATGTACAACAACTGGGTTTTAGATTTAGTTTGGCTAAAGAATTAGTAGAGCAACATATATGCTCAGATAATGGATATTTTCATTTTCAGATACTGTTAGAGAACCTGATTGCCATCTTAGGCATGATTTTTTAACAAAATATGGGTACACTTCCAAACTAAGTATGCTGCTAGCATCCTCATTTTCTTTTACTGTTAATGAAGCTTATCTCATGCATCTGATTGTCATCTTGGCATGTTTTTTTGACCAAAATGGGTTCACTGTGAACTGAGGATGCTATAGGTACGTATGCCAAAATCCTCCGGATATGTACAACAATTGGGTTTTAGATTTAGTTGGGCTAAAGAATTAGTAGAGCAACATATATGCTCAGATAATGGATATTTTCATTTTCAGATACTGTTAGAGAAGCTGATTGCCATCTTAGGCATGATTTTTTAACATAAAATGGGTTCACTTCCAAACTAAGTATGCTGCTAGCATCCTCATCTTCTTTTACTGTTAATGAAGCTTATTTCATGCATCTGATTGTCATCTTGGCATGTTTTTTTGACCAAAATGGGTTCACTGTGAACTGAGGATGGTATAGCTGTATGCCAAAATCCTCCGGATATGTACAACAATTGGGTTTTAGATTTAGTTGGGCTAAAGAATTAGTAGAGCAACATATATGCTCAGATAATGGAAATTTTCATTTTCAGATACTGTTAATGAAGCTGATTGCCATCTTTGGCATGATTTTTTAACAAAAAATGGGTACACTTCCAAACTAAGTATGCTGCTAGCATCCTCATCTTCTTTTACTGTTAATGAAGCTTATTTCATGCATCTGATTGTCAGCTTGGCATGTTTTTTTGACCAAAATGGGTTCACTGTGAACTGAGGATGGTATAGCTGTATGCCACAATCATCTGGATATGTACAACAATGGGTTCACTGTGAAAAATATATGCTTACATACTGGACATTATCATTTTCCTTTTACTGTTAATGAAGCTGATTTCATGCATCTGATTGGCATCTTGGCATGTTTTTTACCAAAATCCTCCAAATCTATACAAGAATTGGGCTGAACAAACCTTGTGCAGGTTTCTTTTGGTGCTACAAACATCAATGATTTAGTTGGGATGAAGAATTATTTTAGAAAAACTTATTAGTAGCCATATTAGTTTCTTTTGTTTATTATTATTATTATTATTATTATTATTATTATTATTATTATTATTATTATTATTATTATTATTATGAGATAAGTAAGTGATTATTAGTAGCCATGAACAGAATAGTTCATGAGTCATCAGATCTTCTTGTTACCGTAGTTACAGCACGACGCGCTCATTATTCGTTCGATTCCTCTTCCTCAGCAAAATACCCTTTACCATCATCATCTCCTTGAACGGAAAGCCAAATACAGGGGAGACTATAGTCGAATTGATATTACACTCGAACACATAAAATACCACTAAGGTGGTTGTGATAATTTCCACAAAAGGTAGTTTAGGGTTATGTGAATAGAGTAGATTGTGTTAAGATTTAATTTTTTTTTTTTTGTACATTTTTTGGAACCACAATTTCTTTATTTTACAGTTAAAGATTATATCGTTTATTTATTTGCAGCAAGGGATGGTTTTCAAAAAGGTGAAATTTAATATACAAAATGCCTTTTACTGTTATTACTATTTAATATATCAAATTTTAATTTCAGATTGTGTGCTATTGTTATAATGGATAGAAGTTGGATTAGTAAACCACGATTATCCAAGGAGTACCCTGATGGTATTAAAGATTTTATTATCTTTGCCAAACAACATTCCCGTGATCCCAACCTAATCCTTTGTCCATGCCTCCGGTGTACAAATTGTAATTTGAGGACATGTGACGTAGTATATACACACTTGGTTGTCAACGGTTTTCTTCAAGGGTACACAAAGTGGTTTTGTCATGGAGAGGATCATACGTCAGCTCCTGTTCGTCCGGTTGTATAAGAAAATGAAGATGAGCCCTTAGTGAACGAAGACTTAAGCGTTTCCGATGAGATGCATGCTTTGTTGTAAGATGCCATGGGGATTCATAATGTTCCTTTTCACACCAATAACCCAACAACCCAAGTTCACAATGAGTCAACAGAAACATCACACATTGGTGATGGGGTGGACGAGGAAATGCCTGGCTCCGCCCCTGAAAATAATAAGCAGCAAGAATCCTTCGCTAAGTTACTTGAAGATGCTAGTACTCCGTTGTACCGCGATTGCACCAAATTTTCTAAATTCTCATTCATTGTCAGACTATTTCAGATGAAATGTTTAAACGGGTGGTCTGCTAAGTCCTTCACTATGCTACTTGAATTGTTGAATGAAGCATTTCCTGAAATCTGTATTCCAAACTCAGCCTATAAAATCAAAAAATTCCTAAGTTCTTTCGATCTAGGGTATGAGAAGATAGAGCATGTCCAAATGACTGTATGCTTTTCATGAGTGGTAAGAAAAGTCTGGAGAATTGCGAAGTGTGTGGTTCTTCGAAATGGATAGAAAGACCAAATCAAGACGAGGGAGCCAGTGGATCTACTAAGCGAAGTAGGAAAAAGAAGCCTGCCAAAATACTGCGTTACTTTCCTCTGATTCCTAGGCTACAAAGGTTGTTTATGTCTACGAAAACTTCTTCTGATATGAAATGGCATGCTGAAGGTCGCACTAATGATGGGATTCTTAGACATCCTGCTGATTCTCAATCTTGGAAAAAATTTGATGAAAGATATCCTGATTTTGTGGAAGATCCTCGGAATGTGAGACTTGGACTAGCTAGTGATGGTTTCAACCCTTTCAGGCAAATGAGTAGTACATACAGCATATGGCTGGTTGTGTTAATACCATACAATTTGCCGCCTTGGAAATGCATGAAGCAGTCCTCATTTATTTTATCCATGATAGTTCCTGGACCGAAAGGTCCTGGAAATGATATAGATGTGTACCTACAACCGTTAATAGATGAACTTCAGAAATTGTGGGTGGATGTTCCAACCTATGATGCTGTGGCTAAAGAAACATTTTCTCTTCGGGCCGTGTTGTCTTGGACAATCAATGATTTTCCAGCATATGCAAATTTATCTGGATATAGTACTAAAGGACGTTATGCATGTCCATGTTGTGCTAACCAAACTAGTTCAAGGTGGTTGTACAATGGCAGAAAGTTTTGCTATATGGATCATAGGAGATGGTTTTCTGACACACATATATTTCGGGCAGAGACAGCGACATTTGATGGTACCGACGAGTGGGAACATGCTCCTGGATCTTCTTCTGGTTCAGATATTTTGAGGCGGGTAGATGGTCATCAATTCAAATACGGAAAAGAACCAGAAGTCAGGACAAAGGGCAAGAAAAGGGCAAGGCCGGAGCAAGGTGAGGAGACCGATCTATGTGGCGAAGATGAGGATCAAAACATCACGAGTTTAGGTGCATGGAAGAAGAAGAGTATTTTCTTCAAGTTGCCGTATTGGGAATTCAACTTATTGCGACATAATTTAGATGTGATGCATATCGGAAAAAATATTGGTGAAAATTGTATCGGAACAGTTATGGGAGATGACCGGAAGACAAAGGACAATCTCAAGAGCCGACTTGATTTGAAGCCAATGGGCATCCGACATGAGTTGCACCCAGAAGAATTACCGAACGGGAAAGTACTCCTACCTCTTGCAATCTATTCAATATCAAAATCGGAGTTGAAATTGTTTTGCAAAGTACTACTGGAACTTAAAGTTCCTGATGGCTATTCTTCTAACATAGCAAGATGTGTCAATTTTAAAGAGAAGAGGCTTCAGGGTCTAAAGTCACACGACTACCACATCCTAATGCAGGATCTCCTTCCTGTGGCCCTAAGGTCTTCAATGTGTGAGCAAGTCACTACTGTCCTGAAAGATCTTTGTAGCATATATAAAGGTATTTGCTCAAGAATGCTTCGTGTTGAAGATATTGACCAATTGGAGCAACAGGCGGCATTGACACTTAGTAAAATGGAGATGATATTTCCTCCATCGTTCTTCACTATAATGATTCACTTGATAATCCACCTTACTGGTGAAGCCAGAATCGGCGGTCCTGTTCACTATCGGTGGATGTACCCCATTGAGAGGTAAAAGAATTCATTCATCTTACAAAATTGAATTTTCAAAAGCTCATTTCTTTTAATCCCCTAATCCACTCTAATTCATTAATTGTACATGTTCAGGTACCTATACCGGCTAAAGGGTTATGTTAAAAATAGAGCATATCCTGAATGGTCAATAGCTCAGGGATATCTATCAGAGGAGTGTTCACATTTTTTTTCCAGGTATTTGCCGGGTGTGGAGACATCTTCGAGTAGACCACGTAGAAATCCAGACATTTCCAACCTTGATGGTGCTCAATATCTTTTTGATACCGCTGGCACTACTGTTGGTAAAGTTGATGCATTTGAGCTAGATAACTTAGCGTGGGAACAGGCACATCGATATGTTCTAGACCACCATGCATCAGTGGAACCATTTCGAAAGTAAGTTGCTTTTGAATTTAAATCGAATACAGTGAAAACCGCAGAGTTCGATATTAACTTACTTTTGTTATTCCTTATTTCAATTGCTTGTTTTTTAGTGAATTTGTCAGGGACATCAAACGAAGAGCTAGACCAAGAAGACTACCACCACGTGAACAAAACAAGTTGATGAATGAAAAATTTCATAAGTGGTTTGAATCTCATGTAGGTGAATTACAGTTATGCAAGTTAATCTTCATTATATCTACATTTTCTATGGTGCTGATACGATTTGCGCAAAATTAATAGGTACATTTTTTAGGTCCTGAAGGTGTGTCCTCTAAAATACAAGTACTTGCCAAAGGTTCCTATAAGATGGTCAAAAGATACAGAGGATACATATTCAATGGTTTTAGATTTCGTACTAAGGATCGTGAATGTAATTTGAAGTCTCAAAATACTGGAATGGTAGTGACGTCTAAGACTAGAAGTTATGCTTCCAAATCGGACACGAGGCCTGTAGATGGAGATCTCGACTACTATGGAGTGCTCACGGATATCATTGAGTTGAATTATTTTGGTCATTTCCGTGTTGTCTTATTTCGTGGGGATTGGGCTGAGTTTGATAGGAATTTTGCTAACAACAAGGATAAGTTTGGCTTCACAGTTGTAAACTTCTCAAAATTGATTCACATCGGTACACACATTAGCCATGAGCCATTTGTGTTTCCATCCCAAGTGCAACAAGTGTTCTACATTGAAGATCCAACCCTGCCAAAATCGTATGTGGCTCTCGCTATGCAACCAAGAGATGTATTCCAACTGGGCGATACTTCAGAAGATGAAGACGGTGAAGTCATGAACAGTTACATTGCTTCTGAGTTTCCTGTGTTTGATGTAAACACAACCGACGGTGGAATTTGCGGGACTTGGCTCCGCAAGGATGGAGAAGAGGGCGATGTATTGGAAGATGTCGTATTGTAGTTTACTTGATTTTCAATCTCAATATTATATGTCTGTAATTTTCGTGTCTTAAATCTTGTTGTAATATTATGTCTGTAATTCCGAACATGTTCATTGTGAATTTAATACACCGGTTTAATTATCTTTCTATTTTCTACTGCTTGGTGTTATTTACATTAAACTATGCTTAGTGTCATTTGAACCAAACTATCATTGTAATTTAATTTGTTACAAATCTCATTTAATTAATTTTTTTATAATTATGTTGGTTTGTTAATCCTACTAAAGTACAAATTTTATGATAGTTATTATAAACATGTTATTAATTAAATTTGCATCTCTAAGGAAGTTATTGAATCCTTGACAGGTACAACATGCCGAGGCGTGGAAAGAGGGTAAATATAAATGATGGCAACGAGAGCCATGGGGATGAGCAGCCACTACATAATAGCGGCAGTCAAACAGATGAGGGTGAGGGTAGCACGCCGCCCACTGTCAAAAAACATCGTGGGCGAACTAAGATGACGAATATTTGGAGTCTTAAGAATGACGAAAGGATTGTGGTGGAGGTAAACGGGGTCGGGCAACCGGTTGGAGATAACGCCAGCAAATTTTCTTCCTTTATTGGGGTTATAGCAAGGAACCCCCGGATAATTCCTTTGTCATACGAGAGTTGGCCGAAGGTGCCAACCACGACAAAGGCCACTACTATTACGACAATCAAGGTATTTCCCATCTAAAATAAATAATTGGTAGGCGCAAATATATTATTGAAATATGTATTTTTAGTGATGGGTAATAACTTTTGCAGCAATCCTTCTCGTTCGCCGACTCCCTTACGCCTTGGGTTGAAAAGTCACTCTCCAAAAAGTGGAGGGACTACAAGAGTGACTTGAAGGCGAGGTATTTTGACAAAGACCTTTCAGAGGCAGAGAATGCAAGGGATGTGCCAGAAAATGTGGAGCCTTCAGATTGGCAATTCCTTGTGCACTACTAGAGTTCGGCGATCGGTCAGGTATTTACATTAAAGGCACAAAAATCTAATGAGTATGTGGTTGTATGGCTACTCTAATGAATTTTTCTGCTAACTTCATTGTGGCATGTACAGAAAAGGGTGGAGGTGGGTGTTGCCAGTCGGTCAAAGCAGCTAGTGTTGCACACCGCTGGTACACAGAGCTTTGCTCTGGTTCGGGAAGAATTGGTAGGCGCAATCGTATTGAACATTTTGTACTTACAGTTATTTGTTTATAACCATTTCATCTTACTAATATATAGGAAGAAAATTTGGGGGGTCCTACGGAGTTTGGCGACATTGACTTTTTCGATGCCACCTACAAATCGAAGGATGGGGCGTATGCGAGCCCTGAGGCAGCACGGATTCTGGTAATTTGTGAACTAATAACTAATGAGTAGTCGAAATCTCATCTGCTTTTAACTCTGATTGTTATGTCCTTTTACAGACTAACGCTCGGAGAAGGTATGATGAAATCTCTTCCGCTTCAGATTCTGACCCTACGGCGGCACCCACAGATTGGCGTACTCGGCAGAGAGTTGCCTTGACAGAGGTTAGGGGAAAGGAGAGGCATGGACGTGTCCGTGGTATGGGGCTAGGACCAACCCCTTGCGGCTATTCGGACGGAGTGAATCTAGTTCAAGTGCCAATCGGGACGAGGAGATGACTTCATTAAAGGCACAGGTTGCACTCCTACAAGAACAAATGGCCCATTTAATAGGGCAGCAATCCCAAGTCCCACCCTCGGTAAGTCTTTAAATTGGTATTTTTAAAGAGATTATGGTCTTGAATGCATGAAAGACACGTACTAGTGTTTGTGAGTCTGCATTGTGGCTGTCGTCTATAAGCATTTCGTCTATGTTTCTTAAGTGGGCTGTGATTAGAAAGAAAGGGCTAGAGTGGAGATCTGGAAACCCAAATAGAGACATCTCGTTTATTATAATCAATACTTATTGTTGGACCAACCCCCTCTTGCTGTTGTTGCTGATGTCTCTTTGTGTGTGTGTGTTGAAGAGAATGAAGGGATGAGAGAGAGTTGAGGAAAATGCCGCTATGTTAGCCTGTTGTATCCTCATTCTCTACCATCCCTCTTTCTGGCTCCATATATGGCTTCTATATTAAATTGGTTTCCTTCCACGATGACAGTCCGTAATACTATACTTGATATGAGCCCTGTTCATAGCTGCACCCTATTGCATACTCACAAACAACTAATACGTGTCGTTCATGCATTGTATGACCAACCCCACTTTGGCACATAACATGCTTAGATGACATTGTATGACCTGCAAACAAGGTTTGTTCAGCCGTGTTGTTGTACTGATTTGGAGGATTTTGGTATGCTAGCAGCATACTTAGTTTGGAAGTGAACCCATTTTTGTTAAAAAATCATGCCAAAGATGGCAATCAGGTTCTCTAACAGTATCTGAGAATGAAAATATCCATAATCTGAGCATATATGTTGCTCTACTAATTCTTTAGCCCAACTAAATCTAAAACCCAATTGTTGTACATATCCGGAGGATTTTGGCATACAGCTATAGCATCCTCAGTTCACAGTGAACCCATTTTGGTTAAAAAATCATGCCAAAGATGGCAATCAGATGCATGAAATCAGCTTCTTTAACAGTATCTGAAAATGAAAATTTCCATTATCTGAGCATATATGTTTCTTTAACAGTGACTATGAACAATTGTTCTTAATTGGGCTGTGATTAGAAAGAGACGAGTTGGAGTGGAGATCTGGAAACCCATATAGAGACATCTTGTTCATAATAATTTATTATTATTGTTGTTCTTGTCGCTCCTGCTGTTGTTACTGATGTCTCTATGTGTTCGTGTGCTGAAGGGAAAGAAGGGATGAGAGAGAGATGAGGAAAATGCCGCTATGTTAGCCTGGTGTATCCTCATTCTCTGCCATTCCTCTTTCTGGCTTCTATATTTGGTTTCCTTCCACGATGACAATTCCTTAAAACTACACTTGATATGAGCCATATTCGTATTTTTCTTCAATGAAGAATTGATCTATGACTACAATCTCCATTCAAAGCCCAATCAAAATTTGTTTTGGAGCCACAGACATCAATGAAGAATTAATAGAGAAACATAAATGATTATATGCTGGAAATTTTCATTTTCTTTTACTGTTAAAGAAGCTTATTTCATGCATCTGATTGTCTTCTTGGCACATTTTTTTGACCAAAATGGGTTAACTGAATTAGTAGAGCAACATATATGCTCAGATAATGGAAATTTCCATTTTCAGATACTGTTAATGAAGCTGATTGCTATCTTTGGCATGATTTTTTAACAAAAAATGGGTTCACTTCCAAACTAAGTATGCTGCTAGCATCCTCATCTTCTTTTACTGTTAATGAAGCTTATTTCATGCATCTGATTGTCAGCTTGGCATGTTTTTTTGACCAAAATGGGTTCACTGTGAACTGAGGATGCTATAGGTACGTATGCCAAAATCCTCCAGATATGTACAACAATTGGGTTTTAGATTTAGTTTGGCTAAAGAATTAGTAGAGCAACATATATGCTCAGATAATGGATATTTTCATTTTCAGATACTATTAGAGAACCTGATTGCCATCTTAGGCATGATTTTTTAACAAAAAATGGGTACACTTCCAAACTAAGTATGCTGCTAGCATCCTCATTTTCTTTTACTGTTAATGAAGCTTATCTCATGCATCTGATTGTCATCTTGGCATGTTTTTTTGACCAAAATGGGTTCACTGTGAACTGAGGATGCTATAGGTACGTATGCCAAAATCCTCCGGATATGTACAACAATTGGGTTTTAGATTTAGTTGGGCTAAAGAATTAGTAGAGCAACATATATGCTCAGATAATGGATATTTTCATTTTCAAATACTGTTAGAGAAGCTGATTGCCATCTTAGGCATGATTTTTTAACATAAAATGGGTTCACTTCCAAACTAAGTATGCTGCTAGCATCCTCATCTTCTTTTACTGTTAATGAAGCTTATTTCATGCATCTGATTGTCATCTTGGCATGTTTTTTTGACCAAAATGGGTTCACTGTGAACTGAGGATGGTATAGTTGTATGCCAAAATCCTCCGGATATGTACAACAATTGGGTTTTAGATTTAGTTGGGCTAAAGAATTAGTAGAGCAACATATATGCTCAGATAATGGAAATTTTCATTTTCAGATACTGTTAATGAAGCTGATTGCCATCTTTGGCATGATTTTTTAACAAAAAATGGGTACACTTCCAAACTAAGTATGCTGCTAGCATCCTCATCTTCTTTTACTGTTAATGAAGCTTATTTCATGCATCTGATTGTCAGCTTGGCATGTTTTTTTGACCAAAATGGGTTCACTGTGAACTGAGGATGGTATAGCTGTATGCCACAATCCTCCGGATATGTACAACAATTGGGTTTTAGATTTAGTTGGGCAGTCGAATTAATAGAGCAACATATATGCTCAGATAATGGAAATTTTCATTTTCAGATACTGTTAATGAAGCTGATTGCCATCTTTGGCATGATTTTTTAACAATAAATGGGTACACTTCCAAACTAAGTATGCTGCTAGCATCCTCATTTTCTTTTACTGTTAATGAAGCTTATCTCATGCATCTGATTGTCATCTTGGCATGTTTTTTTGATCAAAATGGGTTCACTGTGAACTGAGGATGCTATAGGTGCGTATGCCAAAATCCTCCGGATATGTACAACAATTGGGTTTTAGATTTAGTTGGGCTAAAGAATTAGTAGAGCAACATATATGCTCAGATAATGGATATTTTCATTTTCAGATACTGTTAGAGAAGCTGATTGCCATCTTAGGCATGATTTTTTAACATAAAATGGTTCACTTCCAAACTAAGTATGCTGCTAGCATCCTCATCTTCTTTTACTGTTAATGAAGCTTATTTCATGCATCTGATTGTCATCTTGGCATGTTTTTTTGACCAAAATGGGTTCACTGTGAACTGAGGATGGTATAGCTGTATGCCAAAATCCTCCGGATATGTACAACAATTGGGTTTTAGATTTAGTTGGGCTAAAGAATTAGTAGAGCAACATATATGCTCAGATAATGGAAATTTTCATTTTCAGATACTGTTAATGAAGCTGATTGCCATCTTTGGCATGATTTTTAAACAAAAAATGGGTTCACTTCCAAACTAAGTATGCTGCTAGCATCTTCATCTTCTTTTACTGTTAATGAAGCTGATTTCATGCATCTGATTGTCAGCTTGGCATGTTTTTTTAACCAAAATGGGTTCACTGTGAACTGAGGATGCTATAGCTGTATGCCAAAATCCTCCGGATATGCACAACAATTGGGTTTTAGATTTAGTTGGGCTAAAGAATTAGTAGAGCAACATATATGCTCAGATAATGGATATTTTCATTTTCAGATACTGTTAATGAAGCTGATTGCCATCTTTGGCAAATTTTGATTGGGCTGTAATTGGATTTTTTAGTGTTTGTTGTCTATGTTCTTAATTGGGCTGTGATTAGAAAGAGAGGGCTCGAGTGGAGATCTGGAAACCCATATAGAGACATCTTGTTCATAATAATTTATTATTATTGTTGTTCTTGTCGCTCTTGCTGTTGTTGCTCATGTCTCTTTGTGTTCGTGTGCTGAAGGGAAACAAGGGATGGGAGAGAGATGAGGAAAATGCCGTTATGTTAGCCTGGTGTATCCAAAGTCTCTACCATTCTTCTTTCTGTTTCCATTTCTGGCTTCTATATTTGGTTTCCTTCCACGATGACAGTTCCCTAAAAATACACTTGATCTGAGGCCTATCTTATTTTTCTTATTTTTCTTATATTTGGTTTCTTCCACGATGACAGTTTCATGGATTGTCTGCACAATCTATGAAAGACATGCTTATATACTGAATTTTCATTTGTTTTACTGTTTTAGATAGTGGATATTCCCAATCAGAGGAGAATATTAAGGTTTCAAGTTAGATACTGAATTTTCATTTGTTTTGTTGTTTTAGATATATTTAAAAACAAAATTAAGTACTAGATTTTTAGCATTGCAATGTAATTATTTTACCTCTCTATATATCATTAACAATTCCATTTGCAATTGGCACTTTGATCTTATAATTTAAGATACAGGTAGATCTTTTTGCAAGTTCAAAAAATATGTATATTCTGTATTGTGGTCTACTGTTGAATTAAACTATTGTTTTTTTTTCACAGAGCGGTCGCCCAGATGAAGGAAATTCTGATGATCAGAACTGAAGCTACTCGAGGGGTATGAATATGCGGTCCTCCTTGTTGTTCTTATGTCCTCCTTGCTGTATGGTTGTTGTTCTTATGTCCTCCTTGCTGTTGTTATGTCAGACTGTTTTTTTTATGAGAGTTATGTCAGACTGTTAATTTGGGATATTTGGGATATTTGTCAGACTGGTTTGTTTGGATATTTGGGGTGTTCGTCACTATATTAATTTGTTAATTATGACACTGTTAATTTTGCGGTGAATTTGGACGTTGATATGACACATGTGAAACTTTATTATCTTTAATTATTCTTGTGTTTGGTTGTGATTTGCGCAGTAATATGCAACGAAATTGGTTGAATAAGTTGTGAATTAGTTTACAGGTTTTGTAAATTAAACTGTGAATTGAAATCGAATGGAAAACCAGAGCATGAAAAACAAATGGGCATAGCTAGACCGGCGTTTTATAAAATGCCGGTCTATCTAATGAATTAGTTGCAGTGTGCGATATACCGGCGTTCCCACACACGCTGGTGTATGTCGCTAGCTGTAATGACACCAAGAAACACCGGCGTTTTATAAAACGCCGGTGAACCTAACTACACCGGCGTTTTTTGGTCACGCCGGTGCTTGTAAGTAGGGAAAACCGGGCATTCATAAACGCACATATACCGGCGGTCTATGACCGCCGGTGTACTTTCATTCTACACCGGCATTTATAGAAACGTCGGTGAATGGATAAATACCGGCGGTTGATGGCCGCCGGTGAATGTATATTGGGGATAAAAGAACGGCACTCAGAGACCCCCATACACCGGCATTTTCTGACCGCCGGTGTAGTTGTAATATTTACCGGCGTCCAGTAAAACCGCCGGTGTAGACCCCTTCCTTTCCGCGACACTCGCTTCGGCGGCATTTGGACCGGCGCTATTATAAACGCCGGTGAAGGTTTCACAGGCGTAAAAAAATGTCGGCAAAGACGCAAAAAAATGCCGGTAAATCGAGTATCTTTTGTAGTGCATCCTTCTTATTCACGAACAGAACTGGAGCTCCCCAGGGTGAAACACTTGGCTTGATAAACCCCTTATCCAACAATTCCTGAACTTGTACTCTAATTCGCCAACTCAACTGGAGCCATTCTGTAGGGACTCTCTGATATCGGTGCGGTACCCAGTTGGACTTTGATACTGAACTCCACATCTCGATCGGGCGGTAATCCGGGCAGTTCCTCAGGGAATACATCCAGGAAATCCAGCACAATCATAGGTGCAACTTCGCCATCAGTGAACGCTAACTCTAGTGCACTAGCCTTCTGCTTCACCGGGTCCTTGACACGTCCAAGCAGTGTCTCACCAGCATGAAATTCAAACTGTTGGCACCCTGGAATTCTGAACACCACCTTCTTTTCTCGGCATTCAATCACAGCATAAGTAGATCCCATCCAATTCATTCCAAGAATAACATCGAACCCTGAGTTGTTGATTACAATGAGATCTGCTCTTAAACTCCTACCACTGATCAACAAGGGTGTTTGCATATTTTACAACATACGACGATTCCTCCACCGGTTGTGATGTTCCAAGCTTTTGGCATGTCGTCACTTGGAAGTTGATGTCGACCAACGAAGCGGGAAGAAATGAAGGAATGTGTAGCTCCAGAGCCGAACAGAACATGGGTGGGAAAAGAATGTGCTAATATGACACCTATGGATAATAGTGAACTACATGTAAGGTGAGGGAAAATGAAATAGGTGATGCAAGAATGAAATAGGTAGCACAAGATAATTGAACACAACACTGCATAATACCTACAACAACGCCTTCAGCAACCTCAGCTTCCTCTGCAGTCAGGTTGTAAGCCTGACCACGTCCCCCAGTGTGGCCTCCTCTAGGAGTCATTCTCCCCTGCTCAAAAATCTACTTCTGTGGTGGGAGCGGTGGTCCTCCCTGACCACGAGCCGGTGCTCCCTATTGTGTTGGGCCTCCAATTGGTGCATTGTACTTCTTTGGGCAGTCTCGGACCATATGATCACTTCTTCCACACCCAAGGCATTGACGGTTAGCTACCCACCAGTCCTTGCGTAGGTTCCCGAGCTTGCGACAGAAGTCACAAAATAGATTCGCCCTTGGGGCAACAGGTGCATAGGGCAGTGCTCTAACCGGAGGGGTCAAAGCTTGCCTCCGAATTGGTCCTCCAATAAGCCGAATGGTAGTGGGGTACAACACTGTTCGCTGAGCAGTACTCCTTCTCTTTTGGGTTTGTTCTTGGATTCTTGCCGCATAATGAACTACAGCATTAGTCCAGTGCTGGTGGGCAACCAGATGGTCCTGAATGTCAAAATCCAGATGCATCAAGAACCTACGGGCTCTGTCTTCTTCATTCGCCACCATGGCGGCTACAAAGTGACTAAGCCGGGTGAACTCAGTGGCATACTCATCAATGGATCATTTCCCCTGCGTCAAGATGATGTTTCGATTAATATTGTTACATGAGAAATATGCAACAAATTTAATATTAAACACAACATCTGACCAACCTGCGTCAAGGTGAGGAACTATCTCCATTTCGATTCTGGTGACACTGAGAAAGAACTTCGCCAAAAAGTACTCGGTGAAGGTGTCCCAAGTAATGGGTCTCTGTAACCTCTCGGTCTCATCCTTCCACTAGATGTGGGCAATGTCAGCTAGTTGGATGCTGACCACATCCACACGATCTATGTCAGAGATTCGTGCTTCCTGCAACAACTGTTTCGTACGAATCAACCATTGCTCAGCCTCCAGTTGGGTTTCAGTGCCTGAGAACTTCTCTGGATGCAACCACATGAAATCTGCCACCGTACCGGGTCTTGGTGGCAATGGCCCTGATGCTGGTCCAGTAGCGGCTCGGTTAGTAGTCTCCAGGGCAGCCCTCATTAGTTCATTGTGCTCATGTTGCATCCCCATCATTTGTTGCATCGCTTGGAGGATGGCTGTATTTTCTGACTGCTCATTCCTAGGTTGGGAAGTAGAAGATCCTCCACAAGCCATGATCTACATCATAATCAAATCAGGTTAGTATCCAGATCATAAATTGGTTATTGGATATCCATGTGATTAACGGGGTTGCACACCGTCGAGTTCAACTAGCTAGAGCCAAAACCTGGCTAACATTTAGCCAAACCTGGCTTTAATACCACTAAAAACTTGTCACTACCCGATTCACAACATACGGAAGTATGGCCACGTGACCAAGGCCCAGCAGATGATGTACACATCACCCATATGCTGTAACAGTTTAACTCAACAATATGAAATGTAATATCAACCACGCATGCCATAAGATAATCACATAACATGAACGATCCATGAACTGTCTTATAAATAACCAACATCTGGAAATAATATAACTTTGGGTCACCAAAGCTCGGTATAATGTATGATAACTACAGTACTGAAAATAAAATAAACATGACGATGCAAAATAATTGTTGAAGACTAATGGTTCAACTCCATGCTCTAGAAGGTATGTTCTTCAAGTCCTTCAGTCAATTCCTCGGGGGTACCTGCAATCTCAGCATCTAGAGTTAGCGGGGGATATCCGTTAGAGCAAGCTCGGACAGCAAGTAGTGAATGCAGTGAAACAATAAACACGATAATGTAATACAATGAACTAGGACGGCATGATATGCACAATACAATAAGGACGATAGGATGCAAGTAAAACTATGAATTTAATCAATTTATAAGCAACAGTTAATGCCACAACAGTAGGTAACGATGAGCAGTAGTAGAAATGCAGTGTCAATGCTCAGTTTTATTATTATGTCTATTAGTCTTTATCAATCTATCTAATTGCACGCAATTTTGTATCCCATACCACAGGTTTGGGTGCATACAATCAAGTGAGCATTTCGATTGTTGTGGCGGATGCTACAGGGTCATGTACTCAGCAACAGTAATCGGTAACGGTATGGTACCTGATAGTTGGGATACGACAGTCAGTAATATGCAACCCATCGGTAAAACCGTAATCAGTATCAGTATCAGTACCAATATCAGTAATCAGTATGGGAAATATGAGCCCCTATCGAGTACAGTCTCTTATAGTACCCACTACTAAGTCGTTCCCTTTTACCCCGGCTTGTCATTATTTTATTACAATGAGTTATGCATATGTAGTCGATGGAATGGTGTCAAGGAACAGTAATAATGAGGTATCAATGGTTGTGAAATGTTCGGTATGTAATGTAATTCATAGATGCAAAGTTACCACATTCATAATTAAAAACTACAATAACACAATTCTACACAGCAGTACCTTATTGTACAAAAACTAACTTTCCTGCTGCTACAGAAAGGTAAATCAGAATCTGTTTGAGATTCTAGAAACTAGACTCTTTTCCGGTTCTGACGCATACTCACACGATACATTTCGACAACAGTAACTATGTCTACTAGTTGATTCTTTATGAGCCTACTGTTCTGGCAGCAACTCAACATCAAATTTTTATATGTATAATTCGATTAAAATCATAACTAAAATTCTTTAAAAAATAATAAATGCCTAACAGTTTTCATTAACATTCTTGTAAATTTGGGATTTTAATTCATATATTAACCTACTGTTTCGATCAGTTGAACGTGGCATGGCAACTAATAAGCAGTAATCTGAAACTACGACAGTACAGTGGCAGAAACTGCATATTTTACAATCCGTAAGTAGGATTAAGGATCCGTCAGTTGTTCTAGAAACTAGACACAGTATGCTACAATTTCTATTTAATAAGTTTTAGATAATATCATCAGTAACTATGTCAAATTCTCATTCCAAAATGAGACAGATGGCAGTCCAGAACATATTGAGTTGGTTATAACAAATTTTCTTCGCAACTGTATAGTTCTTGTGATTAGAATTGAGCATTACCACGATGTCTAGACCTTGGCATGGTTTCTAATATTATCATGACAACATTAGCATGTCAACGGTTTTAACTACAACACAATCATATGGTCATATATGCACATACAATTCATTCAATCATTCTTTCTTGTGTAATTTCGTGCTTCTAGTTGTGTTTATGCGGTAGATGCATATGTGAACGGTTTCTCATGGTTTTTCTATGACTTATTGGGTGGATGAAATTCAATGAGAAGAAGAACGATGTCAATTAGGATTCCACAATATTTGACGGATACGATTGATATTAACATGGATATAAACAAGGGATACTACTTGCAGAGGTCAAAAAAAGAGTGTTTGCACATGAATAAACAAGATTGTGCAAGAGGTGCTTGCTTATTGTGAAGACAAATAGAAGTGAGACGAGCGACGAAGGCAACACGTGCGAACGACGGAAACAACCACACATGAAACTTGCGACAATGGTCGCACATACAATCACAAACGGCAATGACAGCCAACAGCAACAGCAGTAAGGCCGATGGCGCTATGGGGTGACGGCAGCAAGGCAGGGGTGAGGGACTGCCGTGGACGGGAGGAGTAGCGGCGGTGCAGTAGTGCTTCGGGTCGACGGTGGAGGTGGACGTTAGTGAGGGGCGAGGTCAACAGCGAGCGAGGTTCGACGGTAAGGGTATTGGTGGCGCCGTGGGGTTGACGACTGTCGAGCGCGTGCGGGAGGGTGGTTGGCAATGGTGGGGACAGAGGGTGGAGACAGAGCTGTGGTCGAGGTTGAGTGGTG